>CM064966.1:59464025-59499025 GCA_032847665.1 Solanum chilense
TCATTTACAAATAAAAAATTTTAATGGGTTATGTAAATATTTTTTGTCAAAATTCAAAAATATATATGTATTATTAATTAAACAATATAATTTAAATATTTTTAAATTTATTTAAATAAAACTTCATTTCTTTAGAGTATCGTAGTTTCAATACCCTTGCACCGAACTCCGAATCGAAGAATTGAAGTTTCAAAAAAAATCGACACCAAACCAAAACATCGAAAAATCAACATCAAAAATTTAAAAATTTTCTATTCGATTCGATTTTTCGATATTTATGTCCATATCCCTACCTGACGTTAAGTTTCAAAGTCTCTAGAATGTCCTAAACTCATTAGTTATTGTTCATTTAACTTTCCGCGCAAATAATAAATTATCAACAATAATAATCTAAATGAGGGCCCATTTAATGAAAAAATGTCCATTGTAAAATACGTCCAGCAATTTACGTTGCATTTGGTGAGCAAACGTGAATTAAGTACAATTTATTAGTCAATGTCCATGAATATTACAACGTGGCATTGTCATCAATAAGATTCACTAATAATGACGACGTACTTTAACTAATGACAAGAAATAAACCTCTACGGTCCCAAACTCAAAACACATATACAAACTTGATTTAGATAATGGACCAATAACGTGCACAAAATGTAACATACCCCCACCGTATACCTTTAGCCAGCACCAAGGCAGTTCATGGAACTAAGATAAACTTTCAAGTTAATCCAGCTATGTCGTATGAAGTAGAGTATTGATGATTGATCAGTTAAGAATGCATTCGTTGAAAAATGAAGATATAAAAAATAAGTATACTTAAATGAATGTATAGACATACTATAACAGATAGTACTAGAAATAAAGTTAGATTGGAGAGGTTGACAATAGCCTTTTTGGCACACAAAGATAATTGAAGTAAATACTAATTAACATGGTTCTGATAGGTGAAAAGAAGGTTCGTGGAAGTAGCCAGAAAGAGTATGACAGATTTTGCTATAGCAGATTCTAGGAAAGTTAGAGCTAGACTGAAGAAGAATCAAGGAAGATTAGATAAGATATAACACATTTTTAATATAACGTAAACAAGATTCGGTATAGAAAGATATGAATATTAAAGATTATGATATCTCACCATTTGTCACATTAATAAAATAAATTATTCTATATGCATGATGAAATAACTTATTTAGAAATTAATTATCTTAAAATAACTTATTTTCAATTGAATAATCTTAGTTATAATTAGTCATGAAATATTTTTCTTCTACTATTTATCACTACTTTATTTACTGTATTTTAATTGCACTTCAAATTTATTAGAATAAAAATTCTCTGTGAGAAAACAAAAATATCTAAATATATTCTATGCTCTTGAAATTGAGAGTTTTGGAGGTCACATGGAATATAGCATCCAAGGCAGAAAGTTGCCGGTTGAATAATCTTTTATTTGTAACTGAATTCTACAAAAGACAAAAGGCTACAATTAATAAAATACTCCTCTATTCAAGCCATGTGGAAGAAATAATACATATTACGTGGTAGGGTCCACCCTCCATTTGTCACTATTTACAACTCTCCTCCTTTTTCTTTTTTTCGGTTAAACAAATATAACCTTCACAAATTCTCCAACAAAAAATTCCATATGCAAACACCTCAATTCATTTTATTAAATTTATCAAATTAATATTACTCTCAGCTTTTAATTACAAGTCTCGTGATAGAAATAATTTGTTGCGTCTTTCCTAAAGAAATGTTTAAATACTTTGCTCAATTTTTTATACAAATCTCATGATCCTACCAGAGAGAATTACTATGTGAATTCAAACACTTACGAGTTTCAAGATTTTGTAAAACTTAAAAGCCACTTAATATAAATATAAATATATCACGAAGCAGATTATATCAAAATTAAGTGAAAAAACACTTTTGCCACTATTTAAAATAAAACTAATAATTTACCTTAAATTTTCAATATTCACTACAATAATCTTTTCATGTTTGGACCTTATTTTACTTGACTAGCTAAATGGATTCTTTTTTCTGGGAATACTGAAAGATTGGTTGTATGATATAAGAGCACAAGTCTAGATACATACTAAAACATTAATATAATTATATTAAGCTAAGAAATGAACAAGACACATACATGATACAAAGTCTCTCCCTTTTGGTTCATGCATATACAAAAACCACAGCATGAACAAGATGGAGAGTGAGTGACCCTTCACTATTACATGACTCTCTACATGACTCTATTCACTACTACATCAACCTCTGCAAATGTCAAAAACACCATTGCAGGAGGCCATATCTGACACCATACATGATATATTTAAAAAAATAAAATAAAGTAATACTACAACAAAGTATCAAAGAGCTGCCCAATCAATCTCCACGGAAGGGTACTTGGGTAAGAAGAAGTTTTCTGATTCATCGAAAGATGGTTCAGCGAAATTCAAAAAAGTAATATCAGACTCAGGGGAAGATGATGATTCCTCGGATGGTGTGGGGGGTGATGATGATGATGAAGCCTCAATCTTGATAGTACCATTTTCTGGATAGCTGAATTCTTCTTTCAATGAATCATCTGTGGTGATTTCGGACTTTGATGAAGATTCTTGAGCTGAATTTGAATCCACTGAAACTGCTGCAGGTTTGGACTTTCTTGGCTTGGAATTAGATTTAGAACACAAGTCATCTGATTTGGGATTAGCCAAGCTTTGGCAAATGGCTTGAAGTTTAGCATCAACAGAGGAATGCAAAGGCTTGAAATCAGAGAATTCATTGTTTAATTGGTGCCTAAGATGTGGAAAATTAAGCCTAGCAAACTCACCTCTTAGCTTATAAGCAGCTTTGTCATAAGCCAAAGCAGCCTCTTCAGCTGTATCAAAAGTGCCTAACCAAAGCCTAGTTCTGTTCTTAGGAAGTCTAATTTCAGCAACCCATTTACCCCAATGGCGTTGTCTAACTCCACGATAAAGCTTAGTAGCTTTCTGTGAAGAAGTAGCACCCGTTTGCTTCATTGGGACTGGTTTCATACCAAGAAAGTTTGTAGAATTCAGATTCTTCGAATATGTTGAAGTGGGTGTTAACAAACCTAAGCTCTGTTGTTGTTGATGTAATAGTTGTAGTTGTTGCTGTTGATTTTGATATTGGATCTGAGCTTGGATTTGCAAGATCTGAGAAGGGGTTAGATGGTTAAGCCCAATTGAACCTGTTTCAGCTACACCCATATTGTCAAAACACGAATACCCTTGAGAAAACATTTGAGTAGCCGTTGATGGGATTGTACAGAAATCAGTATACAAATTAGGTTCACCAAAAGTATAGAAAGAAGAAGAAGTTGAAGGTGAAGAAGAAGAAGAAGTTGAAGAATAAGAAACACCTTTCATAAAAGGTTCAAGTGCTTTCATAAGTTCTTCTGTTAAAGGATCTGACAAGTTACTGCTGCTGCTGTATACATCTATAGCTGCTGCCATGGTTAATATCAAAACACACAAAAACTAAGCTAAAATTTACCTCTTTCTAATATCAAAACTACACAACAGGTAGAGATTTTTACAAATCAAAAAAACCAACCTTTAGGGATATACAAAAACAGACCCTTGTGGTTGTTTGAACAATTTAAAAAAAAAAAACAAAAAGAGAACGTTGATCACTGTTCTGGATCACCTGGCTTTCAAAAACAAAACACCCAAAAAGGAGTTTGATTTTTGTGTAAAATTTCTGAAATTGAAAGACAGACGACAACAGAAAGGGATCTAAAGAAGCGGGATGTTAGAGAAGGGGGGAAAAGAAAATGTAAATACACACACAATATTTTAGGTAGCCTCACTGATTTTTTTTCACTCTGAGAAATATTGAACATCGCCTCTCAATTTAAAGACCTGCTATGTGCCTTTCTTCTCTCTCCATTCATTTTTTTTTTATATTATATTCGATCCATTTGTTTTATATTAATTATTTATTTTACTAAATTAAATTTTTTTCTTATATTATATTTACGATTAACTCTTTTTAAAAATATTCATATTTATTTATAAGTTAATACAATCATTTTTTATTATGATTTTTAATATATTGCCTAAAAAAAATAGGGTCCATTTGGACTACCTGAGATCTATTTTTACCAGCCCCCTACCATTAAAGTGAGTGGGACAATATTCCTTCTATCTCGGGTGGTATATTTTGTTAAAACTTTTTAATTTTATAATTTTTTTATGCATAAAAATTTTGACAGTTATTTTCTAATTACAGTATTTTAATTCGTCACCAAGTAGTGTGTTCATATTATAATTTTTACTTGTTGCATCAAAACTCTTTTTAGGTCAACTTCCGAGCGCGATATGAAAATAAAATGAATAAAATTAAAATTTTTATTTAAATATGTAATTTAAATTTATTCTATTGTATTTTCTTATCATAAAAATAAAAACTTCACAAATTGTGAAAATTATTTTAAAATATATAATTCTTGCAAAATATCAAATGAACAAATCATATTTATAGTATATAAGAATCAAAATATCTTTAAGACATCATTAAATATAAATAATTTTATTAAATCATTAATCAATAATAATACTCATTATTATTTAGTATTATTTTTACATTAAACATGACTGTTTTTCTTCTGAGAAATTTAAAATGATAAAGCTTCTTTTACAAAAGGCAAACTTTGAAATGTATGTCAAAATTTAATTTGAAAATTGACCTCCCTAATTATAATCAAAATTTTAGAGACACACCTTAACTAAACTAAGGTTTTATTACCCCCTGAATTTATATATTTTTGATAATTTTGTGTACTTTTTATATTACGTGGCACACTCATGACTCCACGCAATTGAGACGATATTTTGATGTCACGTAGGTTAAAAAGGTGCACAAAATTACAAAAAAATAAGTTCAGAGGGTAATAGAACCTTGGTTTAGTTCAAATGTGCCTTTGAAATTTTAATTATATTCTAAAAAGTACTTGTGCATTTTCCCAATTTAAAATGTCCATTTCATACAAACTATATCCTGTTTAATTTGAAATTTGAAGAAAATCTTACCAACATCAAGTTCAAGTTGCACTATAATATCATACACTACCAAAATGGACATTTTTGATGCATGAAAAACTTCCCTTTTAATTGAAATTTTAGCTACTAAAACTACTTTATACTTAAAAGTTAAAAAGATGGAATTTTTGTTATGCCAGAAAAGTATATTAAGGTTTGAATTTCAGAGAGGGAGGAAATCTTTTTAAAGCATAAACTAAAAATTGTGTTATTGTCGACTAAGAGGTAAATTTTTCTTGTTGCTAAATTGACATTTAAAAACACTGCTACCCCTTTCCATATTACTGAACCATTATATATAATAAATATAATTGTTCTTCTTAAAAGAATTAAAAATTATTTTTTATATTATACTTACAATTAATTTTAAGAAATAAATTAATTTATCTAAAAATAATCGACTGAAGAAAATACGAGTACATATAAAATTAGATGAAGGTTGGTGGAGTAAGTTTGAGGTAAAGTTAAAAGAGTTAAATTAAGCATTCCTTGTCACATCTAGTTGGCTGTGGGTCTTAAAATAAAGTAGAAAGTGACCGGTAATAACCAGTCAACTATATCGGCTACACCCACTAATGAGTTAATACGCCGAACCAACCTCCACCTGTCAGTGTTAAACGCGTTTTCCTTATCCTGACGTTTCAGCGACACATTGGCTATATTTTCACGCATTTCAACGTATCTTTAAAACTTTGACAATCAGACGTGAAACATTATAATTGATGCAACACACTTTCTTATTCCTCTAAAAATGTTTTTTTTTTTATCATATAAATGGTAGAATGCAAAAAAATATTACTATAACAATAATAACATTAATATTTTTAAGATAGTATAATAAAATAAGGTTTAAAAGGATAGAGTTACGTAAACTGTTTACCTATATAAATTAGACGCAAAATAATTTAAATTAGATTTTTTAAAAGTTACAAAAAATAATATGTAATATTAAGACTACGAATATGAATAAAAAGCAAGACAAATGCCTTGTCAATTTGTCACTTAGTACTTCAATTCATGTTATCTGCACTTTGTTATTTAAAGTCATGTGTTTGACTGAGTGAAAAATTGTGTGATGCCTAATTTAATACTTATTCAATCTAGACGTACTTCTCATGAAATTATTCATAGTCAATTTCTCAAATTACATTGGGACATTCATATTGTATATGAAAACCAAAAAAATGTTATAATGCATAATTAATGCAAGAAAAATTTGTTAAATAAATTATCTCTTATTTTTGCAATCAAACAATATCTAAAGCTTAATTAATTTTAATTAATATATGGATAACTTCTCTTCAATCAGCAATCAAACGATCTTTATTACTTCATTTATTCTAATTTTTTATCAAATAAATTATTTTTCGATCATGATTTTTTTTTTGAAAATATTTAAAATATTCTAAATTATTAATATTGGGATTTTTTTAATGTAGCTTTAAAATATGTGAAATTTATTTGAAAAAGTTAACAAGTTTAATTATGTTCGAAAGTTAAAAAGTTTAATTCTCAAAATATAAATGATATCACGTAATTTGAAATAAAGATATATTTATGTGTACAGATGTAATATAAAATAAAATGGCTTATATTTACAAATGAAAATATGATAAAAAAGAATACAGAGAGTCACGGACTAATCTTTTCTTGTAAAAACTAAAAGATCATTTCTCCCGACTAAAATGGAGGAAGTATTTGTTATAAAAGTTTTTATTGAGTAAACCAAGAATCTATAAACTATATTTTAAAGTTATACAAATGTTAATACTGAGTCTTTAGTCAATGAATTTCTAATCAAACTAAGTCATTATATAAAATAATTTACCAAAATAATACATTTTTCTAAAATTTTACAAAATTAGTATAAACGTATTTCACGGTAACGTTTTAGGGTATATTTTATTTTTTAAAAACTAACAGCATTAGGTTGATATACGTTACTGTAAGTAACGTTTTACTTTTAAAACTTATTTTCAGTAACGTTTTTCTCCTAAAACCTTACTGTGAGTAACGTTTTAGGAGTAAAACGTTACTGTGAGTAGCATATATCAATCTGACGCCATCAACTTTTAAAAAATAAAATATATCCTAAAACGTTACTGTGGAATATATTTATACTAGTTTTTTAAAATTTTAGAAAAATATATTATTTTGATAAATAACTTTATATAATGCGTTAGTTCGGTTAAAACCCTTTAGTCAATAGATGAGTATATATTTACTCATTGTTTATCAACTAATACATACTAGATTTAAAAAAGAGTAAAGAAATGTATAAAGGTAGCCCTTGGATATCTAGAGAGTCGTTTATTCCTCTTTGTAACTTGACACAACAAAAGACAAATGCTCCTTTGGATATCATTCTCAAATTCATACCAACTCCCATCTAACCAAATGCACACTTCTATCTAATTCCGTCATTAAAATGGACAAATATGACACATAAATATTCTTAAATAAATCACCTCTTTCGACCTAGTAAAAGAAGATAAAGACGAAATTTTTTAAATTTAAATTCCAAGGCCAGGTTTATAATAAATTTTGGAAAATGGATTTAATAATGAAATGGTTTAGTGACGAATTAAAATAAAAATTAGTTATAATAGGCATAATGTGTTGGGTTCATTGTCCCGAAACTTGTAAAATTATTAACCTATTTCATATTCCAAAACATCAACTTTGTTGAGACAAATGCAATAATAAAGAACCAATATCTTAAATCGGCTTGAAAAAAAATAATACTAATCGTGTGTACCATGACAATGAATATTCCCCATTTCATTTTACATTGATTTACTATATCAAAAATAAAATTATTTTTAAATATTATTTTTATCAATGAATGATTAAATAAAATATTAATTATTTAAAAATAAATTTCTTAAATAATGTCTAGTCAATATGAATCAAATATAATGAAACAAAAAGTATATATGATTAATTAGAAATAATTTCTCACTCATATTATTAGTTAATTTAGCTTTTGAAAATCAAATTACAAGCTATAAATTATAATCTCACACTCTAAAATATATATATTTTTATTATATTAATATGAGAATTTATATAAATAATAATAAAATTAAAAGGTTAGGTGGTGGATATGGAATAAGTCAAAGTACCGACGTAGAAGCGAAGTAAATATATTTTTTTTTAAAAAAATAAAAATAAAAAATAAAAAAAAGAAGTGACTGTGGATAGTGGAGTGAAGAACATAATCATGTGTGCAGGAGAAGACAAAGACAATCTATCGTCAATTGCGGCGCCCATTGCTTGTACGTTCTAGAGTTGCGTGTAGGGGCAATTTCGTCTTTCTCTCACCTATGACTTTTACTATAGTGTGGTCCATGTTAACCATGGTTCAATTTAATTATATTTAAATGTCTTCATCTCAATGAATACAAAAAAAGACATAAGGTCAAAATTTCTACTCATTCACTGATGTGGAGTGTTTTATTATCATCCCCTTAATGCTAGGTTTCTGATTTTCTTTTCTCATGGTTTCCGCTTAAATTGGTGCGTGCACATTTACAGAGTGGCCACTGATTTTCTAAGGATTATATTTAAATTTATTATCAGGTAAAAATATGTTATTTGAATTTAATTTAATCTCAAAAGTTAGCTAATGAAGCGAGAATTAGATTTTTTTTTGTGAGTTAATTTTTAAAGTTGAATTAGATTTTATATTTATCTTATTTTGTACTATAGATGCATGCTTAAAAGTGAATAAGAACATAAAAAATGGAAGATGTTAAAGTGAATTGAGCTATAGATTAATTAAGAAATAAATTAACATTATTTGAATCTTAACTAGTCGACTTCAATACAAATTAGTGAAAATCAAATCATTTTCGCACCCAACACCATCTAACACGCATTAAAACTCAATCAGATAACTAAAGCCCAATTAAAAATAACAATTTTTTAAATGAATTCGGATAATATTTTTCTCCGTGTTTTAATTTTAAAGGTTAAATTCAAATCATGCACAACCACAAGAAAGTAGATAAAATTTGTCTTTTTTGGTACCCTACATCACTTAATTGTAATTGATTAATCTGTATTTTATCTCAATCATCAATTAATTATGAACTTCAACTTTCACTAAACTTTTGAATTGTTCAAATTTTCCATCGTTTCAAACTTTCATATCACAATAACAATTTCAAGAATCTTTTTCAGTAAATAGAAATAGTGATGATTAAATTTAACGATTATTATTTTTCTTATTCAGACTAGTTTATTTGAAGTCTCTACTAAAGGTGAAATTAAGAATACAATTAATTTAATAATAGAATAATTTATAATCATTAATAAAAAAACTCAAATTCCGTACTTTTTTTTTATCGACAAGTACCGCTACTAAGAATACAGAAATTTAATTTTGGTAGAATCTAATACAAATATCGAATAAAAACCCCAAAAATAAGAAATGGAAGAGGTTATGGGCCTTTTGGAGATACTGGCGTGGGTTCACATGATCCTCCCAAGTTGCGTGAGAATGAAGCTTCCTCCGAATATTAAATGTGGGCCCCACTATTCCGTCATTTGTGATGGGAAAGTTGGTGGGTCCCTTTGATTATCCTATCCGGCGTCGTTTCTTACGTGTATAACACTTCCTCGCCACGTTCAAAATAAGTGCCCTTTTTATTCAAAAAAAGAAGAATGCATTCACACGTAGATAATGCCAATATTTTCTTCTTTTTATCCCCTTATGCTTCTCTTCATTTAGACGTAACACATATTCCTGAAAAAAACTAAATAAATAATGAAAGGTTTAGGTAAGTCATTTTTATAATGATAATTTATAAGATTATATATGAATTATTTTTTTAATAAATAAAATTTAATTTTAATTATGGAAAATATTTTTGTAAATAAATATTTTTTGTATAATACACATTATTTTTAGTATAGCAAATAAAACAATGTATAACAAAAAATCTATATATAACTAATGCAAGCTATAAGAAAAGTAAATTACACGAGATTTTTTCTAGGGATTAGTATGAAAATTCATAGAAAACTTATTCTCTGGCAAATTTTTATATTAATCCTCAGAAAAATTCTCACATAATTTTCTGATAATGCAATTCACTAATGTAAACATTGCTAATACACTTTATAAAGCATTATTTCGATACTTTCTTGTATTATTGTTTTGTTGTTTTATTCTTATTAACTTTCTCCTATTCTGGATGCAAAAATACTTAAAAGAGTTAATTCCATAAAGATAGGCAAATTCTGGAAGCATTTTAAAGTTTTTTATTTGCAACCTACTTTTAGCTATAATTCTATAATTAAGTTTATTTATTTTGTATACTTTAAAATTTATATAATATAATTTGTATTATTTTTATCTAATATAATTTTTATAATTGTTTGAAGTTCAGATGTTTGTATTTGTATAATTTGTTATTTCGAGTTTATATAAAAATATTTGAATCATACAAATTTACCAGCGGATTATACAAATCTCCGAATTATATATAAATAAGACAACTTAAACCATAATTACAACTCATAAATATACAAACTATAGCTATGAAACATAACTAAATTTATTATAGACATAATACATAAATATGTCCTTCAATTTTGATTCAGATCACATTTATGCCCTTCAATTTTTGGTATGCATTAGTAGACACTTAAACTTGTATAAAATTGAACAAATAGACATACGTGTTCTACATGACATTGTACAAGTTATTTTTCGTCCTATGTCGTGTCCTATATGCATCATGTCACGTAGAACTCATGTATTTACCTGTTCAAATTTATATAAGTTTAAATATTTACTTGTGCATACTCAAAATTGAAGGACATAAATATAAACTAAGACTAAATTAAAGAACACATTTATATATTATGCCTTTATTATACTTAAGAAAGTTTTCTCGTTTAACAAAAGAAAAATTCCAAAATAGTGCTAATATATAAGCTCAATAATTATATTAATGATGTAAAACGCAATGGCGTAAGGTGATATGCTTTCCTATCAAGTGAAAAACGTCCAATCAGGAAGCATTCAAAAGGGAGTTTCAAACAATGAGTTATATAGACAATTCTATAGAAGAAAAAAGAACATATACAATTGATTCATGTAGACAATTCTATATATATATAAAGAACATATAGACAATTCTTTAGCCACCCACAGTGTGGAGGGTTAGGCAGACCCTATTTGAAGATTATGACAGTGATAGATATTTTTTTTTTAATTAGACGTTTTAAGTTTAAATCGTTTTAAATATTAGTGAGCATGTTATTCTTAATGTGAGGTTTTGAGACATAAATTTTAATATAAATAATTGAGTTTCAATCGATAGAAAAAAAGAGAGTTACAAGTTCACTTGATTATTTTATGAACAATTTCATTTGATAAAGTGGTCCTATAGTTCCATTTTTTAATGCATGTGTTGGAAGTTGTACCAAGGTTTGACTATTTAATTTATGGCAGCTTTGATTAATTCAATGGCCTCGATGGACACTATGCACGTTGAGAAGTGATCGATATATATATACACCATTTGAGGCTTACTTAGTGAAGGCTTCATTTGGCATGTGTGGGGGTCTACAATATGGGTGGGTACACTCATTCCATAATTTTCCTGTTCGACAATCAAACGACAATTTATAGTATTAATTAAACCCTTTTTGTATGCTCATGAATCTGCAACAGTAAAAAAAAGATTTGTTCATTCTCGTTCTTGAAAGAGAAAACTACATTAGATAATTTTTACACGGTTTTTTGCTAAAATTATCTTTACATTATGATCTAAATTTAAAGTATATTTTGTATTATAAAGATAAATAAAAAACAGTCTTACATTATTCAAAAAATTACAAGATTCATTTTTTTGTCTATTTTTTTAAGAGCCTTCAACAAAAAATATGTCAGATCGAATGAATATATGTCCATACGATTAAGCTAGTCAAGTTGGATGATTTTTTTTTATTTTTTTTTTAGAAATTGAGGATGAAAATATTCAGACAAAATATATTCAAATTCTAATATAAAAAAAATTGTCCAAATACAACTCCATTTTCAAAAAATTCAAATAAAGTAATTATTATTTAATTTTCACAACAAAATGCCTACATAATTTTATTAAATTACCAATATTTTTATATATTGTATAAAATGTAAATTGCATTGTCTATATAGTATATATGTACTATATATGTTTTTTATTAAAGAGAATCTCTAAATAATTGCACATGATATTTTTAATATGATTTTTTTTTCAATCTTTAAAACCATTGGATCCTACTGTATAAATATTTTAAAATTTGTGTATTGTTGCAAGTCAATTTACTTGATTATGAAAAAAAAATATAAACTAACAAAACACAAAATTTAAATTATGAGAATAAAATATTCATCTTTTTTATCCATATTCTTATTCTTTTTAGTTAACATTGATCTTCTCGATGTAGCTAACACAAGATCAAATTAAAAAATATATTTTCTTTTATTTGTTTAATTAGTTTCTTAATAAAAATTAGACTGAAGGATGATTTTTGTTATTTTTTTTTATAGTACAAAAATAATTTTTGCTCAATTAAATAATATAAAGATGTACATTAGATTTGAGTTATTGTTGTGACATAGTTTTAACCAAAAACACCAATTTTTGATATGGTTAAAGTTAAGCTCTTTGTATTCAATGTCTTTAATGAACCTAGTCTTAGGTAGATCAAGCTAAGGGATGCTCAACCAATTATCTTTCAAACCATGAACATAATACATGTTTATTGAATGGGGTTGCGATTTTTCAACTGTGCCGATTTCGACTATGTTACCTTTCTTCTCTAAATATAGGAAACTTTCACATTTAACAAATAAATTTTTTTATATTTGTATGTTATAGCAAAATTTGTATAATTGCGTTTCATAACAAATATAGAAACTGTATAATTCATTATACATATACCGTTGAAGCAAATTGTATAAAATGAAGTGTATAAAACAAGAAAGAGAAAGACACTTGCGCAGAGAACTGTATAAAAACGAAGTGTATAAAACGAATTATATTATTATAAGTGTATAGAAAAATTATATACAATTTGAATTTGTATAAAATGAGAAAGAGAGAAAGACAAAAGAGATTTGACAAGGAATATACTATTGAATCGAATTGTATAAAACGAGAAAGAGAGAAATTAGATACAATTTGAAAATTGCATAAAACGAGAAAGAGAGAAAGGCAAAAGAAACTAGACAGGAGAGTATTTTTATTGTATAATTACAAGTGTATAGGATGAAAATATATGTACTTGCATGTGTATATACAATTTTGTCACGCTTTATACAAACAGAAACGCAAATTATACATTTCGCTTCTGTTTGTATAAGTGAGAAAGACGAGGGTGGCGAGCGAGAATTGGGAGAGTGGCGAGCGAGATTTGGAAGAGCGGAGAGAGGGAAACAAAAATATATGTATTTATACAATTTTCTCTGCTTTATTCAATTAGAAACAATTTTTATACACTTGTGTTTGTATAAAAAGTGAGGAAGCGAGCGAGAGATTGGAGGAGAGTGACGAGCGAGATATTTGGGAGAGAGACGTCTGACAATTTTTTGCAAACGTTTGCTATGGAGCACAATTAATCAAACCCTAACTACTCCATTTATTTTAGTTTATTAGTTTGCTATTATATACAATTTTTCCACCTTTTATGTAAAGATAAATTTAGAATTACATAGATATATAATATATAATCTTATTTATTAGTAAATTTTTCTAGAATTTAGGTAATACCCTAAATTAAATGCATACATTTTAATTTCAGATCTTCAGTGATGCCAAAATTGGTAAACCTGTGATTAAGATTAATAATCCAAAGCATTTCTCAGTGCTTTTGACCTTCTTTTCCATAACACACATCTTATAGGAATTGCACTTTGATCCACTTAATAATCACCTTATGATATTTAATTTATTTCTTCTTGCCACTATATTCATCCATAACCTCTCATTGACTTTTTAAAGAACAACAATTTGCATTATTGACGCTTTTATGGGGCATTAAGAAATATTATTGCCAGCATGACTCATTATTCTGACCAAATTATTTTGGTTGACTTTCTTTAATGTCAACCCTAATTGTTTTTTGTATAATACATGGCGCGCCAATAGGAAGAAGTCTGCACACACGAATTTTTTTGTTAGTGATCATATATGCATACATATAAAATTAAAATTTTGACATTTATATACGATATAATTTTTCGATAAATATGCAAAGCCTTTAATGAAAGGTCGCTCCACCCCTTTGTGCCATCATATTAGTTGACCTTTATATGAACATAAACATGCACGTTTATTATTTTAATTGTTGTGTTCGTTAGTGATCATATATATACAGATATATAGTGGACATTTCATTATTTTAAAAATAATAAGAGCACTAAATAAACTAAACTTTATGATTTTAGTAGCGTAGAAGTTGACAAAAGTGGATGCCAATTGCCAACACAAACAAATTAAGACTTTTAAACCTTATCAAGAAAATAAAATGGCTTTGAGAGAAGTTGAAGTGTGCCACTACTCAAGAAAAAATAAATTCAAAACGTTTAATTAATATATTAGAACTCCTAATTCTAATCGTTATGGCTAACGGATAGACTTCCACTATGTACAATAATTGCAAAGAAATAAAAGAGTTAATTGATGCATGTAAATATGACATGTGGCATTTTTAATAACGCAATTTAATCAACTAATCTAAAATAGTGGACATAACATGTTGATTACTATATGAATTTTCAATGAGACCACGACTGTTTTGTACTATATATTATGTCCAAAATTCATTTACTATTCCAATTGTAACCTTTCAAATTCAATACATATACACGACTGTTTTCTACTAAATATTATGTCCAATTTCATTTACTATTCCAATTGTAAACTTTCAAATTCAATACATATACACGACTGTTTTGTACTAAATATTATGTCCAAATTTCATTTACTATTCCAATTGTAAACTTTCAAATTCAATACATATATAGTTATATATATGAACTTATAATAATAACCTCATTACTTTTTGGATGCGGTCCTTTTCTGAATCATGTATAAATAAAATGTTTTGTATACCTGATTATTACGTATAAAATTTTATTTTAACATCAAATAGCTTAAAGTGTAAATTAATTTGGGGTTAATTAATAATATAACAAAATTTATACTAATCTAGTCTCAGTTTTCTTGGAATAGTTCAATCTCCAACTACAAATCAAGCTTGTACATGTGTATCGGTAAACCACATGATTAGAAAAATATTACAATTAACAATTATTGCTTCAAATCTACATTAATTAGTCCATTGGACCTTACAAAACGGAGAAAAAAACAAAGAAGGAGAGGGAAGCACAAAACACTTCCATTGTTGCTTTTAAAATTTGCAAAAGAAATAACAAAGATATAAAGGTCAGCACCCAAGAGTCTATTCACTTAGATTAATATACCAATCTTTAAAAATATATATTTTTTATTTATATATCAAACACACACATAATAAAAATAAAAATAAACAATCTAAAAAAACATTTCTCTTCCTACCGAAAGCACCCCCTTAGATGACTACATATCCTTTAAATAAGACTTCCAAAGTCAACCCTTCACTCTTTCTACATAATTAAATTGATATTGACAAGGGTTAATTCACTTATATTAAACATTTTTTCACTATAACAATAAAGTTACCAAACTATATACTATGTTCTTATGTTACATAAACATATATAAGTAACTAGTTCTTAATTTTCCGACTTTGAAAGTAAAGTCAAGAAAAATATTTTTGTCCAACTAAAATAACTTGATTTCACCACTATTATATTAAAGTTGAAAATTTGGATTATTTTATCCATTGATGAATATAGAATTGCAAAAAAAAATATTTTTTTTTCAGAAAAAAGAAGAAGATGATGATAATACTTTGTCAATTACACCGATCAAGTTATCTTGATAGATAGACTTTGTCATTATAATTGATAAAGTTGAGTGACTTAACTATTTTATTATAAGGATTAAAGTATACTTACTATAAATGTGACACAAAATAATTTTATGGCTTTATCATTATAGTGAGTATAATTGTTGTTGTAAGTAAGTTCTGTTACGTGATGTGCCAAGAAGTTGTTTAATTAACTATTCTGTCATGTTGAATAAAGTTTAATAAACATTATAGTATATGAAAGAAGGGGTGTATAGGCCAGGTTAGTTGAAAATTTTTATATATCAAAGTAAATCAAATATGTTAGGTTTTAAAATTTATAAACCAAATTAATAAAGTCAGATTTTTTTAATTTTGGATTTTTAAATTTTTTTCGTAAAGTCTTAAATAAACATATAATTAACTTGTATATAATTATCTAAGGCGTTTTCATTTTTAAAAAATAACATAAAATGTGAGACGAGTTGTGACAAAAAGATATATAATAAAATGACATAAAATAAGTCATATTAAAAATCATCATAAAAAAGTACTAAATCATGTCAAAATTAATAGGGATTATAAATATTAATGATAAATTAAAGAAAGAGATATTCAGCAGTATTATCATTACTAATGTAAATTGTTAGTATTAGTAGTTTGCATTCTATTTGAATTACTAGCATTTATGGGCTATACAAAACATACTGACCATTCATGTCATTGATCTGAGGACAAATTACAGAAATACAGAATTTTTGGTTCACTTATTTTCATTATCTCATATTATTTTTAAAAATTTAACGATTTATAACGCTAGTCACTATTTTCATTTTCAAAATACCTAATTTTTTAAATGTATATAAGATGCATATTAATGTATTCGAGCTACATATTAATGTATTCCAACTAATATTTAATGTATATAAGCTACGTATAATATATCTAAACTAGTTTTTAATCTATCTGAGCTATATATTAATGTATCCGAGATAGTATTTAATGTATCTGAGCTTCAGTTACTATATCTGATTTTTTTAATTTTTAATGGATTAATGTAATTAGAAACTTATTAGGGATAAATTATAATTTCATATTAAAACTATGAGATTTATATAATTTTCAATAAATCAAATTATATATTAAAAAATTGTATACAATATTATTCTTTAAAAATAGTATATATCAAATCAAATCAATTATGATCAAATTTTTTTTTCGATATCAAATATGTCAAATTTTTTCTCAATTAGACTCGATTTTTTCAATTTATTAATTTTCTTTGTACACCCATACTTAAAATAAAGACATTTAAGAAATGATATGTTTCTAATTTGAAGACGAGTACTCTTCAAAAATACCCTAACATTTATCACTAATCAGTATGAAAATTAATTAAGTACTGCAAGCTAAAATATTGCACGTCGTAATATGAAAAGCATCACCAAAAAGGTTGATGGCATGCATGTTATCGAAGAAATTTTATTGTGTAACAATTGCAATATGATAGTAGTTGCCATTATCAAATCTAGTTGAGTGAGATAACCACACAAATCATATTCATCCTTAAGTTGTCACATCAAAGTCAATTTTCATAAACAATATCAAGAAACTTATAGTTGCAAAAGGACAACAAACCACTTGCATGTATTTGTTTAATTAACTTTGAAATTTATCACCTCAATAATTCACAAGTCGATTTCACCTCTTCAACTACAGTGTATATCTCCATCATTGTCATATCATCTTGATAAAAAGTGTATATTACATTGGACAAGAATGAAGATGTTTCTCTGGTTCAATATATGTGCAACATAAATTTTAGAGGAAAAAAAGTTTAACAAAATAAAAAAAGGAAAAACATTCAAATTCGCCGATAAACTTTGCATGAAATTGTTCAAATTTAACCTCAATATATATTGAAATCAAATTGTATGATTGTTTTTATGCTTTGGACTTATTTTCTTTAGTGATCCGTTGATTGAGATTCTAGTGGTTGGATCATCCAAATTTGCCTTGAATATTGAAGAAGGGGATCATTGTTTCGATGGCAATAACATCAACCTCTTTATCACTCAACACCTCAAATGGCAAGGTCTCTTAATCCCCAAAACTAAAATTAACCACTCTCAAACCTCAAATCATTTGTAATAAAACTCAAATAATGAACAATTCCACCATAAAGTTTTCATATTTGTCGAAGCTCTATCAGCACAACTCTGTCACCATTAATTCTTAGATCATCATTAACGATGATGCCAAAGTTCCACATCAACCTCCTAACATTAAAGCAAACCTCCAAAAAGAATATCTACATTCTCAAACTGTGGTGATCAAAGAACGGTTACAGCGGTCCAGGGCAGGTTGTGTTAGGGAAAAAATGGTAAAAATAATGGGGCGAGAGATAGTTTGAATGAACTCAGGGTGGAGTAATGGAGGTCATCAAATAATGCTTTTGAGAGTTGAGAGGATCAATTATAATGATGGTAATTGATTTGGATAGATGATTGATAAGGTTGAGAACAATAATCTGCACAATTTCAAAAAATTCATTGGCCAATGTAGATCATTTCACATAATTCAAGGCAAATTTGATAATTTTCCTTATCCAGAAGTCTTTATGTTGAAAAAATCCTCTGTTATTTGGCCTCAACTACTAGCAAATGGCAAATTGAACATTTTCCCTTCACAAAATGATCAATCTACATCAAGGTGCCATTTGCTCAACCAGCTAGGCTCAACGATTCACTATGGTAGCCTTGAAAGCAATTCGATATATAGCCTCATACTATTATAAAAACAGCAGCATTCATCTAAAGAAACTCATTCTGTTGTGATGTATGATCACCAAGAATGTTACACCATTTTCTAACTATTTTACATCAACCAGACTGTTATACAAGATTTCACAAGTACAATACATCATGTTAAAACTTGAGCAACCAAAAAACTTATAGAAAATGAACCTCAAACAGAAGATTTGGAACCTACTAGCAATTCTCTGAGGTCCCATTGGACGAATCCAGTTCTGTCTTGCATCTGTCTTTGAGGTCGGTCAGTGTAACTAAACTACCTTCCTGTAACAGAAAAATAAATACATCATCACCTTCATACTAACTCTGTTTAATTGAGCTGGGAGGGGGTGAAAAGAGAATTGGGGTTTGCATAAGTGGGAAGTGTTTGTGCAGAAAGTAAACATGATGCAACTAAGCATCATTTACAGATAAAGTGCTTGCGAGAAGAGCAAGGTCAATGTAGCAAGATCATACCCAACTACTCTAGTTTAACATGGAGTAGCTTCCATCAACTGATATTTGCATTAACAATGGTTCAAAGAAGTTAAGAATCAGGAATTAGACAAGGTTTTTATTACTTCACTGCCAAAATATGGCATATTGACATGTCTTAAGCATGTATGTTTCTTTTGAGGGCAAGACCAAATTGTTTAGGGCTATGAACATATACAAATGATGAAGCCAAATAGCAAAAGAACAGAGAATAGGAAACGGAACGGTGAATCAAACATTCAATGGTGAAGTGATACTCATGTATTACAAATGTGATATTTATATAACTTCTTTCATTGTTGTCAAATTATTTTCTTCTTTCATTGAATTCATTATATCTATGTATCTAAGAAGCATAGTCAGGGTACTGACTAAAAGCAGATAAGTAACAGAACATTAATTGAATGAACTTTCTAATAGTTCTCTCTAGTTGGCAGTTCACAAGTGCAAGTGTGCAACTACATCTCTATATTGACAGAACAAAGTTTTCAGAGAAATGGAAAGAACATGATCTCACAAAACACTGATATGCTTATTGATGTTCTTCTAACAATTAATCTCTGGCTACTGGTCCTGACAAACTCCACCAGGACAGTAAATTAACAAAGAGACTGCTATCAATTACAACTTGGCTAATATGTAGGTTTGCAACTTGGAAGTAGTGTCAATCCCCCATTCCTCCCAGGGCAATTGACAGATAGGAAATGTTCTATTTTTCAGTAAAGAGGTAAAGAAACACTTCCTCCTGTCTATTAGTAACAAGACAACATGATTTTCAAATTGAATATTGAACTTAGACAAACATTTGCTCTGCACATTTGTCAAAATTTGAAGATTACATTTTGAGGATGAAAAAAAAAACCCTCCAAACTTACGCAAATGTTTGAAGATTACTAAAAGATAGCAATCTTTTAATTTATGAATCATGCGCCCATCAAAAGGCAAAACATTTTCTCTGCCCATTTGTCAAAGTTTGTTATTACTTTTTGAGAATGGAAAAGAAAGATCTTCAAACTTTGGCAAATACTCGAAGATTACTAAAAGATAACAATCTTCTAATCTATGAACAATGTTCCCATCATAAGGCATACTTCTGGAACAAGTATGTGTCCTCGAAATGAATGATCCAACTAGTATAAAAATACAATGCACCACACTGAAAGCAATAACAATTGGAGTTAACATAGATAAAGAAAAATCTTTCAGCTTGATGGTCAACAGAGAACATCCATCAGCTTGACAGCTTCACAACTCTCAGCTATTATATGTAAAAGTTGAATTGAGTATCTATACCAACTCAGAGACTGAACAGTTCAGTTAGCAAACTTACTAGCTGGTCAGCTTCCCGTTGAAAAATGTGCTCCATGTGTTGAAAGAGTGACTTCCAGTGACCCATTAAACTTGACTCAAGATTTGCTGCTTCAGTATTCTTTTCTGGACCCTCCTTCTGAAGCTCTTTACCCTTGCCACTTCTTTCAACTAAAAGACTTGCTTCTCTCTGACTCTTCTTTATGGCTAGGTATTTGAAAACAGCAATTGAGTAAAGAAAAGAAACAAGGAGAAAAAAAACAAAGATCTTAAGTTAATTAACTAAAATATTTTTAAGCTCACCACTTATCCGACCCTTGGTATCCTGGTAATGTAGGTCTAACCATATATAAGCAGCTGATTATCACAGAACAAAGACAACTAAATAAGTACTCCACTAATATGAACTGAAACAAGACAGGATATAAGCTCATAAGAACATTAATCAATATAATGGTCTGCGAGATATCTATACCTTTGGTACAAAAGGTACAAGAGCAAGCTTTGATTGACTCAATGCTAGCACTTAAACCTGAATTATCCTCACAAGCTTGTGTTCCTGTACATGTCTCAAGTTTAACTCTTGACTCCTGTGAATCTGGCAATCTTGCCAAGTCTACTGACCCAGACTGACTCATAACCAGATTATCAAGACCTTGTTCATCGGGGCCATTAGGAAACATATCTTCACTTTCAGTGTCCTCACTATCCTCGTTAATTCCACAACTCCGAGTAGCATCATGGTCATCAGTTCCAGACAATGCTGGCACTGGCACCCCAGTTACCACACCATCCATATCATTTATCACTTCAGAATTTTTCTTTGGAATTATTTCCCGATCATTGACAATTTCAATAGCACTCCCACAAGCATCATTGTTCTCCTTATCTCCGATTGTACTTTGGCAGATAGCAGTAGCTGAATCAACTCGCAACAAACTGGGATCTTGGTTGTCATTTGGTATATTTGAAATCCCTGATACAACATCCACCTTTGATGACTTAATCTTGCTACATGGTCGAGGACCAACACAAACACGTTTTGCATTATCTCCGTCATCTACCGAAACAAATTTACCCCCTAGGTTTTCATTTCCCTTATCCACTACACACTTTAGACTTGAATTGCCCAAAAGTGAAGAAAATGGCCTCTTGTTTCCAAGCTGATTCGTTATATTTCTCAAAACAGGACGACTTTTATGACACCTTTCAACAGCATTATCTTCATCCATCCTGAAATCACTAATCCAACATGAACCCTACCAACAAAAACCAATCTTTAGCCCTAAAACACATAAATTTCAATGACCCAATTCTCGAATCTCCTACAGATGATGAAAGAATCTTATCTTTGATACAGACCAACAATAAAAATGAAAACTTGATAACCTAAACACATCTAATCAATACTAATCACAGAAGCATCAGCTACTGTACAAATTAAAACCCTAGAGAAGTTTTGGGCAAATAAAAAAACTCAGAAGAACAACAATAGAGACAAAATTAACAAACTTTAATAGAAACTATAATGTACCAATCTTTAATCAGATTCTTGAATACTGACCTTAAAACACAAAATCCAGCAAGATTGATAAAACCCAATGTACAGCGTTGAAATAAAAAGTTGAATCTTGAATTATATCAAAGCATCTCCATTGATAAAGGTGGATTCTTTTTCTCTTTGGTTACAGTGGATTTGCTACACAGAAATGAAAATGGTGTAAGTAAAAATTAAGTTTCAGCAAATTTGCGGGGCGGGAAATTGAATTTTGGTAAAATTAAGGGTCTTAAGTTTTTGGCCCGCCTTGTATGTTCAAAACCTACTAACTATGGGCGCGACTTTCTTACTTGGAGGGAAAATGATTGGGCCATTATTATTGTATAGCCCACTTATATGGGCTGGAAATTCAATTGAATCATATAGCTATATGGCTGAAAACATAACATAAAATGGACCTAAATTGCCACTATTTGTTGAGAGTTTGGCAACATGTATTATATTATGGGGGCAAACTACGTAAATTAGACTATTTTAGGTTTTAATTGCTAAGATTTTTTATACTTTTAAATATTACTTTATTTATTATATTTCATGTTTGGGATATAGAGTCTGAATGTACAAGATACATGTATTTGTCAAAATTTTAAATTGAGATACATATTTTATTTGTTTAAATTAATTGGTTATAACTGATTTCCTTAATTAGAAGAGTAATCGAGGATTTTCATAATACATGTGTCTCAAATATATGTAAAACACACTAGATACATGTATTTGTATGTATCTGGTGTGATTCGCATGTATCTGGAATACCATATTAACAGAGGCAACCAAGATTAGGAGCTTGGGGGTTCACAAGTTATATGCATTTTTAATTTTCTAATACAATTATAGAGACTAATAAAAAAGTTAGGGGTTTCGTCTGAACCCATGAACCCCCCACCTAACTCGCCACTAACCATATACTGACGAGAGGCGAGGAAGATGAGCGAAATTTGTTATATACCCAATAATTTATTAGTTTAATCGTGGAAAACTTACCTAAATATACAATAAATCAAAAATATTTACCATTTAGAGCAATTGTTTGCAGCATGGGAGCAGATTCCCCAAAAAATCCCTGGGAACAATGAAAAAAAAAAGATATCATAACATTTTTTTCACTTGATTACTTTTAATACATTTATAATACAATGTTAATTCATATCACAATGAACAATTTATTATTCACATATAATACAAGTTTTATTGATTAATTAATATATTTACCACTCATTTTAATACATTTATAATACAATGTGTCAACTTCTTACCAAACAAACATAGATAATATATTTCAAAAAATAATTATAATACATATATATTGCATACTTAATTCACTTTTAATACATATTGCATATTTAATATAGGTATAATACATATATTGGACCGTAAACTTGGTTTCAAATCTTAACTTTAACCTCCGACTTTCATACTGCACAAATAGACACTTAAACTATACAACTGTAATGACCCTTCTTGTCATTTTTAGTGTTTTATCTTCTGTGCATCGTTTAGAGCGTTCCTATAGCGATTCCAAGTCATTTACGACTTGCTGGGACTGACAGATCGGTCACCTGGTCATTTGTTTTGTTATTGTGTGAGTTTTAGTATTTTTGAAGCTTATGAATCTTGAAGGATCATTTTCGATCAAAAGTTCAAAAAGATGACATCAGAATCCAATTCTGACGATTCCATCAGTTCCGGAAGGGTCATTTTAGTCTAGTAGCATTGTCGACATGACTCTCAAAGTTTTCAGTGTGAGTTGGTGGGATTAGGCGTTTTAACTTTAAGTTTAAAGGCTAAGTTTGACTTTAGTCAACATTCTGAGTAAACGCGCTCGGATGAGAACTCTGTCAGCGCGGTTAGCTCCGGAATGTCGAGTTTGGTCTAGTTTGACCCTTCTTTCGGGTTTTGAGGTTTTTGATATTTTTCCGAGCCCTTTTGTGGTTTTTGACTTAAAATGGCCAATGGAAGTGGGACCCACATTTTATCGAGATGACCTCTGATGAAAATTTCGACTGCGCCTTTGAGTCCGGAATGTCAACTTTGGTAGGGTAGCATATCTATTTTAATTTTATCAGGTTCCGAACGGAGACTTTAAAGAAAGTAGGCAAAGCTGAATCTGGTGCAGCCCTTTTAAAAACCCAACTTTCAGCTTTGTGTCTTACTTTGAAATCTTGATATCTTGAGCTATACAACTCCAAATTGGGCGATTCAAAAGGCTAAGTTGTGAGATTTTTCGAGGGAAATGCATTGGTGAGCTTGGAATATGATTTGAGGACACGATTTGAGGTAAATTTTGGGTTTTAAATGCTGTCATAGCTCATTTTCGAGCACAAGTTTTGAGAAATTTTAGAAGGTGATTTCTTGGCCATTTTAGGTCCGAATCTAGTGATTCAAGAGCCTATATTGTGGGGGTTTTCGTGAGGATCGTCGTGGTGTGATTGGTTTTGGCTGTTGGAGCTTCATTTTTGGTAAAATCTTGTAAGTAGCTGCTGCCATAGTTGCTGATTTTTAGCTTAGAATTTGGGTTTTTTGGTTGCATGTTCATGTTGGGACTGTCTTGAGTTCTGAATTGTGTTCCATTCTGGTATACAAGTTCCGAGAGTTATTTAGGACTTTTATTTGAGGTTAATTCGGGATTTCTCAACGCGGATCCCACTTTTTCCATTTTGACCGCGAAATTGACCCGTCTCCGTTTCTTGCGATTTTAGTGTTTAAATGACTGTAATAACGTTGTGACTCTATTTATGATAGTGTATCAACGTTTCGAGGCCTTTTAGAAAGTAAAAGATCCGATGAGTGAATTTTGGAGCTCGCGTGATCTTCGTTCAGGTAGGCTATGGTTTCTCTTCTTAGATTGAACTCGAACATGTGAATGCATGTTGATTAGTTGGGATTTGGGTTGGGTAGTTATTGGATCATGCATAGGTGTTAAAAATCATATTTACGGCCTTTTTCTAGAGAATTATCGGGTAACTGTGAGCATGTTTATTGTTATTAATTGACCTTATTTGCTATATGAATTACTTGTATGTTTGAATACTGGTTATCAGAAGTATGTTGGGCCTTAGTTTAGGTTTGACTAGGGTTTTCCTTAGAAATGCATGATTCAAAGTCGGTAGGACTTAGTTTAGCCCCGACGTCGCTCGGCCGGCTTAAATCCTTGTAGACTGATGTAGCAGACTTAAGTCTGATAGTTTGGTATTTAGCTAGACGATGAGCTTGCTCTAGCGATAGTTACTCTTATTTCTTCGATGTTACGGCTTCTCGAGTTACGTCAGTGACAATGAATTCCGCTCCATGATTCAAAGTTGAGTTTCTATTCGACTTTAAAGTCGTACATTGATTAGCTAAGTCTGGATGGTGTTCTATGGGTTTATATGATTATGGATAGATAAAGACTCTTTCAGCAGCTATATCGACATCTTTGTCGGGTATCCGGATTTAAGGTCCGGCCTCGAACATCCACATACTTATGTAGAGCATCCGGTTAGAGGTCCGGCCTCAAGTATGTAGAGCATCCGGTTAGAGGTCCGGCCTCAGTTACTTATATTTTGCAATTGGCTACTTGTGTAATTCTGGTGAGCGTCCGGTTCAAGGCCCGACCTCCGTACCGTCAGATTCTACTTTTTGGTTCGGTGTTCTTTGGCCTCGAGTTCTATTCTCCTTAAGTTATAGTTATTTTGTGTACTCGTCGGGCTTATGGGGGTCCGTTCGGGTTTTTATTTAAACTTGTGCACGAGTGTACTTTCTGGGCTTATGGTGGGTCCAGTTAGGTGTAGTTAGCTTATTTATATTAATTTAGTTAGATCTTTATACACTCGTGTGCATTATTGTGTTACTTAGCCTTCTGTTCTTGACCTCTAGTTTTGTGATTCCGTCTTTTCATAGTGCTTTACTTTTCTAGTTCAGTCGGCCTATGATGCCTACTGGGTACCTGTTATTTGGTACTCATGCTACGCTCTGCATCTATTTTCGTGATGCAGGTCCGAGCACCAGTAGTCAGCGTTGATCGAGTTTGGAGCATTTCTGGTCTGGAGACAGGGTGAGCACACAGCGTTTTGTACTATTCAGTCTCCATCTGTTTATATAAAGACTTGTCTTTTACTTTTCGAGACAGTCTAGTTTCGGTGGTCCACTGTTGGGACTTGTACTCGTTTTGTTGGTAGCTCTGTATTTGTGACTTCCAGATTCTGGGAGGGATCCTTTATTGTATTTATGTTTTGGTTTGCTTATGTTGTTATAGTAATTTTTCTTAGTCTTGTTTAGTTTCTACCCTCACACCCATTATGTGTGGTTCTGGGTTGTGGTTTGGCTTACCTACTGATGGGTTATAGTAGGTGCCTTCATGGCTCGAGAAATTGGGTCGTGACAACAACTTATCAATAAATAAACACATGAGACCTACATGGCACAATACAAATAGGACATCACACGTAGGACAAAAAATGACATGTTGGATGACATGTGTGTCTATTTGTTCAACTTTATACAAGTTTAAGTGTCTATTTGTGCATATTCAAAGTTGAAGGGCATAAATGTAATTTGAAGTCAAGTTAAATGACACATTTATATATTATGCCTTTAATATAGTATTGCTATAAATGGTAATAAATAAAAAATATCACTAAAATCCGTAATTATTTATTAAAAGACACTCATTCAAGTTATTTTTTCTTAATCATATGTGTATTAATCATGTATATCAAAATTAATATATATCGCACAGTATAATACAATATATTTGGTCATTTATTTAATACAAATGAACATGATAAATGATTATAACAAGCATCTCATGAATAAAGGAAAATTTAGCAATTAAAATAATTTTACTAACATAATCAATCAAAATAACAAGAATTTTAAAAATTTGTTTGAAATGACAGAATTACAACATGTTTATTAAATTTATGTATTTTAGATTTTAGTTTTATATAATTTATATATTTTAGATATTAGTATAGATGTAGTATTATTAATTTAATTTATTAATAGAAACTCATTTATTGGACCAAAACATGGTCCAATAATGATTTAATGAAAAAAAGAAAAAAAATTCATTAATTAAATTTACCATTCCAAGACATGTAAAAGTTAATCCCCATTTTCACGTTTCTTTCCTCAAAATTCTCAAATCTTCATCAAGTCCATGTATTATCAAGGATTCAAGCAGATTTCCAAACTCATAAAGGATTATTATTAAAGCAGATTACTTGGTGGCAAGGTTAGTTCAACCATTAGTTTTGATTTTTTTTGTTGAACCTCTGACTATACATATCATGATGTTGTACTTTTTGTCAATTTTATTGTGATTTTCTTTCAATGTTTCAGATTAGGTAGATTCTGAAAAATCATATATATATAGAATTATTATTTTTTATGTTCAATACAATTTAATAGTTGTTAAAAGGGAAATTTATTATTTCAGATTTTTAGATTTTTGGAAAAAAATTTGTATTGTATGCAATGGCTGACTCGGTCAGGATTACTAGAGGTATACATAACAATATTCAAAATTTTCTGAAATTTTCCTTATTTCATTTGTGCATTACTCGAGAATTGTTAAAAAAAAATGTAGGTTCTGCGACTAGAATGGCACAAGAGCCTAAAATGGCACTAGAGAGTGTTGAGATTGATTAGACTAATTAACAGAAAAAGGCAGTCAGATTCAGTTAGTGTTAAACATAATTAGTTAGCTAAGTTGTTTTAGTAGTTAGCGGGTTGATTTTATATTGTTGTATAAATTAGCTTGAACATGTACTTTGCACTTTCAAGTTTTTCAATACACCGAATATTTTCTTTTCTTTCTCTCTCATTCTCTCTCTTCTTTTACTTTCTTCTTCTTCAAGCTTTTATGGATGTTCATCACAAATCATTAATGGAGTCTTGTCTCTAGATTTCAACATCGTATCAGAGCTAGGTTCCTCCATTTATCACCTTCTCAATCAACCAATTGTTTATCATCATCTGGTAGATTTCAATTGAATCTATTTCACTCTTTTCCCGATTTCCCCAATTCTGTGTCATCAATTCTCTCATATTCTTTTTCTCTCCTAATCGTAATCCTTCAATTTTACTTGTAAAGCCTTCAATTTCATCTTCTTCTGTTGGAGTGTTTGTTCAGTTGATCATATGGCGGGAGACAAGAAAATCATAGATTTGACTGATTCTTCGTATATACATCCCTATGAAAGTGTTGGTTCTGGAATCACTCCTGGTATTTTTTTTATGGAAGTGGATACAGGTCATGGCAACGTGGTATGCTACGTGCTCTTTCAGTGAAGAACAAAATGAAATTTGTCAATGGGAAGTACAAAAAGCCAGATCCAAAAGATCCTCTTCTCAATCAATGGAAACGTTGTGACGACATGGTCACCTCATGGATATTGCATTCACTTTCGAGAGATATTGCTGATAGCTTGAAGTATGTTAACAATGTCGTTGAGCTCTGGCAGGAGCTAGAGAACAGGTATGATCAAACTAACGGTGCTAAAATGTATCAATTGTAAAAGGAAATCAGCGATTTAACTCAATGATCCATGGATATTATTACTTACTACACTAAGATAAAGCGATTCTGGGAGGATCTGGGAACATTGGATAGTAACAATCAGTGCAGTTGTGTGTGTAACTGTGGTGCAAAAGTCATTATGCACAAAGTTGAGCAGGATAGAAGGCTTATTCAATTCCCAATGGGACTAAACGAAGTGTATATAGTTGTACGGGGAAGCATACGATGATGAATCCTCTTCCTACCATCGCTGAAAGCTTTTTTATTTTAGTTCAGGAAGAGAAACAATGGGAGGTAAGACCACGAAATCATCTAACCACAGAGAGCACAACTCTGAATGCACAGGGGAACACTCAATTTAGAACAAGTTACAACACCACAAGAAACAAATCCAACCAACTGTTCCATAGAGGCTATTCTTCAGGTCTTTGATTGTTTTGTGATTATTGCAAAAAGGCCAGGACATATCAAGGAAAAATGTTATAGGCTCCATGGATTCCCTCCAAACTTCAAATTCACAAAAAGTAAGAATACTGCTTCTGCTGCAGCAGTGCAAGGAGAATCTGGTGACATGATAGACAACCATCTTGAGGGCTCTACTAATAACTTGCAAGTTGGTGATACTAGTAATCTTACTGAAAGAGTTGGTTTTGGTTCTTGTGGAATCAAACTAAATGGAAGATGAATTAATATGAATATTTGGTAGGAAGATAATTAGTACAAAATACAAGTCAAAGATTGTATCTTGGTAGGTGAAAGTTAGGCAAACCATAAAATGGTTTGCTATCTTAACCTTGACAATTTTGACAAATAGTGATGTCATGGATGACATCAATAGGATGAATTTATTCCTATAAATAGGTAGCTCTTAATTCATTTTCAAATCATCCTTTCACTTGCCTTCTCACCTTCTAAGGCATTGTGTTCTCTCTCTTGTAGTATTTCACTTATATTCTTTGTATAGTGAAATAAATATTGGTGCAGTTGTTCTTTGGTGGACGTAGGATCATTTTGATTCGAACCACGTTAAATATTGTTGTTCTTCCTTGTTCTTTAGTTTCACGTTTCCGCTAACACTTACCATGACCAAGGAACAACAATCTCAGCTTATGCATCTGCTTGGAAGCTTTCAAAATGGACAAACTTGTGAAAACTTAAACAATATCACTAGTGGAGCTGCAAACTTTGCAGGTATTCTTGCTTGCTCTACTCATAGTAAAGTTATGGATAATCTTTCATTCAAGTGTTGTTATTCCCCTGCTAATTCAGTGGATTTTAAACTCGGGAGCATCTAACCACATTCACATAACAAGGAACTTTTTACCAACATTAGAACTTTATCTTACGCTTTCTTAGTTAACTTACCAAATGGATATAAAGTGAAGGTGTTAGTAGTAGGTGATGTTGTTCTCAGTCCAATTCTAACATTGCATAAAGTGTTGTTTGCTCCTAATTTCAAATTCAATCTTATCTCTATACATTCCCTCACTGCACATCTTTCCAAATATAATGTTAGTTTTTCTCCTCTTTCATGTGTCTTGCAAGCCCCTTCAATGAAGAGGCCTCTGGAAATTGGCAAAGCAAGGAATGAATTGTATTTTCTGTGTGCAGGGTGTCAATTTTTTGAGTCTACTTAGTTTTTTCCTCATGTTTCATTTACTGATTTATCTCCTACTGTTGTGAACAACTGCAAATCAAAAGTTGTGTGTGATATTCCTGATACTGCTGCTTTGTGTGATATTCAAGAGTCTTATTCCCCATCATATATCCCTCCTTCTGTAAATAGTTGTCATTCATCAAATAAAGAAGTTCGTTCTTTCATGAAATTTTTTACCTGTCACTCCTACTACTTGTTCATCTTCTGGAAATTATGTGGTAGGACATGTTCCTTTTGTTAAAATGAGGGGATATCCTCCATACCATCTTAATTTGCTCATAAACAACCTTTTCTATGCCAAGTCTGCCCAATGGCAAGACAAACCAGATCACCGTTTCCACAAAAGTCACTCCCTGCCACCAACAAACATTTTGACTTTCTACACCTAGACATCTAGGGACCATATCATGTAAACACACACAACAATTATAAATATTTTGTAACCATGGTTGATGATTATACTAGGTCTACTTGGACACACGTGATAAGCTGCAAGAGCAACACTTTACGAATTCTAAAAGCCTTTGTTCAAATGGTAAAGAATCAGTTTCAGACTTCTATTAAAATCATTAGGTCAGATAATGGCCTGGAGTTCACCAGGAATGAAACCATTATATTTTATCAGTTCAAAGGAGTTATACACCAAAAATCATGTCCATATACACCACAACAAAATGATGTAGTCGGAAGAAAACACAAATACCGTTTAGAAACATCTAGGTCGCTCCTATACCAATCAAACCTTCCTATAAATACGGGGTTGAATGTCTTTTGATTGCCACCTACCTAATTAACAGATTACCATCTGTTCCCTAAAGAATAAGTGTTCATATGAACTTCTTCACCAAAAAGAAGCCCAATTATTCCCATCTCAGGTGTTTTGGATGTTTTTGTTATCCTACCACCCTCTAACCTCACAAAGATAAATTTGAACCTAGAACACAACCTCATATTTTTATAGAATACCCTTTGAAACTAAAGGATACAGAGTTCTTAACCTGGTCACCAAGAGGATACACATATCTAGGGATGTTTTTCATGAAAATGATTTCCCTTTTGCTTCTTTACCAGTACATTCATCTTTTTCCACTATGTTGCAGCATGTAAGTTCTAAGTCCCATTTGTTGTATCTTGAGGACAACATTTTAACTGCATGTAAATCACAGGTTGAGAACATACATTCATTTAATAATACAGCACCTGATACTTCACCATATTTATCACACACCATCTATAATGAATCAACCAACTTCCCTGTCAACACCACCCAAGAACCTTTCCATAACAATAATGTAGAACCTTCCTTGAAAGAATTTGTTTACTCCCTACCTTAACTTAAAAATCAACCCACATCTCTGAATGCTTTTCTCACCAATACAAGTTAATTATCCCTCTCTTCCTTAGGTCCAATCAATCAACATGTCATGATTAACACTTTTCATGATAGAGAACCTGACTTCTATGAAAAGGCAGCCATGAATCGTGCATGGTAGGCAGCCATGACACAAAAGTTTGAGGCTTTACATCCTAATCAAATTGGGGATTTAGTTTACTTGCCTGCAGGGAAGAAGACTATATGATGCATATGAGTTTATTAAATCAAGCACACGGTTGATGGATTTGTAGAAAGATTCAAGGCAAGATCAGTAGTGAAAAGGTATACTCAACAGGCTGGAGTTGACTACACTGAAACTTTTTCACCAGTGGTGAAGATGACCACTATCACGACCCTAATCAGTGTAGCTATTAAGAAGGGGTGTAAGCTTTACCAATTGGATGTAAACAATACATTTCTCCATGGTGAATTGCATGAAGAAGTTTACTTGGAGGCTCTTCAAGGATTGGACATGGAAACTCCACAATTGGTGTGCAAATTGAAGAAATATTTGTATGGATTAAAGCAAGCTAGCAGAAAGTGGTATGCCAAACTCACAAAAGCATTATATTCAAAAGGATTTGTGCATTCAGCTGAAGATTATTAACTCTTTATTAAAAAATCATCCACTTCATAAGTATTTGTGGCAGTGTATGTAGATGATATAGTGCTTACAGTGACAGATTTAATAGAGATCAACAACTTAAAGTCTTTTCTTCATGACTCTTTCAGAGAAAAGGATTTAGGTCAATTACACTATTTTCTTGGCTTTGCATTATTTTATAGACAAGATGGTGTCATCATATCTCAAAGGAAGTTCACTACATAGTTATTAAAGGAATTTGACTGCATGTCCTATTCAACAGTGACTGCTCCATTAGAATGCAATATTAAGCTACTGACAGATGAGGGACACCTACATAATGATCCTACTTACTATATATATATATATATATATATATATATATATATATATATATATATATATATATATATATATATATATATATTCATCAAAAATTTTTGTTCTCTTTACTTATGAGGTTACAATAAGTTGTTGTTTGTTGTAATTCTGCACAAATTATCAATATAGAACTTGTTAGTTAAACAAAAAATGTGCATGTATCAAAAACCTTCAACCAAAAATGTGCATGTATAATCATAACTAAAATTACCAAAATGCTAATATTGGATGCTATAAATTACAATATATTTAAGACTATTCTCATTTGCTTGGAATTATTAGAAAAAGGAATACAATATTTATCTTTATGTATTCCTATTTAGTAGATTTCCCTCAAACTGTGTTCTATTAGCCAATATATTTGCATATATTTAGTTGTATACTTAAATTAAATTGTTGTATAATATATCTATATTTTTTCAGCATCTTTATGTATTCAAATTTTAATAGTTTTATAGTATGAGTTTAATACGTATTCTGTTATTTGTTTCATTTTAATTTTTATGTCATCAATATTCATGAATTAGAATAAACATTCAAGCTTTTGTATACAATGTAGTTTTTCTTATTCTATGTTGTTAACTAGAAATAGATTTTATATCAGTAAATCTGTTAAGTAAATATTCATTTTATTTTTGAACATGTGCAGGCAAATGAATTTTATGTCAAAAATAAATCAAAAAAAGCTCCCCATATTCATTGTTTCTTTAACCATGACATAAAAACTGACTTGAAGACTTATGGTCATGTATACAATGTATTCCGTGAGAGCACCGGTTGTGGTAATTACATGTAAATGCATCAATGTCGTGCACGCGAACAAACACATAGGTGTTGCATGACTTTAGAACTCAATTGCAGTTCTCGCCAAGCATTTGTCATGCATGTAATTGATTTCAATTCTTGTTTTAATTAATGTAGAAACCTTGAATTTCTGTTAAATCTTATTAGTTTATATAATTCTAATGTTTCAAAGTTCTCGGTTAAACTTAATATTAAAGTGTTTTAGTCCTTGTACAGTTTATTTGATCTATCTATATGCTTTTATAGTATATGAATCTTTAATAACATATTTTTCTTACCAAAGTGCATATATGATGCTTGTGGAAGTGAGGAAAAAGAGCATCTTATTTGTGCGTCTTGCTTAAGTATTGCAAGTGGGGTACACAAAGCTCATCTTATCATCAACTAAATACAAATAGATATCAAGAAAACATATATGTAAGATGCACCTAAAGCTCATTTTTTGCAGTGTACTTTACTATATGTTAGAAGCTTACCTGCAAGAAATATGCTTCTACCAACACAACTTTGATACTAAAACTACAAAAATAACTGTAATGATTTTATTTGTGACTAATATAAGTTCACACATAAAAATTTAGATAGAACTAATATAATATAGATTAATACCATGAATATGAATACATTTCGAGAGAAAAGGGAAACAAAAAAAATTATATACTTTAAAATATTACAAATGGATGTTATCCTATTTTTTGGAATTCAACCAAATTTTGATATACACAATGATTTTTTGTAATATAAAATTATGTAAATAAATAGCATGTACAATTTTAATTTCAACTAAAAACAATATAACAACACTTGATATTAAATTATAAATACAATTAAGTTTGAATACAAGTAACTATAATGATTATGTTTGTGACTCATACAAGTTCACACATACAATTTAGATAGAACAAATATAATGTAGATTAAAACCATGGATATGAATACATTTTGAGATAAAACGTATACCAAAAAAATTGTAAATACAATTAAGTTTGAACATAAGTAAATGTAATGGTTATGTCTGTGACTCATACAAGTTCACATACAATTTATATAGAACAAATCTAATGTAGATTAAAACAAATCTAATGTAGATTAAAACCATGGATATAAATACATTTTGGGATAAAATGTATACCAAAAAAAATTATAAAACGTATGTACAATTGTATGCATTCCAATGATTCAAATGGATGTAACACTTGATATTAAAATATAAATGCAATTAATTTTTGAGAAGTAATAATAATAATAATAATAATAATAATAATAATAATAATAATAATAATAATAATAATAATAATAATAATAATAATAATAATAACAAGTTCGAGAGAAGCTGTATAGCTAATATATTTTGAGAGATTAATACCATTGATATGAATACATTTCGAGAGAACAGATACCAAAAAAACTTGTATGCTTTAAAATGTTACAGATGGATGTAATCTTGTTGTTTGGGATTCAACCAAATATTGAAATACATGATGAACTGTTGTACTATAAACTTATGTAAACAAATAGTATGTACA
>CM064966.1:59499125-59687125 GCA_032847665.1 Solanum chilense
ATTCATAGATTTGGAAGTGTATATTGAATTTTGTTGCTGTTTTAGACAGTATGTATTTTTCTATTTAATAGTTTTATTGTATTTTGTATCCATAGATTTGGAATTGTATTTCATATATTTAATTCATTTTGTATTTTTTTTCATGTGATAGTTATGTCAATGTACCACAGTTAGTATTTATTTTTGTATTTCATAGTCTTAATGTTTTTTGTATTCATAAATTTGGAAGTATATATTGAATTTTGATACTATTTTAGTCAGTATATATTTTTGTATATTTCATAGGTATATTGTATTTTTGTATCTATAGACTTGGAATAATATATTATATTGAATATATCTAATGTATTTTGTATTCTGTTTTTTTTTTTGTGATAGTTATGTCAATGTACCACATATTAGTAACCATATCTGTTTTTTTTTCTCACATTGATACGTATTCAGTAAATTAAATAATGATAATTGCATTGACCAAAATACATAAAAATTCAGAACGCAAATACATATGATTAATAATTATACAAGCAAAATCGCATCAAATCACAATCAAATACAAAAACATAAGGATTAATTGACTGACTTTTGATTTTTCTATCCTGTTTATTTTTCAAAAAGCTTTTACCCAGATTATTTTTCAAAACATAAACCTCGCAAGAATTTTTTTTGTAATTGATGAACATCATGAATAATAGACAAATTTATCATTCAGTTTTTGTATAAGTTGTAACTGATGTTGAGAATTTTAAGCATCTGTTACTTTTTATAAATTTTCTCTCCCCTAAATAGCTCCTGTTTGTTATATAAATTCTATATTTTTTTTAATTAAACAAAATAATTAAAATATAATTAACATACATAATAAGGTAAAATTGTGGCATTATCACTAAATATTGAAAGTGTTGACACTATACCCTATTAAATACTAAAATATTGACATTTGGGTCAAAGGCCCAAAAAAAATGGATAAAAGCCCAAATAGGTGGGTCCAAAAATCGGTCAAGACAAACAGAACTCGAATTTTGACCAAAATCTCTTTCCCTCTCTCTTATTTCTTGTTTATTTACTTGCTTTATGTGTTAATTAGTTTTAAGTTAAGAAAACTCCAAACTCCCCGCAAACGCCTCAAATGTTTTATCAACATAAAATCAATAATTTTGCAAATAACTCACTTAGATAGTAAGTTAATATTTTAATTCTTTACCCTCCTAAGTGATTTTCAAAATTAAGCGATTTTAGCCAAATACAAAGTTAGTTGTCGGATAATCGTATTAAGCGGATATTTTAGGTGCCTTTAATACTTTCCTAAAATATAAAATTGAATCCCCGAACCCCTTTTAAAATTATTTTCAATTGATTTTTCTGTTGAGTCTTTTGAAAATAGAAGTTTTATTTTATTTTTCTTAAAAATTAAGTGGTGACTCTAAAAAGTCGAAAACTCTTCGAAACAAATATATTTTGATAAAACACATCTTCTCGACTTTTTTGATAAATTTATCAAAATTGAAAGAATCTTCGACGAATTGGGAGAAGAAATTTGAAACTCAATCACTCATCTATCGTTCATTACTCACCTTGAATTCCCAGATTCTTGAATGTATTAAAAAAAACACTTGACAACACATTCTTTTTTATTCTATTTTCTATTATTTCCTACCATTTCAAAAAATTACAAAAATCACTCTTTTCTATAATATTTCACTTTTTCAGATACATCACTGTAAACTATTAATCCAAGATTATTTTTTTTTTCACGCCTAAAATCACTCTATGGTATCACCAATTATCTTCACACTCTATTTCAACTTTTTGATTTATCAGTTGCAAGTTATTGAATAGGTAGTTCTTCTTCATCCATTTTTTTCCACTTCATCCGATATTGTTTTTTTTTTTTAAAGATTTTTCTTCTACAAATTTAGTTGGTGAAGGATGCATCTTTAATTTCAAAATCGATTGTGGAAAAAATCCCTAAAAAAAGAGAAAAAGATCGAGTTGTTGGTGACTCCGATAAGAGCTTTGGGTCGAGATCCATGGGTGACATCATTGTTGAAAGTGAAAATAAAAGCCATGGAAGTTGATACAGAGCAACAAAGGAAGTGTAGAAGAATTTTTTCCATCATCAGTTTTTGCTTTCAGCAGATCAGATTATTACCTTTTTTTTGTTGTTCGTCTTTTTTCTGATATATATGTGTTTAGTTTTTTAATGTATTTAGTCATTTTTGTTTCTTAAATTAATGTATAATGTTTTATTTTTTTGTTGCTTTCAGCAAATCTTTTAGGGGTTGTTTGGTAGGGAGTATAAGAAAAAATAGTCCAAGTATTAAGTGTGGTATTATTTAATTCTATGTTTGGTAGGAATTTTGGATCAATCCATGGATTAGTTATACACCCTACATGGTATTAGAGGGTGTATAACTAATACCTTTCATTTGGTGGTATTAATTTAATACCATGGGACTAATCTAGATAAAGACAAAAATACCCCTCAAATCATTTTATTTATTTTCTTGATTTTATATTTTATATTTATACTAATAAATTTGTTTTATTAAATTAATTTGCAAATTTTATTATTTAGATATAACTTTTTGTTTCTAAAACATGAGTTATTTAATCTACTTATTATTAATATAAAATATGATAATTCGACTAATATACTAATGTTGATGTATGAATTTAAGAACAATTCATAAGTCAAATATTGTCTCTTAACGGAAGTTCCTTAAACATTACACAAAAGAGTCTAAAACAAGAGCATATACATATAAATAAAACATCTCGATCATAAAAATAGTTTAATTAATTTTGCTATATCTATTGTTTATTTTTATTTTATTATATGATAAAGAGTATTTTAAAAATTTATTGATACAAAACAAAGTTCAATAAATTTTCTCTATATATTATTATAGTTATGTGGCATTTTGAGATATTAACTCCAATTTATAGATGACAATTAATTACTCTCAAATAATTTAAGTGAGAACGTAGTGGATATGATAATAAAGTTTTATCTCCTATTTAGTTAAAAATGCTATAAAAAAATAATATTATCCGTCAATTATCTACCTTGACGCAATTACATGAAATACAAAAATTCCATAATAACTCAAGGGTATAATTGGAAAGAATTTTTTTCTAGAGCTTTAAACTACACACAAAACTAGTTAAAAAAACTATGAACCAAACACTTGATAATAATAATCCCTGCATTACCAATCCCTGCATTACTAATTCCTGCATTATCAATCCCTGCATTACTAATCCCTGCATTATTGATCTTTGTACCAAACGACCCCTTAATGTATCTGATTGATTTTTATTCTTAAATTAATGTATAATTCGTTCGTTTCACCTTTATAATACATTACAATTTTACCATGTACAATATATATCGTTTTTAAATATTAATTTTGATGCATAACCTCAATTTATTGAAACACAAATTTGTATATATACAACTATTATAAATTTCATTATATTTACCACCGATACACAGACCCAACCTTATTTAACTATGGGTGTGTAGACACTCTGCAGTCACGTTCCACCCCGTTTGGGGCGTGACAACAATCACCATTCACTTAGCCGTGTATAGTACGATATATATTTTTGTCCATGGGGAGTCACAAATATGTAAAGTTTATCAAAATAATTAGAATAATGTTTAATAATTAGGGGTCAATTCATCAGTTAAATCCTCAATGCTTAAGTCAACCACAATCCACTGCACACTTTTGGATCTGCACAACTTAGGTACAAATTGTAAATTAGATTTCTGATGCATGAAGTTAGCTATTGCACATGTAGCTGTTTAATAAGATCCATCGACACTGTTCCCACTTGTAAAACTTTGACTAAATGAAAGACTTTAATTATGTAAAGGGAATTCATGAGATTTTAGTTTATGTTAATTTTTCTCATTCAATATTAATTTAAAGATATTTCAAGAATTTGCTTACCATAGTGTATATATTTTCTTGATGATGCTAATTAACTTCAGGGATACCATAGTGTCAAGCATATATATGGGATTGTAAATTGGAACCAACTACAATTAACTAGTGTTAGTATGGAAGTTAAGAAGGGTAATAGGGAAAGCAAATTATATATATAAAAACTATACTATTAATACGTGATTATTTTATGTATATATAATAGATATTGAACCTCTTCAAAAAAAAATGTAATTTAAAAATTTTATATTTTAGAAATTTGTACAATTTTATATTTGCGACTCAAAGACTGAATAACCACAATGACTAGCTAAAAATTCATTAAAGACGCAATGGAATTGTTAAATTTATTCCATAAACTACTACACACCAAGCCAATTTATGAAATCTCCTTGTTTTTTTTTATATTTTATTTTTTTACGTTAATATCTATAATTAAGTCCTTCTAAATTAAATTTATATTGAAAAATCTTATGCTTCCTAACAAAAACGACTTCATAATTAAAAAAAAAAGAAAGAGTCTCCTTTCAATTATGTGGCGTTATGTGAAATTAAAGTGGTGTCTTGCGCCATAATTTTGAATGATTATAGCGCCTAATCTGGCAGCGCTATTATTAGAAAAGAAAATTAATGTAAAAGACGAACAAAAATAAATTAGGCGGCCCACCACCACAACTTTTTTTTTTTTATTATCATACGCTAAGAATTTGAAAGAGGAACACTTAGGGGTCGTTTGGTAGAGTGTATAAAAATAATGCAAAATAGGATGTATTAGTAATACTTGCATTACTAATGCTTGCATTAGTAATGCTTGCATTATTTATGTCTGCATTATTTTTTATACACTGTTTGGTTTGATGTATTAGAAAAAATGAATCTTGCATAATTTCTATTTAAAAAGTGTGTTTACAAAAATACCCTTTACATTTTATTTCTTTATATACTTCTTTTGCAAGCTCCTCTAATAATACCAAAACAAGTGTGCTTTTATCAGGATCCTTACCAAGCTCTAAGATTAGCTTAGCATACACCCCAATATCAAGAACTCTGTTATATTCCTTAGCAATTGAAAGTAGCTTCAAAGCAAGCTTCAAGCTTCCTCCTTTAATATAACCCCTTAACATTGCTTCATAATGTCACTTTACTGGTGTATACTCTGCAAAAAAAAAAAATGTCACTTTACTTGTTACTCAGATCAAGAGAATCATCCAACCTTGTAGCTGAAATATTAGCTTAGAGCCTTAGAGCAGCCTCTTTTGTCAATCTATTGGGGCTGAAATAGCTCTTTACAATCACAAAATTGTAAGATAATGTTAGCTCGTGAATGACTTGTTCTTTTGTCCTGTTGTTTAAATGCAACATCTTGTTGGATTTGTGGCTGTCTTGGAGCAGCGGTATTTGGTAAACCTCTATCACGAGACATGATTGTATTATGTGAACTGTTAATGGTAACTCCAGCAGTCGAAGATGACCGGCCTTGATGAGCAGAGTCTGACTTAAGGCAGAATTAGCTAGGTGGCAGGGGTATTCGATACTAACAATCTGAAACATTTAGGAGACATAAATGCACTACTTTCGGAGGATCCGACATGCACTTGGAGAGTTCGAGCAGCAATATAGAGTGAATCAAATGCCACCAACAGGATCAATGTAGGAGATATTGAAATTCCACCAACAGGAACAATACTAGCATAACGATCACAGAAATAATCTGCCACATTGTTCAAACAAATAGAAGCGAACTTCTTCACCTCTTCTATCACACACATTCATCAACTCATAGAGAAATTAACAATGAAAAACAGAGACTAGACACAGAAATACAAGACAGATTAGAAAACTGTCATAGAAGCTATATAATTGCATTTCAGAATCTCAAAAGTAAATGGCTACACTAGAATTTGAAGAGTTGTAATAACAACTATATAATTACATATGTGCTAAGCTATCCAAAAAAGCGACTGTTGCCACACTTTGAAGTGATTTCAAGTAAAAATTACTAACCTAGTGTAGCCACTTATATCACAACTTCACAGTACTTCAAAGTTTATCATGGACAGCCATCCACATCATTGTCTGACGATCATGTTCACCCATACGTAAAAATAATTCCATCTTTTTGTCGTCATTACAGAGAATCATTGCAGCTTTTATACGTTGCTCTGTGGTGTACAACTCAAATACAGGGGATTCAAGAATAGAATAAACTTGACCACGAACATCAGATCGATCACGATCCCCCATCTTTTCAATCAAAGAACCAATTCTTTTATCTTGACTTTCAGTAAAGTTTTTCATAACTTCCATCATACCCTTAAGAAATGTCTCACTATCATCCTCTACTATTTTTTTCCTTTTTTTGCTTTTCTCTTTCTCGTTAACATTAGAAGATGATCTTTTTGAATACTCACCTTGTTTATGACTTTTTCGGGATCCAACATGTTCATTTTCAGAACCAGCAACATTTTCTCCTTCATTAAATACGCTAGGTCCAGTGACATTTTCAGCTCTAGTAAATGAACTAGGTTCGGTGAAATCTTCAGCTGTAGCAAATCCACCTTGTCCAGTGGCATTTTCAGCTTCTTCAGTACCAACTTTAGAGCTATGGTAAACATTTTCTTCTTCTTCTTCATCATCATCATCAAGATCAACATCGATAGGAAATCCCAAACTCATATCATTAGAATGTTGTGGAGCTTGACTCTTTTGAATTTCTTCAGTAGCATCTAGGGGCCCTTCAGCGAACTCTCCTGTTGCTCTATCCTTACCAAAGATTTCTTCCCAATCCTCAAACATTGGCCATTTCTTAGCATTCATTTTCCCGGCTTGTGGATCAATCTAGAATATTTAAAAAATTAGAACAATATGATATTAATTAATTGTAAAAGGATCTAAAGAGAGGCTACATGCTACTGAAATATATTAACTACCTTTATAAAGTCAATCCAATGTTTTGGATCGTCAACTATTATAGTTCCATCACTATATTGAAATCCCAATCCACTTCGAGTCTTCAATAAAGTTATACTTCCATAACATCTTTTCCAGTATCTGATTTTATTTTTGATGTGTGGTTCACCTTTCAATCCACTTCTAGGATGATGTTTGTGTATATAACGTTCTAACTCCATCAAGTGTCCTGGTCGAAAGGTACCATTATCACCTCTCCAACCATTAGCACACAACTCTTTAAGTCCTTCTAAAAGAGTTTGTTCTTCTTCTGGAATCCATGTCCTTCGTGTTGAAGGTGTTGTGTTGCTTGATTTTTTTGATCTCTTATTTGATGATATTTGACTATTCATTATGCCTGTAAGAACTTATGCGGTAAATTATTTAAAAAAATCAAGAAGAACCAAATATCATAATATTTACTATAAACTAAATAATATATACAACAAAAGAGACGTCAAGAGTATATAAGGGCGTGCAATTAAGGTCACAAAAAACAGAACTTTCTGGCAGTTCAACAATTAATAATAGGCCAGTTCTAAAGAGCAAATAAAGTCCAAAAAGGTTCTATATCTAACAAGTAGCAACATATTTCAAAATGTAGCAATATGTCAATTTTAAAATCTTGCATTCCACATTGATTGGGCCAACTCATCCCTCCAAGTGGTCCACTCCTCCGACGATTCAACAACATCAATATTCTCGTGTTGATACTCCATTTGTTCTTCTACATCAATGTCTAAGGGATCCACTTCCATCTCTCTACGAATGAAATTATGAATCAAACAACAAGCACTAATGATCCTGTTATGAACCTTAACAGAGTACCATGAAGGACTTCTAAGAATTCCCCAACGTCCTTTCAACAAACCAAATGCCCTTTCAATTACATTACGAGCTCTAGCATGCCTCATGTTGAAAAGCTCTTCTTTACAACGAGGCGATGGATTATCGCCGTGCCAATCCTTTAACCAATATCTATAACCTCGATAAGGTGAAAGAAATCCTTTTCCATTCGTATATCCTCCGTCACACAAATAATAGTTACCTATAATATAAAAATATAATTTAGTTACTAGTGTCATTCTTTCTATGATGTAACATGAAAGCATATAAAAGGCCTACCCTCGTGAATTTTCAAACCATTCCTTCGTACTATAGCATCTCGTAATATACGACCATCGGCAGCTGAACCTTCCCATCCAGGTAACACATAAGTAAAATTGAGATTTCTATCACAAACTCCCAAAACATTAGTTGCTATCTCTCCTTTTCTTGTTCTATATCTTGGTTTGTGTTGGATTGGAACTCTAATGGGAATGTAAGTACCATCTAGCGCACCTAAACAACCCTTTAAGATAAATTATAGTGTTATCTCAAAATATATAATATTTTTCTAAAACTATTATAAAAACTGCATATTTTGTATATGAGTTAAAAGATGCTAAGCGACAATTTCACCTACCTCAAACCATTTCCATCGATCTTCAATCTCATCCTCAAGTACCGGTTTAGGATTAACAAGTAGCAATGGAGTTAGTTTGAGAATAGCACTCAAGCATTCATTGAAAGCATGACTTACGCTCCATCCCGATCTAATATAATCAACCTTGATGGATCTATTTTTCTCATGATGAGCCAAGATATTTAAAAACATTGCTAATTTTTCGCAACATGACATACTTTTACTATCAGTCAGACCTCCAATATCTTTAGTTAAGAGAGCTAAAGTGTGAAAGGCATTTCTATCCATTCTTAACTTATCGATACATACACTACCATTATCATTTATGATATAGTGTAAGTGCGAAATGATTTTTGGAACTCGAACACTCATATGATATCTAACCTCACGTCTGTTTCGACATCGTCTTCTTAGAGAATGACCATGACTAGCCATGAAAAGACAAAAAATGAGAACAAGAACTTGCTGAAACACTATCTCCACAAGAATAATATATTCAATACCTGATAATGGTTGAAGGTCCATATTAACACCTATATTTGCCATAAAAATATGAATGAATACATACAAAGCTTTTAAACAAGTATCTATGTATATAAATTCCTAATTTTCAATCATATAAAGAGTGAAATAGATGAGCTCAAAGCATATTAAAAAAACGAGCTAAACCTAAATTTCATCTTAAATTGTGAAAGAGATGTTAAAAAATACATATTTTAATGAAAGACAAGACTACTAACCTTATGAAGATGAGCAAACAATGTTTGATTGAGCAAAAGGAAGAAAAATTACTCTTGAATTTTCTTTGACAAAGTACAAAGAAGATGAAAGAGAAGATGAAAGAGAAGATGAAACAAGTACTATGGAAAATGTTCTTTTAAAGGGTTTTGAGGGTACTTTTGTAATTACATAATTTAATGCAAGTGTTAAAATGCTATGTATTACTAATACCTAGAATTTCTTGGTATTAGTAATACACAACTTAATACACAATATTGTGTATAACTAATGCTTGTATTAGTTATATATAACAAAAAAAAATGTAACAAACAATGTATTACTAATACACACACCTAATGCATGTATTATTTTTCCTAATACCCTCTACCAAACGACCCCTTAGATCTTATTGTTTCCTATTTTGACAAACTCATTGCAAAAAATGTTACGTAAAAGCAATTTCACTTCTTCTTTCAATTCACACACAAATCCTTGCGCAATAAAAGTTTCCAACATTGGAATATAAACATTTACAAATTACAATATATTGTTTCGTAGGATGTGTTAAAAAATTCAATATTAATTTTAATTATGTTATTACTTAATTTTGTTGGACAAATGGATTAGTAGTAATGATAAATGCGTAGAACTTTTCAAATTTGAATTAAAATTCAATAATTCGAATATTTTTTTATTAATTTATCAGTAATTATCTTTTAAATAATGATTTTGATACTTTTTTATATTAAATTATCAATTTTTCATAATTTTAGATTTTTTTTATAACGAATTAGTCGATAATCTTGATATATTAACTGTTTTGAATTAGACTTTGATATATCTAGTCAAACTATCATTTTTAACTAACTGAATTTTTTTTCCTTAACAATTTAATAGATAATGACGATTGCAAAAAGTAGAAGTAACTGAAAAATTTAACAGATCTCCCGCGTAAGGGAGGGGCAGATGGAACCCACGCACCGAAATTAATGAACCTTTGATTGGCCAAAAAAAAATATATTGGCGCAAGACGCGCTTAGTATATACCAGCTTTCTTAATTACTTCCTCTGTACCATGTGAGATTTTTCGTTGATCGAGAGTGAAACAATATGTATTTAATTGAGATATAATAAAATTTATATGTTTGAAAATATATGTAGAATAAGTCTAATTTGTTAATTTAAATTTTTTAATATATAATTAAAATTTATATGTTTGAAAATATGTGTAGAATAAGTCATAATAATTTCTTAATTTAAATTTTTTAAAATACAATTAAAAATAGATTTATTTAAATCTCGAACTATAAAAGTAGCACATAAATTAAGATGGAGTATTCACGTATTCCCGAAGCTCCCATGTGACTTTACTACTGTCTGCCAGCCAATCCACCGACGCCTTAACCCCATTATATTCCACTTTCCTCTCTGTCTCCATTTCTATCTATTCCCTTCAACGCAAAAAGTAGAGAGAGTTTGAGATTTCTTCTTTCAAAAAATGGCAAGATTGGTTGTATTTGTTGCTCTTTGCTTCCTCTCTGTTTCTTTGGCTACTGCCACTTCCAATCCTTTCCTTGTCAAGGGTAAATGTTATTGTGATACTTGCCGATGTGGATTTGAGACCCCTGCTACTAAGTATCTTGCTGGTAAACTCTAAAACCCCCCTCATTCTGCATTTTCTACTGTTCATATTTCAAGATCTGTTCACATTTCTGCCATTTCTTGACTACCCATTTGCAGATCTACTCTATAGATTTACTAGATCGTATTGTATAGTGTTTAAGTGAGGACATGTTCATTTCTTGTCTGATTTAGTAATACAGTGATGTTGTTTATCATCAAATTGGATTGTTTCATGTCGTACTGTGAACTGTTTTTTTGTTGCCTGAGTCGGATTTAGCCTTCTGATATTGAGTTCATATGAATCTACTACTTTTGACGCCGAACATAAATTTTGGGGAATAAATTGCGAGCCATGGTAGATATGAACCTATAACTTCTAACAATTTTAAAAATTGAACTCATATGAAGTTTAAATCTTAAATCTGCGTCTTTTTTGCTGCTAGTTTACGGTAGGATTAACAATAATTGCGGTATGATGAACAGGATCTAAGGTTAAAGTTGAGTGCAAAAACAGGGTGACCAACAAAATCACATACACAACTGATGGAGTGACAAACTCACAGGGTGAATACAACATCTTAGTTAAACGTGACTGTGGTGATGATGTCTGTGATGTTGTGCTCGTCGAGAGCGGTGATAAATCATGTAACATCCCCAATGCTGGTCGTGATCGTGCCCGTGTTGCTCTCACCCGCAACAATGGTATGACCTCTGATGTTCGTTTCGCTAACAACATGGGTTTCCTCTCCAATGAACCTCTTGCTGCCTGCACTCAGATCCTCCAGCAATACCAATTGACTGAGGATCAATATTGAAGAAACAACAACAACAAATAATTTGTTATGAATCTTTGTTTGATGGGTTTAGGGTTCATTTATTATTATATGATGCTATAGGCATCAAAACCGATACTTCTATTCTCTTTGTTATTGTTTTCTGGATGTTCAGCTTCAAAGTTATATGTTTCCTTTTAGTAGTATATGAGGAAATTTTAATGACTCATTAAAATTATTACTTATGCTTAAATTGTGGCTTGATTCATTTTCTTGCTGCTAGTCAATAGACATAGTCTTAATACTTCAAGTTTGTTTTAAATATAATAAAGGAGTAAGTTGTTGGAGCTTGGATAGTTCTTAATATTGCTTCATAAAAAAGCATAATGATGTCTAAGTACTTTCATATGTAACATGGTATTTACTTTGTGGGAATCATAATGGAAACAATGTTAACTCCGATAAGAAGCAAGCAAGCAAAAGAGATAATACAACATTTGTTCTATCCTGCACATGAGGCATGAAGTTAAAAATGATAGAAATTAATAACAATAAGATGAAAGTAACATGCAAGTGAAAGTGTTCTGTGTTGATTCTTCAAAGTATGTTGTTTTAAGAGTTTTAATTAGAAAATTTAACAAAGAAAAGAACATGTTTATTCTCAAAAAAAAAAGACTGAATCTAAAAACTGATTACTAGTCTCCTAGGCTAAAGGCTAGGAAATAGCTTATTGACTTCTAAGACAAGTGCAACAAACACTTTGTTGTCAATCTTTCCTCTAAACTAAAATAATTTTTAATGTAATTTGCAAACACTAAGCTGATCACGTATTGTGGGAAGGACATTGATTTTAGGGGTTTTATGAACATCTTAGTATGATCACATAAGAAATGATATTTCACATTATATGTTTATTTCGTTTATATTCAACTGGATTCTTTGAAGCTGAAGTACTATCACAATAAAATGGCATTGATTTTCCTACTTTAAAGGAAGTTCTTCAAATAACATTCTGTAGCCAAATAGCTTGACAAGCACATGAGTTTGAAGTGATGTACTCCGTCACACTAGTAAAAATAGTAACAATGGATTGTTCTTTTGAAGATGAAAAAATAGCTATATACCACCCCAACATAAAAACATATATGGTATATTTTTTTTGTCTCGAAGATTTTCAATATAGTCAGTATCAGTGTAGCTAAGCAAATTTCCAGCTGCTTTCATTTTATAAAATTATTTAAAGGCACTGGTATCATTCAAGTACTGCAAAAGTCCTATCGACAACTTGGAGATACATTTCCTTTTGATTCTTGAGCTTGTTAACGAGACTTAAATAATTGATACATATGTTTAAATATGAGTACGGAGCCAAAAGGGTAGAAAATATTAACAAAAATTCCAAAAGGGTATATAAAATTTTATATAAACCAAAACGGTAAAATCGCTCCGCCGACAGCGATTTACTTCAAGTGAAAAAGTAAAATCGCTGCCCCAGCAGCGATTTTGCAAAAAGTTTTTTTTTTCCTTACAAATCGCTGCCCGGGCAGCGATTTATAAAAATTTTTTTTTTTAAAAAAAAAACATAAATCGCTGCCTAGGCAGCGATTTACATAAAAAAAAAAAAAAATTTTTTTTTATATAAATCGCTGCTACAGTAGCAGCGATTTATTAAAAAAATATTTTTTATATAAATCGCTGCTACAGTAGCAGCGATTTATTAAAAAAATATTTTTTATATAAATCGCTACTACAGTAGCAGCGATTTATATCAATTTTTTAAATAAATCGCTACTGTAGCAGCGATTTATTTAAATTTTTTTTTTTTATTAAATCGCTGCGATAAGCAATTTTTTAAACTAAAAAAAATTAAAAATTTTAAAACAGCGATTATTAAAAAAAAATGTATTATTTAAAACTTAAAGATTTAATTTTTTTTAATTGAATATAATTTTTATTATAATAATTAAAAAATTAAAAATTTAAATTTCAAACTTTAAAAGTTAAATTTTTTTAAATTTTCAAACATTAAAGTTATAAAATCGCTGTTTTAAAATTTTTAATTTTTTTTAGTTTAAAAATTGCTTATCGCAGCGATTTAATAAAAAAAAAATTTTTAAATAAATCGCTGCTACAGTAGCGATTTATTTAAAAAATTGATATAAATCGCTGCTACTGTAGCAGCGATTTATATAAAAAATATTTTTTTAATAAATCGCTGCTACTGTAGCAGCGATTTATATAAAAAATATTTTTTTAATAAATCGCTGCTACTGTAGCAGCGATTTATATAAAAAAAAAAAATTTTTTTTTTTTAAATGTAAATCGCTGCCTAGGCAGCGATTTACCAAAAAAAAAATTTTTTTTTTATGTAAATCGCTGCCTAGGCAGCGATTTATGTTTTTTTTTTAAAAAAAAAAAAAATTTTATAAATCGCTGCCCGGGCAGCGATTTGTAAGGAAAAAAAAAACTTTTTGCAAAATCGCTGCTGGGGCAGCGATTTTACTTTTTCACTTGAAGTAAATCGCTGCCGGCGGAGCGATTTTACCGTTTTGGTTTATATAAAATTTTATATACCCTTTTGGAATTTTTGTTAATATTTTCTACCCTTTTGGCTCCGTACTCGTTTAAATATAGCTGATAATAACTATGTTCGCTTCAATAGGTATTTTTTTTTGTTTTTTCATATTTTACTTGTAGCATTTCTCTGAAGTCCTTTACGGAGATTATACCAATTAGTATGAGTATTATGATAAAATTTGGTAAAAGTTCAGCACTGAAATTTTTTGTTAGGGAAAGATACAATTTACCTTTTACATTATATAGTTATGTCGATCAAAATAATATTTAATCATTTTTATATATTATTATATTATATACATTATATTTTTGATACAAAATAATTTATAGTTTTTGATACATTTGGCTAGTAATTATTTTGATCGATCGTTCAAGTATGATTTGCCCTTTTATTTTTGGGTTCTTATTTGTTAGTACTTATTGAATTCTCATTAATTTATATTCATATCAGATAGAGTTTCCTGTTTAAAAAAAATTCATGTCTAAGACTTAAAACTGAAATGTTTGATTTAAGGGTGGACTCAATCCACTAGACCACATGATGCCCTCTTATTACGATAAACATATCGTATGTATTTACTATACACCATCATAGTGTCACGACCCAAAACGTGTCGTGAGTGGCACCCACACTTACCCTCCTATGTGAGCGAACCAAACAATACAAACCCCAACATTTCAATATAATAACAGGATACCATGCAGAAGACTTAAACTCATTAATAAAAATCAATTCAATAAACTTCTAAAAACTCAAACATCTATTATTCCCCAAAATCTGGAAGTCATCACCACAAGAACATCTATGATCAAATTACTAAACTAAGAGTATTCTAAGAAGCTAAAATAAATAAAAAGCTAGTCCATGCCGGAACTTCAAGGCATCAAGACATGAGGAAGAAGATCCAGTCCAAGCTAGAAGCATTAGCTCACCCTGAAATCCGATGTAATGAAGACTGGCTAGAGTTGCGGTTGAGTTGAAGACGACGGTACGTTTGCTGCACTCCACAAATAACAAAGAAAAAAACATACAAGTAGGGGTCAGTACAAAACACGAGTACTGAGTAGGTATCATCGGCCAACTCAAAATAGAAAACAGTATATATCAGATAACATCATAAAATCAATCTACAATACTCAATCTGTAGCAACATCAAGTACTATAATCATTAGTAAATAACGCCAAGTACACCCATGAGGACTCAAGCCTCAATACCATGCTCATTTGGAAATTAGATTCATTAAATTGAGTATATTAACATCTTTCAAGATTCATTATCTTTATTCCTCTCGTGTCGGTACGTGACACTCCGCTCCATATACTATCCTGGTGTCGGAACATGACACTCCGATCCTCATATACTATCCTGGTGCCGGAACGTGGCACTCCGATCCTCATTCTATCCTGGTGTCGGAACGTGACATCTAATCCATATTCTATCCTGGTGCCGGAACGTGGCACTCCGATCCTCATTCTATCCTGGTACCGGAACGTGGCACCCGATCCATATACTATCCTGGTGTCGGAACGTGACACTCCGATACTCATATACTATCCTGGTACCGGAACGTGGCACCCGATCCTCTATTACTATCCTGGTGTCGGAACGTGACACCCGATCCCCTAATCTCACTACTTTCGTTCGTCAAGCTTGCTTTTATACCAAGGCATCAACCTTTTAGATTGAATAAAGTTACTAAGCTAGTCACCTCACCTCTCTTTCTTACCCGCCCTTATTAGTAGTAGGCAACCTTTCTTTCTCGCCTTTCTTCCAGCTTTTTCCAGATAAAGGTCTAATAGAGTTGCGCTTTCTTAGTACATTGCCTTTCATTACCATCATTAACAAAGTAGATTAGGGTTTTTCAAGATTTAGGATTCAATAGCTTCATCATGCTTATTTTATCACAATTATATAATCACATTCATGCAAGCATACAATTAAGCATATAGAAGGGTTTACAATACTACCCAATACATATCATTCGCTATTAAGAGTTTACTACGAATAGCATAAACCATAACCTACCAACACCGAAGAATTGTGATCAAGCAAGCTAATCCTCAAAGCAGCGTTCTTCTTCTCTCCCTTGTTCGTTCGTTTTCTCTCTCTCTTGTTCTTTCTACTTTTCTTGTTCAAACCCTTTTTCTTTTACCCTAATTAGCATATAATTAAGTATAAAAGATGATAGAATAACCCACTAATTATTCCAAGGTTACCTCCTTTAACCCCCAAGTAATTGAGTTATTAATATTAAATCACTAACTTTATAATTATAAGCAGGAATAGTCCAAAACGCCCCTTAAAATATTTAACAGAAATTCGACCTAGTCAGGGTTTACGCAGCCTGTGACGGCCCGTCATGTCTGCGACGGTCCGTCCTGCACTTCCGTCACGAAGTTCAGAGAATTGCTCCCAGTACCCAATTTTCAAGAGTTGAAGTTTTTTGAAATGGAGGCTCACGACGGTCCGTCGTGTCTGTGACGGTCCGTCCTGCAGGTCCGTCACAGAGTTCAGAGAGTCGATTTCAGCACTCAAATTTCAGAATTCTAAGTGTTTTGGAACGAGACACCCTCGACGGTCCGTCGTGCCCATGACGGTCCGTCGTGGGATCCGTCGTCTCAGCCAGTTTTTCCAGAAATAAAATCTGCTGCTCAAAACGACTAAACAGGTCGTTACAATAGATACCAATTTACCCATCGTTCGTCCTCAAACGATCACAAGAAAAGAAACAAGGGCGAAAAGGAGTACCTGAATCTGTAAACAGATGTGGGTATCTTTCTTGCATATCAGCCTCCTTCTCCCAAGTGGACTCTTCAACCGGCCGATTCTTCCATTGAACCTTGATGGATGCAATCTCCCTTGACCTCAACTTGCGGACTTCTCTATCTAAAATAGCAACCGGTTCCTCCTCATAAGACAAATTCTTATCAAGCAGAACCGAATCCCAACGAATGATGTAGTTTCCATCCCCATGGTATCTTTTCAACATAGACACGTGAAATACCGGATGCACTCCTTACAGCCCTGGAGGCAAGGCTAATTCATAAGCCACCTCCCCTACTCGCTTAAGTACTTCAAATAGTCCAATATACCTTGGACTTAGCTTACCCTTTTTACCAAACCGCATCACCCCTTTCATGGGTGAAACCTTCAGCAAGACTTGTTCACCCTCCATGAACTCCAAGTCTCTAACCTTTTGATTCGCATATTCCTTTTGCCTACTTTGAGCCGCTAAAAGCTTTTCTTGAATAGCTTTCACCTTCTCCAATGAATCCCTCAACAAATCAGTACCCCAAGGTCTAACCTCAAATGCATCAAACCAACCAATGGGAGACCTACATCTCCTCCCATACAATGCTTCAAATGGGGCCATGTCAATACTGGAGTGATAGCTATTATTGTATGAAAACTCCGCTAAGGGTAAGAAGTTATCCAAATGGCTACCAAATTCTATCACACATGCACAAAGCATATCCTCCAATACCTGAATCGTTCGCTCCGACTGACCATCGGTCTGAGGGTGAAATGCAGTACTAAGGTCCAACCTAGTACCTAATTCCGCATGCAATGTCCTCCAAAACTTAGAAGTAAACTGCGTACCTCTATCTGATATGATGGAGAGTGGAACTCCATGCAATCGAACGATTTCTGAGATGTAGATTTTGGCTAACTTCTCTGCATTGTAGGTCACCTTGACCGGAATGAAATGAGCAGACTTAGTTAATCTATCCACAATTACCCAAATAGAATCAAACTTTCCCAATGTCTTTGGAAGACCAACCACGAAGTCCATTGCAATTCTCTCCCACTTCCATTCAGGAATGGGCATTCTCTGAAGTGTTCCTCCGGGCCTCTGGTGTTCATACTTCACTTGCTGACAATTTGGACATTTGGCAACAAAATCAACAATGTCGCGCTTCATTCTACTCCACCAAAAGTGTTGCTTTAGGTCACGGTACATCTTGGTTGCACCAGGATGTATAGAATATCCGGAACTATGAGCCTCTGTAAGAATAGTGTGGATCAAATCATCAACACGGGGCACACATACCCTTCCCTTAATCCTTAAAACACCTTCCTCATCAATTATTACCTCTTTAGCCTCTCCTCGCAACACCATATCCCGAATTCGGCTTAGTTTCTCATCCTCAAACTGTTTTCCCTTGATCTTGTCAAGAAAAGAAGATCTCACCTCCACACGGGCCAAAAATCCTCCCTTCTCATTTACTTCTAGCCTCATAAAGTCATTAGCCAAGCTTTGGATTTCTCTAGCCAATGGGCGTCTAGAAACTTGCAAGTGAGCTAGACTTCCCATGCTTCCTGCCTTTCTACTTAAAGCATCTGCCACAACATTAGCTTTTCCCGGATGATACAGAATAGTGATATCGTAGTCCTTCAGTAGTTCCATCCATCTCCTCTGTCTCAAATTCAAATCTTTCTGAGTAAAGACATACTGTAGGCTACGATGATCCGTATAGACTTCACACTTAACCCCATATAAATAATGTCTCCATTGCTTTAATGCAAACACTACCGCAGCCAACTCCAAATCATGGGTCGGATAATTACGTTCATGCATCTTTAATTGCCTTGAAGCATAAGCAATTACATTCTTCTCTTGCATTAGCACTGCACCCAAACCCGAATAGGATACATCACAATGAACAATGAAATTCTTACCTTCCACTGGCAGGGTAAGGATTGGTGCAGTAGTCAACAAGGTCTTGAGCTTCTGAATGCTTTCCTCACATTCATCCGACCATACAAATGGAACATTCTGCTTAGTCAAGCTTGTCAATTGGGAAGCAATAGAAGAGAACCACTTGAAGAATCGGCGGTAGTAGCTAGCTAAACCAACAAAGCTCCTTACTTCTGACACATTAGTAGGTCTCTCCCAATTCATCATTGCTTCAATCTTAGATGGATCCACCATCACTCCATCCTTAGAAACCACGTGCCCTAAGAAGGACATTGAATCTAGCCAAAATTCACATTTGGAGAATTTGGCATAAAGCTTTTTCTCCCTCAACATTTCCAATACAATTCTCAAGTGCTCCTCATGTTCCTTCTTGCTCTTTGAGTATACCAATATATCATCGATGAATACAATGACAAAGAGATCCAGATATGGCTTGAAAATCCCATTCATCATGCTCATGAAAGCAACAGGGGCATTCGTAAGCACAAAAGACATTACTAAGAACTCGTAATGCCCATACCTGGTCCGAAAAGCAGTCTTGGGCATATCCGTTGCCCGTATTTTCAATTGATGGTAACCGGATCTCAAATTGATTTTTGAGAAGGTGCAAGCACCTTGTAACTGATCGAACAACTCATCAATGCGAGAAAGAGGATACTTGTTCTTAACAGTTACCTTATTCAGTTGTCTGTAGTCTATGCACATCCGAAAACTCCCATCCTTCTTCTTCACAAACAAAACAGGAGCACCCCAAAGAGATGCACTTGGTCTAATAAAGCCTTTGCTTAACAACTCTTGAAGTTGGGCCTTTATCTATCTTAACTCCGCGGGAGCCATTCTATAAGGGGGTATAGAAATGGGGCGAGTACCCGGTTCCAGATCAATGCAAAAATCGATATCTCTATCCGGTGGCATACCACGAAGATCTGCAGGGAACACATCCAGAAACTCACGGACTATCGAAACTGACTCAATTGAAGGTACTTGAGTAGTGGCATCCCTGAGATGTGCCAAGAAAGCTAAACACCCCTTACTAACCATTCTCTTAGCACGAAGAAAGGAGATGATACGAACCGGAGTGGAAGTGTAGTCACCCTCCCACACTAACTGATCTGTCCCAGGCTTGGCTAACGTCACAGTTTTAGCATTACAATCCAAGATTGCAAAATTTGGAGAAAGCCAAGTCATACCTAGAATTACATCGAAGTCAACCATTTCTAAGATAACCAAATCTACATAATTGTTGCTCCCCACAAAAGTCACCAGACAAGACCTATATACTTTTTCAACTATCACAGACTCACCCACCGGAGTAGAAACACGAATAGGCATGTCAAGCAATTCACAATGTAAATTAAGACCAGTAGCAAATGAGGAAGATACAAATGAAAACGTAGAGCCAGGATCAAATAATACAGAAGCCATGCAATCACAAACCAAAAGATTACCTGTGATAACAGCATCGGATGTCTCCGCTTCAGACCGTCCGGGGAAAGCATAACAATGGGCCCTATCACCCGTCTGCCCGTTGTCCCTACCATGTTGTGCTGTAGTAGCTCCAGTTTGCCCATCACCCCGGCCGTTTTGGTGACCACCATTACCTCGACCACCACGTCCTCCAGGATGACGGCCTCTTCCATGACCACCTCTACCTCTGACTATGGGAGGTATGTAACTCTGTTTTGGACAATACCTCTTAATGTGTCCAGTCTCCCCACATCCATAACATTCTCTGGATTCACGCATCAGTCTCTGTGAGAATGACGAAGTCTGGGAATAACCTCCAACCTCAGAGAAATGTTGACCGGTCTGAGGTGGACCCCCAACTACAGTCTGTAGTGAGGACTGAATTGGTCGGACTGAGTAACCTCCTGAACCCTGTCCTCTGGAGTAAGAACCATTAAACTCACCTCCCTTTCGAAACCTTTTTGATGTCGATGCCATGGTAAAGTCATCTGGCTTAACTCCCTCCACCTCTATCATGAAGTCTACCACTTCCTGAAAGGATTTCGCTGTAGCCGCTACCTGTAAGGCTGAAATCCACAACTCTGACCTCAACCCCTTAACAAAACAGCGAATCCGCTCTTGTGGACTGAAGCAAAGCTGGGTGGCATATCTGGATAGTGCACGAAACCTAGCCTCATAAGCAGTAACTGACATCCTGCCTTGCTCGAGGCTTAGAAACTCATATCTCCTCCTATCCCTCAAAGTACGGGGTATATACTTCTCCATAAACAAGCTAGAGAATGATGCCCAAGTCATAGGTGGTGCCTCTGTTGGTTGACACTCAACATGTGACCGCCACCACATTTTGGCGTTCCCTTGAAACTGATAAGTCACAAACTCAACACCAAACCGTTCTACTATACCCATCTTGTGTAGTAGCTCATGACAGTCAACCAGAAAATCGTAGGCATCCTCAGATTCAGCACCCTTGAAGACTGGAGGTTTCAATTTCAAGAACTTACTGAAAAGTTCATGCTGATCATTTGTCATTATAGGCCCTGTAGTCAGACGAGGAAACGTGTCTATTTCCAATGAGGCATCCATGCGGGGAGCCACAGTAGCTGCATGTTGTACCTCCGGAACCTGAGGTGCTGGTGCAGAAAACACTGGAGGTGTCTGGCCTTGATCAGATAACCCGCTAAGATAAGCAAGAACCTGATTAATCATCTCTGGGGTAGGTTGGGGGTGGTAATTCCTCATTCTGCACTTGTTCATTCTTCCCTTCCTCACCCTCTCTTATCACTTCCTCAGTCGGTGGAGGAGTCACCGCCCTAGTACCAGGTGGGCTAGGTGCTTGTCCTCTTCCTCTAGAGGACGTCCTCCCACGACCTCTTCCACGGCCTCTCGCCACTGTTCCTCTTCGAGCTACAACCCCAGTGGCTGGCTCAGACGTTTCTTGTCTTGCCGGTGTTGGTGTTGGTGCAATCGTTGCTCTAGTTCTAACCATCTGTGAAATAGAGTGAAGATGGTCAGATAACAATTTGTATCACCTAGATACCAATTGGATCCAAGTAATAGCACGAAAGAAAGAAAGAAAGAATGGAATTTTCCTAAGTCTTATAGCCTCTAAAAGAAAAGTAAAGGCGTCCCCCTACCGTTCCTTAAGACTCTACTAGACTCGTTCTTGTGTGATGAGACCAACGAACCTAATGCTCTGATACCAAGTTTGTCACGACCCAAAACGAGTCGCGAGTGGCACCCACACTTACCCTCCTATGTGAGCGAACCAACCAATACAAACCCCAACATTTCAATATAATAACAGGATACCATGCGGAAGACTTAAACTCATTAATAAAAATCAATTCAATAAACTTCTAAAAACTCAAACATCTATTATTCCCCAAAATCTGGAAGTCATCACCACAAGAACATCTATGATCAAATTACTAAACTAAGAGTATTCTAAGAAGCTAAAATAAATAAAAAGCTAGTCCATGCCGGAACTTCAAGGCATCAAGACATGAGGAAGAAGATCCAGTCCAAGCTAGAAGCATTAGCTCACCCTGAAATCCGATGTAATGAAGACTGGCTAGAGTTGCGGTTGAGTTAAAGACGACGATACGTTTGCTACACTCCACAAATAACAAAGAAAAAAACATACAAGTAGGGGTCAGTACAAAACACGAGTACTGAGTAGGTATCATCGGCCAACTCAAAATAGAAAACAGTATATATCAGATAACATCATAAAATCAATCTACAATACTCAATCTGTAGCAACATCAAGTACTATAATCATTAGTAAATAACGCCAAGTACACCCATGAGGACTCAAGCCTCAATACCATGCTCATTTGGGAATTAGATTCATTAAATTGAGTATATTAACATCTTTCAAGATTCATTATCTTTATTCCTCTCGTGTCGGTACGTGACACTCCGCTCCATATACTATCCTGGTGTCGGAACGTGACACTCCGATCCTCATATACTATCCTGGTGCCGGAACGTGGCAATCCGATCCTCATTCTATCCTGGTGTCGGAACGTGACATCCGATCCATATTCTATCCTGGTGCCTGAACGTGGCACTCCGATCCTCATTCTATCCTGGTACCGGAACGTGGCACCCGATCCATATACTATCCTGGTGTCGGAACGTGACACTCCGATCCTCATATACTATCCTGGTACCGGAACGTGGCACCCGATCCTCTATTACTATCCTGGTGTCGGAACGTGACACCCGATCCCCTAATCTCACTACTTTCGTTCGTCAAGCCTGCTTTTATACCAAGGCATCATCATTAACAAAGTAGATTAGAGTTTTTCAAGATTTAGGATTTAATAGCTTCATCATGCTTATTTTATCACAATTATATAATCACATTCATGCAAGCATACAATTAAGCATATCGAAGGGTTTACAATACTACCCAATACATATCATTCGCTATTAAGAGTTTACTACGAATAGCATAAACCATAACCTACCTCCACCGAAGAATTGTGATCAAGCAAGCTAATCCTCAAAGCATCGTTCTTCTTCTCTCCCTTGTTCGTTCGTTTTCTCCCTCTCTTGTTCTTTCTATTTTTCTTATTCAAACCCTTTTTCTTTTACCCTAATTAGCATATAATTAAGTATAAAAGATGATAGAATAACCCAGTAATTATTCCAAGGTTACCTCCTTTAACCCTCAAGTAATTGAGTTATTAATATTAAACCACTAACTTTATAATTATAAGCAGGAATAGTCCAAAACGCCCCTTAAAATATTTAACAGAAATTCGACCTAGTCAGGGTTTACGCAGCCTGTGACGGCCCGTCGTGCCTGCGACGGTTCGTCCTGCTGCTTCCGTCTTAGAGTTCAGAGACTAACTTTTTACTAAGGGTCTGTGACGGTCCGTCGTGCCTACGACGGTCCGTCCTGCACTTACGTCACGAAGTTCAGAGAATTGCTCCCAGTACCTAATTTTCAAGAGTTGAAGTTTTTTGAAACGGAGGCTCACGACGGTCCGTCGTGTCTGTGATGGTCCGTCCTGCAGGTCCGTCACAGAGTTCAGAGAGTCGATTTCAGCACTCAAATTTCAGAATTCTAAGTGTTTTGGAACGAGACACCCTCGACGGTCCGTCGTGCCCATGACGGTCCATCGTGGGATCCGTCGTCTCAGCCAGTTTTTCCAGAAATAAAATCTGCTGCTCAAAACGACTAAACAGGTCGTTACACATAGTTTGGATTATCTTTCACAACTATTGTTTCATAAATATAGTTATGTTAACGCGCTGTCTCCGCTCTCTCTTGGCTCTCGCCCCTCTGTTTTTGCCCTCTCTCTTGTCTCTTGCCCCTCTTTCTCTGTCCTCTCTCGCTTGCTTCTGCCTCCCTCTCCCAGTCGCGTCTCTTCTCTCTAGCCTATTCCTCTCTATCTCTCTGCAATACAAATATAAATGGTAACACTCAATGATACAAATACAAATGGTAACACCTAAATACAATACACAAGGCAATTTGTGAATACAAATACATTTTATTACGAATTACAATAATGATACAAATTGTATTCGTTAATATCTCTAATACAATTGATTTACTTCAACAAATTGAATATAATAGTTTTTAAACAATTGTATTAATTGATACAAATCAGTTGTATAAATTGTATTCATGATACGATTATCAAGTCAGATATACAAATCGATTGTATCTCTCTCAAATCTCGCTGGCTTCTCTTATCCCTTTCCCAATCTCGCTCCTTTATCTCCTTCTTGTAGTAGCTCGTTTTTTTTATATACAGATCAATTCTATTCACAATATAGTTAGACCAATTGTATTCCCTCCTTGTTAATGCTTGACTCTTCCCAATTTTGCTCGCTTCTCTCCTTCTTATAGCATGTATCTAGAAAACATAATTAAGCAAACGATAGATAGCTAAGAAGCCTAGATTATGTTTTTAGTCATGACTGTTTTTGAAAGTTCCTTCTTTCATTATTGGTTCACTTCATTGTTAGCATTAGAGGGTGTTTGGATTCGATTAAAAGTTGGTCAAACCTATTTTAAAGTTAGTTTTTGATTTCTAGAAGTGTTTGATAAAAATAAAAAATAATTTGAAGTAAATAAAAAATTAACTTAAAATAAGTTGGGAAGTGTTTGGGAAGGTGACAAATGACTTAAAATAAATTCAAAATAACTTAAAATAAATCAAAACTATAAAGTAGGGAGTAATTCTTACCCTTCGTTTTTAACTTAAAACTCATTTCAGTTTGACTTTTTATTTTGGACTAAAAAATTGTTCTTTTAAGCCAATCCAAACGGCTGATCAAGTGCTCTCTTCGTCCGGAATTGTTTGTCATGTTGCGTTTATCGAAAGTCAATTTGACTAATTTTCAAAGGTAAATTAGATTACATTAATTTGATATTTTAAACAAAAAAAATTAGATATTCTAAAACAATATGAAAAGTATTATGAATTACAATTTTTTGCATATTAATATGATAAAAAACTACATCTTAAAATATTAGTCAAAGTATTTATAATTTGACTCTAAAAATAGAAACTATACGGGAAGGAGGAATTAAAAAATTATATTTGTGAAAATTTGGCATAATCGAAGCCCAACTTGAACAAAGCCCTTGAGGTATGAAACGGCGTCACATCTGACTGTGACAAACTGACAACGACCTCCGGCAGCCATTCTTTGAGATCTCCGCGTTCACATGTATGACCTTCTTCTGTATCTGCATTCATTTGATTACACAGTTGTTGAAAGGTGAAGTTTGATCACAAAGAGGTAAAGATCATCTTTTTGTCAACTCTCATTTAAAATCAAGATTCCATCTTTTTCTTCTCTTTTATATATTTGAATTATTTTAATCCATATGTTTAAGGTTCTGCTTAATACCCTTAAGTAGGAAATGTCTACTCCATCTAGCATCATGTGCCCTTTGAGCACTTTCTTGATTTGGAATGATTATAATTGATGTTGAGGTAACCATGTAATAGGCCCTTGGACTCATAGCAGGAGCTTTAATGCATCAGAATACCATTTTTTTTCTTAGTTTCATGAATGTGAACATGTATGATCAGCTTGTTAGGATTTATGATAACACAATTCTGGTGTAAAGTTATTTTTTTGAAAAGCTTATTGTTAGCTATCCATGAAATTGTTACTAGTTGATCATAAACTTATTCAAATTTGTTTTCCCTTTTTAAAATAGTCTATTAACTCATCTGAGAATCAGCTATCGGTAATGTATGAAATGCAGTTCTTTTTTTTTGTTTATGAAATTTAGCTGAACACTGTGAAGATGTCTATTCAGTTTCCGTTTTGTTTTCTTTTCTGATGCTTAGTTAGGATAACTTCATACTCAATATGGTTGCTGCTGTATATCACCAAGCAATTTGCTTCACTGCGAACGAGGGTGCTAGGGACTTCCTGGTCACATCTTCATCTGGGAGTCTTAAAATGAAACCAGTGTTTAGAAAAGAGAGATGCAGTTTGAGGCAGTATGTGAACTGTGTGAAGTATTCATCAAAGTCATCTTTATGTGCCATTAAGCCAATTTTCTCCTCATTGTCAAGTACCAATGATTCGCGGAGAACAGTACGTGAGTACACTCCTTCCCAGTAATTCTTGTTATCATCTATCAAAAAGTGAGTGTACTCGTTATTCGTTATTGTATCTGGATTCTAGTTTGTGATCTTGTCCTTTTTTAAGGCTTTATTCCCTGCAGCTGAATCATACTTGATCTTAATACGGCATGGAGAATCGATGTGGAACGAAAAGAACCTGTTCACTGGTTGTGTAGATGTGCCACTCACCAGTAAAGGAGTAGAAGAAGCAATTGAAGCTGGTAAGAGAATTAGACATTTACCTATTGATGTTGTCTACATCTCTGCATTGATTCGTTCTCAGATGACGGCCATGCTAGCCCTAACAGAGCACCACTGCAAGAAGGTACTTCTGCATTTTGGTCATAAAAAAACTTGTCTTTTTGAAGCATGGTCCTGCTAGCTAGTGCACTTCTTTGAAATGACTTAGGGTAGCACTAAAATATTCTTGAATTTACTCTTTAGTTTGAATAACTTCATGTACAGTTGGAGCAATTACAGCTGTCCTCGTGCTGTCTGCTCTTGTGCTATGTCATATCCCCTTATGATTTGTCATACGTATGTCAAAACTAGTCCTTTTCTTGGTGAACCATTCTGGAGAAAGTTCCCCTTATCAATTGTTACATTTGTTTGCTAATTATTTCCAATCATTTGGCATGGTTTATGTTAATATTCATGATTCATAAATCAGAATTCATGAGGAAGGTTTAATTTTTTCTTGAAGGGGAAATCAATTAAAAGTATAGACACAGCATGAATTAGCAATGTGAAATAAGACTATCCCGAGCTTCATAAACAAAGCCCTTCTGTTTGTTGTGTTGCAAGAAATTTTCTTCCTGCTTCCTGGATAATGTTATCCTATATAGAAAAGTCTCTTTTTTGGTTATCCGTTTATCTATGGGCTATGGCTTAGTTTACCTGTCTATGTTTATATTATGTTGTAAGACATGGATTACGGTCAAATAAGTTTTAGCATCCAAAATAAACTATTCAGGAAATAATAAGTGCGTCTTTATTGCAAAATTACATCAAAACTTTCCATGAGATTCAAAAAAGGTTGGTATACCAAAGATTGCATGCTCTTTTGTTCACATGTCACCAATATAATGTGCAGAAGATATCAAATTTATATAAGAAAAGGCCACTGTATATAAACACTTATCCTTCTTAAACTTTCAGGTGCCCATTATTGTCCACGATGAGACTGAACAAGCCAAAGTATGGAGTCAAATTTATAGTGAAGGCACCGAGATGCAGTCTGTTCCTGTTATTAAAGCATGGCAACTGAATGAAAGAATGTAATTTAACAGTTCTCATTTTGTTTCTATTCCAATATGATGTCATCCCATATTCAGTAGGATGTTATTATTTTATAGGTACGGGGAACTTCAAGGGTTTAATAAGCTAGAAACAGCTGAAAGATGCGGACAAGAGCAAGTCTATAAATGGCGCCGAAGCTATGATGCTCGGCCACCCAACGGCGAGAGCTTGGAAATGTGCTTGCGAAGAGCTGTTACCTATTTCAAAGAGCAAGTAAGCTGCTGTGACTTGTAAAAAGCATATAGAGGAGACTTGTTTCAATTGATGCAGGGCTTGATATCTTGACCTCTCATTACCGAGCATTTACTTGCAGATTGAACCCCAACTTTCCAGTGGAAAGAATGTAATGGTAGTAGCTCATGCAAATTCATTGAGGTCCATCCTAATGTATCTCGATAAATTGACTGCAGAGGAGGTAATGAGTATTGTCATTTTCCTGTTAGTATCACACATTTTCAGTGCATGTATGTTAGTTGGTTATGAATAGGTCCTTGGTAACAGGTCATCCACTTAGAACTCTCAACCGGAGTACCAATGCTTTACATATATAGAGAAAATCAATTCATCAGGAGAGGAAGTCCCTTGGCATCTATGGAGAATGGAGTTTATGCTTATACAGAGGTAAGATCGTTTTACTGCTTAATTAATGTATGTCATTCTATAGAAAATAGTTGGTGATAGCTCTTGTTTATTCTGTATGCTGAAGTACTTCAGATGTCCATTGTCAATCTAAAAAAAATAACAAGTTGATAGAAAGTTAAGTTTAAGCTGATGTTATGTTATTAGCCTATGCCACATTTATGATGCCACGGTACAATAGCTTTATGAAAAGTTCAAATAGAAGATCAAGATGATCTTAATTGACCATAATGCTAAATTAAATGTAAGTACAATAGTCCCTTGTGGTCCAGCCCTTCCCTGGACATCCCGCGTGTAGCGGAGCTTTAGTGCACCGGGTTGCCCTTTTAATATGAAAATTGAATTATAATAGGAGTTTGTCAAGCAAAGAATGTAGTTTAACAATCAGTATTATCGATCGCTATCAAAGACAAAGAGAGTAGAAAATGATAATATTTGCTGAAGGCTCAAAGCTCAAAGGTAACTTGTGGCATAGTGATCAATGAAGTGGTTGAGAGTCTTGAGGTCTCACGTTCACACTAGGTGATTCTTCTCATCTATTATAGCCTTGGTGGACAAATTTCCCTAGTACCTGTTGTCAATGGATGTAACACGGCTCTTGTGGAATTAGTCGAGGTGCGTGAAAGTTGTTTTGGACACTATGATCATCACAAAAAGAAAAAGAAAAGGCCACTAAAGCCCTGAAGCGAGGCTCAAAACATATTGGAGTGCTTCACTTCTCTTTATGTGCGCTTCAGTGTCGTTATCAAGGTTCTAAGACATACTTCTCCTTGCCGATGACCTCTTCTAAAGAGACGACACTAAACAATTAGTCAATTAATATTTCACTTTATCGTAACTATTTTCATGTTTCTTTCTTTATATATTTGTCATTCATGCAAATAAATTAGTAGTCTTGGACTAAACATATATATTTGTACTTCTTCTCCCTTTGCGCCTTTTTTCATTGTAAGGCACACTTTATTTGCAGTTTGAACGGACCTTAGTGCTTTTTCACCCTTTTTGCTTCTGGTAACACTGATACAATTAACTGAAATATGTGAAGTAAAAAGCTTGTCAATCACTTCCTCAAATGTTTAGTCTCTGTCCTACTAATGGAATCATGAGAGGCATTAAAGCACTACCTAAGCGACTTCACTTTGCCTATACTGCACCTGTATACAAGCGTACCTCAAGTTAGCTTTTAGCAACACTATTGCCACTGCTTTTCTCCCCTTCCCAGTAGCAGTAGTGGAGGGTGTATAATGGGGAGTTACAAAATGTGACTTCTGTGCATTAAATGGAGCAGTTAGTTAAGTGAAATGACCTTTAATATACTTGTTCTACACTTATCAAAAGAATCATATTTAACTTGTTGCTTCACAATATTATAGCAAATGGTGAAGGTGTTTTAGAAAATGACAAAGAGAAGGCATTGTCAAAAAACATCACTGCAGGTGAGATATGATATGTAGCGATATGTTGCCTTAACATTTATGTCTCTAGTTGCCACCTGTTGCAGCAAAAATTTCTTCATAAAAGATAGAAAGCCATCTTCCCCTCTGTAAAAGTTATCAAAAGAAAAGCAGAAAATTAGGAATTAGAGTCTGTGTTGTTTAGAGATTACTGTTCAAAGTGAAAATAATTAGGATGGTAGGCGGGCCAGGGCAGGTTCAGTTATAAAGAGTTGCGGTGTGAATCGAAATTTTTTTTTATGAAAAAGTGTGGTGTGGGTGTGGTACACCATCTCTGATTGACGTTGATGGACTTTCAACAATCATACCTTCACAACAATACTGAATCATCAATGCTTTTCACGCTTCTGCTATATGCACATCTGATATGCTGCATGAAACCTTGTTGAGCTGTTGAAATTTATGTAGTCTATTATCGGTTCCTGCAGAATTTGGCCACATACAAGCAAGATCTGTTAGATGAAGTGCTAGATGAAGTGTCTTTATAACTTGCTCCGCACAATAAAAAACTATCATGCAAAGCTTAAATATCTTCATTTCACTGGAAGTTCATTGAGGTATTTTGAGTCATCAATAATCATGAGAAACACCAGAGTGAAGATCAAAGACAGTTTTTATTGCTACACGCTGTAACAGTTGTTTCTAAACTCAAATTGAGTCCCTTGTTATGGTTCAAGTGAATACACCAGTGGAAATCTGGCAACACAATATCTTGTGGAACAGGGGATATCAGATCAAATGCTGATTCTACTTGGCTGTCTCCTGTTATCATCATTCGAGGAACTATGTCACTTCATTTTATATTGTCCTCAAGCCAGGGCTTCTTACATTCACATTAGATATTTGTTTTCTTTGGCGGGTTTAAGTTACAGATTAGGTTGAGAGTGCACGAAAAATGTTTGTTGGCAACGACAACTTTCAAAATTTCCTTTTCTTGGTCCTGGAAGATCATTTCCATATGCTTCTTAATGATCTCCTTGTTTCTGTTTTGTCATGAATGTTGATCGGGTTGTCTTTTTGATCTGCTCGTATATTTTCTGTACAATCCAAATTCTCTATCATAGCAGCGGTAATTGGAGGCAGATGTATGTAAAAAGTTAGTACTGCTCTTTCAATCTCGTTGTCCGTTCATATTGTTATGCTCCTTAGTTCTTGTTCTTCAATTTCTTTTACTATATGTAGTTGATTCCTTATACCTCACGGTTATCGTATTGTTTTGTTGTTGTTTTTGTTCTACTGTTATTGGTTGTTTGTTATGATTTGTTTGTACTTTCATTACTTCTTTCTATGGATTGCATTGTACTATTTTTTCGTTGAGCCGAGGGTTTATTTAAAATCTGTAGCAACCTTCCTAAGATGCAGCCCGTTTGGCCATAAATTTTCCAAATAATATTTGGGAAAAATTTGGCAAATAATGTTTGTCCATACAATTTGCTATTATTTGGCAAATATTTTTGGCAAATATCCCAAATTTCCAAATACTAGTTTTTTCTAGTATTTGGGCCAAATCTCATTATTTGGGATATTTTAAAAATTAAAATTTTACCCCAATCTTTTATCTTTTACAAAAACACCCCCTCTAGTTGTTGCTTGCGTTGTATTACATTATTTTTTACGTGAACATCAAAATAGTGATGAAATATTTAGTGAATATTAAATAATGGTATGATTGTTGATGAAAATTATTAAAAATTGGCTTTAGGTAACAAAGTCATGTACTTTGTCTACTTCACGATGTATGGAATAATTCTTGTTGCACTCACTCCAAATTACCACATTGCTTTAGTGTCATTGCATTATTTGTTATTGTTGTAACGGACATTCAATTGACTTGTAATACAAACTTTTAGTTAGTTTTGATAGTTTTTAAAACTTGTGTGTATAAATCATATTTTTCTAAAAAGGTGAAATATATTTCCCAAATTTTATGGCCAAACACATGGTGAAATTTCACCCAAATTTTCACTCAAATAATATTTGCCAAGAATATTTGGAAATCTATGGCCAAACGCTAGCTAAGTCTGCAGACATCTATCCTCTCCAAACTCCAATTATATTGAATATATTATTATTATTTTAAATTAAACCTATGATTTTTAAACGTGCATCGAATATAATGGTAAGAACATAGAGTTATCGTGAAAATGCTCTTTATTCTTTGTCATTCCCAAGAATATTTTATTAAGAAATGGTGGCAAAGCATCAACCCCACATTAAGGTAACATTTGGTTTTTAGATTCCACAATTTGGGTATATTTTCTGTCCATTTTTCAAATACTCCCAATATAATTTCAGCTTCACCAAATCCTTTTATGAATTTCAAAATGACAAATATTTGACTGGATAAATTTCATCACTTTCACAAGCACAAGCCCTTTGAACCAAAGCTTTTGATAGAAAACGTAGAGATTGAAGGAGATGGAAAAAGTTTTTGGATTTATTTTTTAGTGGACCTAGTGTTAAACTTAACAGAAGTTTATGATGAATTTGCTACTTTTAGGGTAAAGAATCAAATTGAGCACTTTTTATAATACATAAAAGTCATTAAGTACTGTATGGATTATGTAAAATATATTAAGGACCAAAATAAAGTAATCCCGTATATTAAGGACTATTTTGATCATTTTGTCTTATAATCTATAAAAAATTTCTACCATTTACAAAAAAACTACAAAATCACCTCTTGGATGCATTTCTTTCCCCTCTCAGATACACTCCTCCCATTAAATAATGTATTATATGTGAGACAATCAAAGAATGTAATTGATAACAATGAAAAATTCAAAATTTTTGTAATTAGAAAATTTTTTGAAATATAATATAATTTATCAGGCTCCACAACCTAACAGTTATCCTGAATACAACAGAGTTGTATTAAATTACAGTCTTAAAATCTTGAAATAGTAATTGTATCCACTCATAACGAGCTCTTGGCAACACTGTTGCCTTTAGGTGGCCATATCGCTCTTTTAAATCAGTCCACAATTCAAGTGGATCTTTTACCGTCAGATATTCAATCTTCAAGCCTTCATCAAGATGATGACGAAAGAAAATCACAGCCTTCGCCTTATCTTGGCTCGATTCTTCATTTCCCTGAGTAATGGTGGCATCAAGACCTTTAGCAGCTAAGTAAATCTCAGCATCGAGTACCTAGAAAGATAATTCTTTCCAGAAATATCTAATGCCACAAACTCAAGTTTGGATAAATTTGACATAATGAAATTAAGAGAAAATATGTGAATTAAATAAAAATATTTATATAATACATTTTCAAAAAACAATTTCGTTCTGATAACGTATTTTAAAAAAAGCTTAGAATATTATAATAATAATAAGAAGACAAGAAATATAAGACAGAGGAAAAAACTTTTCTTATTCAAGTGTGTCTTCCAAATGGTGATTGATTCTCTATTTATAGTGTTGAGATATCACTCCAAAAATCATCTAATTAATATATACATAGTTATCTTGAAAGTTTTTCACCTTAGAAGAACCTATACATGAATCCAATTAATAGTAGATAAATCTAATTGATAAACCACATATACTATACAATGAATTTATAACATTTCTCATATTTTACTGAATTTTTCAATACAAATACAAACTCCATGCAAGTGCTATTGGTTTCCTATTCTAATACAAGATTATCCACGTTTCTTTTATACGTAAAAGTTTCTCATTACAAACTTTAAAATGTACATCATTTATAAATATCAACTAATCAATAAATAGTAATAATTAATCTTCAATAGTATAATCTTTTCATCCAATATAAATAATTTTTTCACGCCAAGCATGACTATTTTTTCGCAAAAATTAAAATTGTAGAACCTTTTTTTTATATAAATTTATGGTAAAGTTCTACATTTAAAAATATAAATTAAAACCATGATTTGGAATTGTTGAGAATTTAAAATTCTAAATTATGATCTCATATAAGCATGTATACTAATTTAAAATCATAACTTCATTTTCAAATACGAGTTTTAATTAAACATGTTTATTAATCAAAAGGAAATAAATAAATATATAAAATGTTGATAATGATTTTCACCGTGATGCAACCATTCATGTTAACCGGTTGATCACCATTTACCCTAAAATCTCCGAAAGATTTGGCGCCAAACTCTCATCCCATCTAACTTTTTTTTTCTTCTTCTTAAAAGTAAAAAACTATTTTTTAATTAAAAAAATAAAACCCTAAAAGTAAAAAGAAAAAGAAAAGCATTTTAATTACATTTTGTTAACAATAAAAATAATTTTATAGAAACAAAAAAAAACTCAAAGCTTAGGAAATACAAAGTCAAACACAAAGCACATAACAAAAAAGAACACAGAAATTTAGGTAGACAACAAGAAAGGAATCAATAAAAGTTTCTTGTATTTTTTACCTTTGGTGTTCTGTGCATTAATATATTATTATCTAAATTAATTAGTATTAATTTATAAGAAAAAAATTAGATTTGACAATTTTGGAATTGTGGATTTATTAATTTGATCCAACAATATATAATTTTGAATGTCGTCTCCAACAAGGTGTTGTAAATCTGATGATAGCATCCACATGATTAAGGCGGAAGCCGCCGCTGCCGTCGTCGTCAAAACCACCTCCAGCGGCGGCGTTACCACCACCCTTGACAATTGTGTCAAGGGTCATGAAAAGAACAAGGTACAATTTATTTATTTTAAGATTTTTTTTTAAATTAAAATAATTTTATTTTTTTAAAAAAATGATTTTGAATAAAAGTGTGGCATACCAAAGCTTATTAATTCAAAAGGCATTGGAGGAAGTTTTGAGGAGCATGTAACACAATCAGAAAAAAATGATCAAGGTTTGATTTACAATTATTATTTTGTTTTTTGAATTTTATGTATATAGTTTTATATTGTAATTGATTTTTTTTTAGTAGAAGTGGATTGGAAGATTATATCAAGGAGAAAAGTTTTATTTGAAACGTCTCCTTCAGTAAAGAGAAGTTTTACAGGTAGGAATTATCATCACCAACTTGTTTTTAATATTAAATTGCATAGTAGTAATTATATTTTTTTTATGAACTTTTCTTGTGCATGATGGAATTTTATTTTTTAATTTATTCCATTGTACGTATGTTCATGTTAAAGAAACATATCTGGATAAAGTTTTATATTTGGGTGTGTTCTAGTGGTTAATGAAATAGTTGAGAATTTTGAGGTCTGTAAAACTAAGCAAAGACCCAAAAAAACACACTAGGTTATTCTTTCCATCTATCCGAGTCTTGGTGGACAGAGTTATCAAGTACTACCTATTACTGGTGGGAGGTGATAAGTATTTTATGGAATTTGTCCATATGTGTCAAAAATAAAATTAATAATATCCTAGATTATTTTTTTGAAAAAAGAAAATGAATGTATATGTGTTATGGTATTACTAATTTCACCTATCATTTACAGATTTGATTAAGTTTATGAATATCGAGCTATAGATAATGGTCTTATTACACGCCATTTTAATTCAAACGTTTTCAACAATAAGTTCATTATGGTGTAATGTTCAAGGTTATAAATATTGAACTCCTTATGCTCTTAATATTATGGTTCAAACTTACTACTTATTGCAAATTTAGTGAGTTCTGTACGCATGAAAAAATCGTGTTATATATCGAAAGTATTAAATAGATGAATCTAATACTGAAATGGTGTAAATTTCTCCTTTGTTCACTTTGATGTTTACACTTAAAAATTTAACAGTTTGTTGAGACAAAGTATATGTCACTTTTATATGTATATATTGATTTGATATATTCAATTTATCTGTCATATGTGTTAAACATTAACACGTATACTTAATTAGGTATCTTCTCCAGAATCTGCTTAGCTTCATTTATAGCATAATATTGGTAGCTCACCTAACAGAAGACTAAATTGTATTTTGATTATGATTAGCAAATGCTATTTCTTTTCAAATAACGTGGAAATAATTTTAATTGTGTAAAAATTTGACCTTTTCCCACTAAAAAAAGTTATGTTTCAAATACAGCTCTTACCACTCCAACAATTCCGCCAACTGATTTATAAAATATATACAATGAATACATAGGATATACATATCTATAACATAGTATTCTGATCGTGTTGATAAATAAGTTTGGCTGAACTGTACCTATCGATAAATTTCCCAATAAAAACCAAACCTTTTTAATTTCAAACTGAAGATTGTAAGAATATCAAAAACCACATCAATCATGCTACTAATTTCTTATCTACTCTCAGCAAGGCATAATAGTGCAAGGATTGAAGGCCTAAACCTTTCCAATTTTGATCAGTCAACACAACCTGCTACTATGATTAAAAATATTAGGTATGATTTTTCTTGATTTACAAATAAATTTTAAACATACTTGAATTAATTAACTAGGATATATATATATATATATATATATATATATATATATATATATATATATATATATATATATATATATATATATATATATATATATATATGACTGGAAAATTTTAGGGTTTTTGCTGGGACATGGAATGTAGGAGGAAAAACTCCTAATCATGGACTTAATCTTGAAGATTTCTTGCAAGTGGAAGGTTCTGCAGACATATATGTTTTGGGGTATGATAAATTCAACATATATTACTCCGTCTATCTTATTTTACTTTTTTTTAACAACTCTTCATCACACATGACATGTCTAAGACCAGAAGATAAAAAAATATTTTGATACACCTGCATATCTTTAGTTTAAAATCAAAAGTTTTCTTTAGACAAACAAATTGAAACGGAATGAGTGAGTATTAATTTAGGGTCTTACATGCCTTATTTTTTTCAGGTTTCAAGAGATTGTACCGTTAAATGCAGGCAATGTATTAGTGAGTGAAGATAGTGAACCAGCAGCAAGATGGTTAGCCCTAATAAGCCATGCACTTAACAAATCATCCTATGATAATGATGATTCAAGCAATTCAAAATGCAACAGTTTATTCAATAAACATTCTCTTAAAGTTGTTAAAAAGAGTTTAAAGGCTAATAGTAACCTTCTCAAGACATGTAATTGTCCTTCAACCACAAGACGTTTGAGAAAGCTTAGTGATCCTTCATGTTCTCTCTTGACACATTTTCGTGAAGACGATTTACAGTCTATTGCTCAGAAATTTCCTACAACTAATTATGGTTTGAGTTATCATCTTATATCAAGCAAGCAAATGGTTGGGATTTTCCTTTCCGTTTGGGCACGAAAAGAGTTAGCACAACATGTTGGACATCTCAGAATATCTTCTCTTGGTAGAGGTATCATGGGTTGCCTTGGAAATAAGGTTAGTGAAATATCATAATATTTTTTTAATTTTTTTTTAATTTTCAATTTGAATATTAATAGATTTTGTAATTTAATATGCAGGGGTGTATAGCAATAAGCATGTCACTGTATCGTACGAGCTTTTGCTTTGTGTGCAGTCACTTAGCTTCTGGAGAGAAAGAAGGAGATGAGCTAAGAAGAAATGCAGATGTTGCTGAGATTCTTAAAAGCATACAATTTCCTAGAATTTGTAGGAATCCCGATAGAGGAATCGCAGAAAAAATTACTGATCACCAGTAAGTGATCACAATGTCCTCATTGTAATTTTGAATCAGACATTTCTAATTTTATGAATTTCAGGCGTGCAATATGGCTTGGAGACTTGAACTACCGAGTGTCTTTGAGCTATGAAGAAACAAGGCTTCTTTTAGAGGATAATGACTGGGACTCTCTTTTACAAAAGGATCAGGTTTAATTTGGTGCAAATAAAATGGTTTTGTTTGTTCATATTTATTGCCGATAAAAAACATTTGATATATTTATGTTGGTTACAGTTGAATGTGGAGAGAGAAGCGGGGAGAGTGTTTAGTGGGTGGAAAGAAGGGAAGATCTTTTTCGCCCCGACATATAAGTATTCACATAATTCAGATTCATATGCCGGAGAGACAACCAAGTCTAAGAAGAAACGAAGAACCCCTGCATGGTATTCCTCCATCTCTCTCTTTTTTACCTTTTCATCTCATCCTTATTATTTATACGATTCATTTCAGGTGTGATAGAATATTATGGCGAGGTGAGGGCATTGAACAATTATCTTATATTCGAGGGGAATCAAGATTTTCAGATCATAGGCCAGTTTGTTCTGTATTCGCGGTGGATGTGGAGGTGGAGGCAGAGCTAGTGAAGAAGAATAACTCCAAATTTAGAAAGGGTTTTTCTTGCATTGCTAATAGAATGGATCAGTATGACGATTTTATACCACAGAGACACAGCTTTTATGATTATTGAAATACAATCTCTAACTAACTATAGTATAGATATATGTGATAAACCGTGTCTAAAACATGAAATGCGAGTAATCTAATCATATAATGAACTATTCGTGAAAGGGGGGGAAACACACGCGAATTATTCATTTTTTTTAGCTATAGCTCCGATGTATCCTCATATGCCAAATCCCAAACAGAAAGGGGCGATTGATGATGTTCATTTTCTTTTGGTGTATCATTCAAGTTCATGATGTTGTAATAATGAAATTGTTCAAGGACATTATTGTCTCCCCAAAATACTTCAAAATTCTCCTCAATTGATCTCCTATTAGCATATTGTGCAATATGGTAGTTGTCCACGCTCCTTTTTATGTCCATGTTCATCCCATCATGTTCGCTGTGATGATCATCACCAACCATTATTTCTTTGTGTGGTATAAATTGTGTTCCAATCAAGCTAGTAAAATTGTTCATGAACATATTAAGTGACTCGTCATTGACACTTTGTTGTTCATTCATTGTTTGCTTTCCGCGATGAAAACAAGTTGTCTCATTGTCCATTCTTGAATTCTTGTAGGGAAATCCAACTCCTAACTCACTTTGGGCGCAATTTAAGTTTTGATATAACATATCCTCAGTGTCTATGTCGCTCTCAAACACACCCTTCCTCTTCTCGTTTCTCCTCAAAGCAAGATATTGATCATCATCTTCTTTTATCCCCTCAACATTTTCTTGATCCTCCTCCTTTGATGTCGAAATCTTGAGAGCTTTTTCGGTCATCTTGATAAGGACTTCTTCTTGATTAACCACTCTAGACCAAGTAGCTGTTTCTTTAGCTGTCATCTTGTTTTGCAAGCTCTTTGATTGCTTCACCAATCTCCTCATTTTGTCGAAATTAACGGACATATGTTTGATAATTCCAGCCAAAACACTAACCTTCCATGCTTTTTTCAAGTCATGAGGCTTCTTATATGGTGGTGGTCCTTGTTCTTGTGAAAACCCTTGATCACCCCACCATAGTTCCGTCCCTGTAGGCCACCATGGTGGAGCTAACCCTTTATCCAAAGGGAACCTCCTTTGTGGAGGAATGCAATGTTGCATAAGAGATGAAAGTAGTGAACCCAAAGTAGTATCTTGCAAGTCATTTAGAAGATCCATGCATGAATTAGGAAGCAACACATTTTCTTCAACTAGTTTAGGCAAAAATGTAGCAATAGCATTTGGGGCGTTCTTCTCAAACCTCACGTTGTCCTTCCACCACTCTCTTAAACTATCCGATGACCCCGTCACGGGCTTCCCTTTTTCGGGTACTATCCCATACACGAATCCTTGACCTTTACATATCTCCATGATTTTGACCATGTACTTAAGGACGGAGTCTTGAGCTCTAGACATCTTTTTACGACGAGATTGTTCTTTCTTAGCCTGTGACTCCTCGTCCTCCTCCTCTTCCTCGTCCTCGTCCTGATCAAGTGATAATTCCTCGCTAGAACTAGCACTAGTGTTGATCATCATGTCCCTCTTGTTAGCCTTGAATATTTGCATTCGCATGCGATCCTTCCACATACGACGTTTGAGATCATCGTAGTTGATTTCTTCATTGTCAATGTCTTTATTTTCTTCGACTAATTCGCTGTTTATCGGGCTCAATGGCTCTATAATCTCTTCAAATTCCACCATTATATGTATGTATATATGTTTAATTAATTTCGAAATATTACCTATGATTCGATATATATAAGAATATATGGTGTGACTTGTAATAAAAATAAGATGTTTTTATATTGGTGAAATATGGCGGTGTGAATATTGGATAATAAATAAAATTTATAAATGATGATATTGGAGGAGACAAAATGTGGCCTTTCCCAAGAATGAAAGGATGATTGTGGAGGAAAATAGGGGAGTGGGGACTTGAGAGAAGAAACTGATGAAGTTTAGGAAATTGTTGCATTGATGTTATAAAAACAGCTTACCCGTGATACAAGGAATTGACACTACTACAACAAATATGAAATTAGTCATGAAATTTATAAAAAATTTCTAATTAATTCATTGCTTAAATGTTCTTAGCTAATTATATTGAATTTTTTAATAATATGTCTATTGTTTAATTATAAAATTTTGTATGTCAGCTAATTTTGTATCGCACCCAATGATGATAGACCGATTTGTCATTTGTGCATTCGTGGTTGATCCTCAGCTTTGCATGAATGCATATGAAAACGTAAGGTTTTCATGCTTACTCACTACCAATTGCCAATGCACCAAAAAAAATCTTTATTTTATAAGTCTATTGTACACCATGCATCTCATCAATTTCTATATTGATCGAAGATACGATTGAGTATACAAAATATTAGATATTTATACGGTTGTTTTAAATTATATATTATTAAAATTAAAAAACAAAATTTGTTTTAAACATATTAAAAATGAAAGTGCGTAATACAGATTGAGAAAAATAGAGTACTCCATCTGCGTTTGACTTACTTTTCTTTTTAGTCCATTCTAAAAAATATTCTTTCTTATGAGGTTATGACATATTTTAATCTCTATTTTGGTATGATATGTTTAAGATCGCAATACTGCATATCTTTGATTTAAGATTACAAAATTTTTAAATTTATTTTATTTTCTTAAACTTTCTGTCAAATTAAAATCAAAATTAAATAAATAAATTTAAAAAGAGGAAATACTATTTATAGTATAACCACAAAAACGGCTTACCTAATGCATGAAGTGTATTTAAAAATAAAAAATAAAAAATCATGAAGTGCCTTCCAATTTAGCTAAATCTTCCTCTTGTAAGAATGATGAAGTGAAAAAATCAAAGAAGCAAACAAATGCTACCGAATTTCATTGCATAATTCCGCAGCAATATATAACATATTGTTTATGGCAAGAGTCATAGTCAAGTATTTTTTTTTTTTGTTTAATTAAATTTTTCATCAAGTCTTAATGAATACAAAATCAACTTACTCGGGGGAAATTTATTTTCATTATGAGATTTGAAATATCAAAAATCGAGAAAACCAAAAAATAATAGTTGTTCATCATGTTAAAAATAGTTGTCTAATAATATTTGTTTAATTTAAAAAATCAAAAGATAATTTATCTTTTGTGTCTATTTTATTTTTGTTATTAAATATTACTCAGTAATTACCATCTAATACATTTTTCGAAGCACTATATTAAATAAAGTCAAAGGATAAAAGGTAATATTACGAATTATTTCTTAAGAGATGTATCAAGTCAATAGTGAAAAACTATTTTGGATAGAGGGAGTACTAATTACCATACTTCTTCCACTAATTTATGTGATATCAATTAATTATGTACTAAAAAAAGTAAAGATTTTTTTAGATTCATAATTTAAATTATTTTAAAGATATAAATTATTTTATTAAAAATAATAAAATAATTTTAAAAATTAACCTTTTTCTAATTATAGAGATATAATATAATATTTTTATATGTATATTTTAGAAAAAGTGTATTTAGAACGAGAATTCTAAGTTAGGAAAATGCATAAGTTAACCTCGAATTTGTTTTTAAAAGTCAGTTATACATTTAAACAAATATAGTGATGTATACTAAACTTGTTGTTAGGTAGTGAATTTCTTTTACCCCCTAAGACGTGTAACATCATTTTTACAATGGGAGATGTATTACACTTGTGCCACATTAATGTCATGTCAATGTTACATTAGATGTCATGTCAATGTTACATTAGATGTCATGTCAAATTTTGAATAAAATTCTTCATATCATTCAATTGTTTCTTCTTAATGAACATCACCATGAAATCAGTACCATTGCCGACATGCATACTACTACAAATCTATATATTTCACTATGAAATCAAAATAGTCACCATAAATTTCACCACCTATGATCAAATAATCTACCATCGAGACCATACTATCACCATTATCCCCACAAAAATTAGAAAGATTCACAATAAAATTTGACACCCATAAATAAACTCATCACCAAAATTATATCATCGCGATCAAAAGGTTCAAACCCACCACCAAATATCACTATCACAATTGTCAATATCGATTTTTTTCTTCTCCATCACCTTCAACTTCTGCTTCTTTGTCACCCCGCACCAACAAATCCATCATTTACAACTTAATCATCAATTTTATCAACCACCAACAAAGTCGATGAGAAATATCCAATATAATGAAAATGGTGAAATCGAATAAGCATTAAAATAAGATATGATTGGGAGAGGGGGGGGGGGGGGATTTTGGTGGAGACATAGTGGGGTGGATGGAAATTGGGTATGAAAAAAACAATGAAAATTAGATAAAGAAGAGGAAGATGGTTGCCTATGAAGAAGAAGAGGAGGCCTTGGGTGGGGGTTGGAGGGTGGGGTAGGGTGATAGTAAAATGAAGACTATTTAATTTATTCTTTTATTTTATTTACCATAAAAAATATTTTTTTGCTATGTCAATTCTAAGGATAAAAAGGTTCATTTTTAAATAGTAAAGGTGTGTAATAGGTCGTCATGATAATATAAGCGTATAACTGATTTTTTGAAATAAGTTTAAGGGTGAATTTATATCTTTTTGATTCATGTAGAATTTAAGTTTAATAGGCTTCTTTCTATCAAAAAAAATAATAATAAATGATAAGCACTTCTCTCTTTGTTGCGTGTGATACATTGATTTAATCTATTTTAAAATATTTTAAAAGTAATTTACTTTTAAACTTCAATTTCGACCTACAATATTTATGATTTATTTCAGCAATAAATATTTTTATTTCTTAAATTTCGTATTCAATGTAAATAAAAGACATATATTAGGGTCAGAGGAATACAAATTAATAACTTGATATATAATATAATATTGTGTGTCAATTTTATTGTCTGATTTAACTTTTTGTTTGAAGGTTAAGAAATTAAAAAATATTTTCAAATCTTGTAATTTAAGTTAAAATATGAAAAAAAAAACCCATCAAAATGTCCTTTGAATTTAATTGTAGTCTTAAATATGACAGAAACAAAATGGACACTAAACAATGGCTTAAGTCATCAGCGGCCCCTTAAGATTGTCCGCATAATTCACTTAGACACTTCAACTAATACTAGTACCAATTGAACACTCTTACCTATATAATAATCATTTCTATTAGACATTTTTTGATAATCAGCAAAAAATGTGAAGAGTGTGTGATACACTTGCGGTGACGTGGCAACATGACTAATTAAAAAATAACATTTGACATTGGACCTAAAAAATATTTAAAAAAATATTCAATATCTAATTTTTTAAAAAAGAAAAAGGAAAAAATGAAAATGTCAACCTATTCTACCCCACCTACCCCACTCCACTCCAACACCCTTTCATCTTCATCTTCTTTCCCAAACACATTCTTTCTCAAATTACAAAATCTTATTCTTTTCAAATAACTTCAAGATTAATTTTTTTTTTCATACTAAGAGTGAATAAGAAAGAAAATTTTGTTGGCGGTTATTCAACTCTACATCGATGACAAAATGAAACTGATAGCTCTAAAATTATTTCATTCAAAAATTTTATATCATTTTTGATAAATTTAATGACCACATATGAATTTGAGTAAAAATCTTTGTTCAAAAATTGTGATAAATAAATATCGGCTTACTATTTTTATACGTAAAATTCATTTATCTTTTTTCATCTTTTTCATATTTGTTGCTTGTTTTTATGAGATTTGAAATAAATTTTACGAAGACTTTCTTTTTCAAATCTGAATCTTTACAGTTGATTTTCATTTATTTTCATATTTGCAAGATATAAATTTTTTGTATAGAAAAAAAGAAAAAAAAATAGCGTTGGAGCTAAAATGAAGAAAGTTTTGTAAACTAATTACGAAGAAGATGATAGATAGGGAGTGGGATGTTCTCTTTTTGAAAAAAATGTAAATAAAGAATAAAATATTTTTAAGTTAATTATAATGCCAAGTGTAATAAAAGAAGAAAAAATGTAAAAAAAAATAATAAAAAAGACACTATTTTTTCACGCGCTTCAGGAAAGTGCAATACACTTTTTTTTGTCATATCACTATTTTGTGTCAATAGGTACATGTTTTGAATCATTTAGGTGTTCAATAGGTACAAATCTCAGTTGAGGTGCCTAAGTAAATTATGCGGACAACTTTGAAGGGCGGTATATGACTTAAGCCTTAAACAATTATCCATATAAAAGTCACATTCTTTGAAAAATATTTACCATTAAATATTCCCTCATAAATAAATATTTTTTTCTATTAAATGTCATTACAAATTTTCAAGCACCCATAATTTGATAAAATTCATTAATCAACAACAATAATAATTAGTTATTTTTAAGTATATTATTTTCACATGATATACGAACAATATTATCATTTTAGGGATAATTTTTTTCATAAAAATAAAATTATGTAGACTCTAAAAACAATTCTTACAACGGAAATGTTGAAAAATTGTGAGTTTGTGATGAGCCACCAGTATTAGGGAAGCACATACATCAGCTTCACGTCCTTCCAAATTTTCAATTATTAAATTATTTAATTTTTTGTGAAAAAAAATATTTTTTTAATGTGAAATTTTGTTTGATTATTCTATTTTATTTTATTTTGATTTTGATTTTTTCTACCCATCTTGAAACTATGAGTTCGAATCAGATTGATAAAATTATGGAAGCTCTTAAAATTAGGTAAACAAAAGAACAGAAGAGTTCCATTTTTGGGAAGTAGCCCAGTGAGTATTGTGGAGGACAAAGCTCAATTGCAACTTTTCGGCATAAAACTTGTTGGTTTGACCATGCGATTATGTGCTTAAGCATGTTAAATAATCAGAAACGTCTATCAGAATTTGGTCACAGATTTAAAAAATTATAATATTTTTTTTATTTCAGAATATATCGATCTTTTTCGATTTTTAGTTAAAATATATTAAAATTAAAAGGACAAAAATATTTTAAAAGGTAATAAAACATAGGTAAAATATTATTTTGACCAAATTTTCTAGCTAAAATTGTTCCTTTATTATATTACATTGCATTTGCATATAAATGGTAGATTAATGATAAAATTTTGTAAAATGCCTAAATTTCATAAACTCTAAAATTGTACTGTTTTGAATTGTCCACTTTCATATTCACGAGTCTTTGATTTCAATTTTTCCAAGATAAATTAAACATAAAATATAGTCATAAAGGTAGCAAATTAACAACATTGTCAATAGTATTATAATTATTTGACAGGGTGCCAGTGAATAATGGGGTAGGGCATTGTTAGGGGTGACAAATGGTTGGATTGGATCGGATTTGAATGAATTAAATATGGATTGTTGGAGTGTTTAGACAAAAAGTAAAAACTAAAAAGAGTTTATTTTTGTATATGCACAAAACCACAGATAGGAGTACTTCAGACAATGTTGAGCAATTTTATATCAACAAGAGTTGGTCTTATATAAATTATAACAGTAGCAAAGGTCAAACGTGCAAGACACGTTTCCTGAACTCGTACAATTATATATGAAAGAACTCAGTTCATATACCTCTCCAAAAGCGTAACGGCGTGTAAACTTTCTTCTCGATTATATTAAGGGTGTGCAAAATTAAATATACCACATAATTTTTTGGAGTAGGGTATGCACTGGACCACCCTTCACCTAAGGTGGCTCAGCCATGTACTTTATAATATAGAATTGTCCAATTTATGGCATTTTCAGCTATTAATTAAACAGATATTGTGTCTTTACCTCTAAATATTGCTCTGGTGAAGGTGCCACAGTATAATAGGGTCTTTCTTGGCAAATTCCATATCCATGCCCTTGGAACTTCAATTGGTTGTTGAGTGGACTCTTCATCTGCAAAAACCTGTGTAGATCACATCATTAGTATTTCTCGAACAAAGACTTATATGTGAAATGGTTGCATGATTGAATACATTAGCATGAAATGAAAAATAGAAAGTAAAATTCACCTCATTTACTTGGAAGTATGTTTCATTGAGTGGAAATTTTCCCTTATTTGTTTTTCGACACAGAATTTGAAGATGATCTTATGAGTTAGTTTCTACTGGATATATCTATCAACATGATTTAATTTCTGAATGTTCCATAAGAAGATCTTGCAATGAATTCAAAGAGAACGAAGAACTATTATAAAGTTTATCGGGAAGTATATACTTAGAAGCATCAACTGTAGAAAGATATAATATATTGGTAATTTCAGCAAGAGAAAACCTTGTAAAAGCACTTGCAAAGTGTCTACATTCTGCTTTCATTGGAGATGCATTACAATTTGGGCTTGATTTTGTACAGAATACATGTGTGCAAACAAATTATAGTCCCAAAATATCAAGAAAATCAATTTAATACTAATGAAAAACTAACAAACCTTTCCGAATGTAATCATCTGATGATGAAATTCATATCTACAAACAACCGCAAAGTTTGGCACATGGGGATGGACATCACAATCTCCCCCTCCAGACCCATGCACCTGAAGGAGGTAGCTCCAGGTTTCTAGCTTGAGTACATGCCTACAAGTTTGAGCTATGCAAAGAACTTATAGGCATGTACTCAAGCTAGAAACCTGGAGCTACCTCCTTCAGGTGCATGGGTCTGGAGGGGGAGATTGTGAGGTCCATCCCCATGTGCCAAACTTTGAATAACTTTGTGCCAATTTCAAAGTTTGGTAGAGTTGGTAATCTATAAAGAAGAAAAACTTGTTTTGTGCCAATTTCAAAGTTTGGTAGAGTAGGTAAGCTATGAAGAAGAAAAAAATGTTTTTCTTCTATAGCACATTTGGAGGGTAGTGTATTTGTTCTCTATAAAAGGGAGGAGAATTCTTCATTCTAAGTACACCAAAAAGAATTACAAAGGAGAGAAAAGAAGAGTGAGGCATCACAGAAGAAAATAATCTGTGAGGAAAAATAGAGAGTGTGAGCGATATTGTAGTGAGGTGGAAAAATCAAAAGAGTGTTATTTCTTTTGAATGTGTAGTGGTGTTTGGAGTTTTACTTAGACATACAAGTGTAAAATCCTTACTATAGTGATATTCGTTGCTCCTCTCGGGTCGTGGTTTTTCCCTTATTTAGGAGGGTTTCCACGTAAAATCTTGGTGTCATTATTTCTCTTTTATTCTCGTTGATTAACCGCATTGTTGTGTTCCGCATTTGTTGCCTTTATTACCGCAAATATTATTTCTGTTACGGATTTATTCCCAACAATTGGTATCAGAGCACAGGTTCTGCTCATTTACAGAAATATTTTTTGCAGCTCATTGTACTATACTCAATAAAAAAAATGTCTGGAGTAAAGTACGAGGTAGCAAAATTCAACGGTGATAGCGGTTTCTCAATGTGGCAGAGAAGGATGAAAGACTTGCTCATCCAACAGGGTTTGCATAAGGCACTAGGCGGCAAATCCAAAAAGCCCGAATCCATGAAACTTGAGGATTGGGAAGAATTGGATGAAAAGGCTGCTAGTGCAATCAGATTGCACTTAACAGATGATGTAGTTAATAACATCGTCGATGAAGAGAGTGCATGTGGCATTTGGACAAAGTTAGAAAATCTATACATGTCCAAAACGCTGACAAATAAATTGTACCTAAAGAAACAGTTATATGCACTACATATGGATGAAGGTACAAATTTTTTGTCTCATTTAAATGTACTTAATGGACTAATCACGCAGCTAGCAAACCTCGGAGTAAAGATCGAGGATGAAGATAAAGCCATAGTGCTCCTAAACTCGTTGCCATCTTCCTACGATACTTTATCAACAACCATTTTACATGGTAAGGACTCTATTGAGTTGAAGGATGTCACATCAGCCCTTTTGCTTAATGAGAAGATGAGAAAAAGGCCTGAAAATCACGGACAGGCTCTCATCACGGAAAGTAGAGGCAGAAGTTACCAAAGGAGCTCAAGTAACTATGGTAGATCCGGAGCTCGTGGAAAGTCCAAGGTCCGATCAAAATCAAAGGCCAGAAATTGCTACAATTGCGATCAACCAGGACACTTCAAAAGAGATTGTCCAAATCTAAAAAGGGGCAAAGGGGAAAGCAGCGGCCAAAAGAATGATGACAACACAGCTGCCATGGTGCAAAATAATGACGATGTTGTTCTCCTCATAAATGAGGAAGAAGAATGCATGCACTTGGCAGGTATAGAGTCAGAATGGGTGGTCGACACAGCAGCATCTTATCATGCCACACCGGTAAGAGATCTTTTTTGCAGATATGTAGCCGGTGATTATGGCAATGTGAAAATGGGTAACACAAGTTACTCAAAGATTGCGGGGATCGGAGATATTTGCTTAAAAACAAATGTTGGATGCACATTAGTGTTGAAAGATGTGCGCCACGTACCTGATTTGCGGATGAACTTGATCTCGGGAATTGCTTTGGACCAAGATGGATATGAGAACTACTTTGCAAATAAAAAATGGAGACTCACCAAAGGGGCATTGGTGATTGCAAAAGGAGTTGCTCGTGGCACGTTATACAGGACAAATGCAGAAATATGCCAAGGTGAATTAAATGCGGCTCACGAAGAAAATTCTGCAGATTTATGGCATAAAAGAATGGGTCATATGAGCGAGAAAGGATTGCAAATTCTTTCCAAAAAGTCACTCATCTCTTTTCCCAAAGGTACAACGATAAAACCCTGTAACTACTGCTTATTTGGTAAACAACATAGAGTCTCATTTAAGACATCATCTGAAAGAAAGTCGAATATACTTGATTTGGTATATTCTGATGTTTGTGGTCCAATGGAGATAGAATCGATAGGAGGTAATAAATACTTTGTTACCTTTATTGATGACGCTTCTCGAAAATTGTGGGTTTATATCTTGAGAACCAAAGATCAGGTGTTTCAAGTATTTCAAAAGTTTCATGCTCTGATAGAAAGAGAGACAGGTCGAAAGCTAAAACGTCTCCGAACCGACAATGGAGGTGAGTACACTTCAAGAGAATTTGAAGAGTACTGTTCAAACCATGGAATCAGACATGAAAAGACAGTTCCTGGAACCCCACAACACAATGGTGTAGCTGAGAGAATGAATCGCACCATTGTTGAGAAGGTGAGAAGCATGCTCAGAATGACTAAATTACCCAAGACATTCTGGGGTGAAGCAGTTCGGACAGCGTGTTATCTTATCAATCGTAGTCTATCAGTTCCGTTGGAGTTTGACATTCCGGAGAGAGTTTGGACCAACAAAGAGATGTCTTACTCGCACCTAAAGGTGTTCGGTTGCAAAGCTTTTGCACATGTACCGAAGGAGCAAAGAACCAAGCTAGATGATAAATCAGTTCCTTGCATATTCATCGGATATGGAGATGAAGAGTTCGGTACAGACTATGGGATCTTGTGAAGAAGAAAGTCATCAGAAGTAGAGATGTAATCTTTCGAGAAAGTGAAGTTGGAACTGCTGATGATCTATCCGAGAAGGCCAAGAAAAAGAATGGTATAGTCCCTAATCTTGTTACCATTCCTTCTTCTTCTAACCATCCCATAAGTGCAGAAAGTATGATTGATGAAGTTGCTGAGCATGAAGAGCAACCCGATGAGATTGTTGAGCAGGGGGAGCAACTTGGTGATAATACCGAGCAAATGGAGTACCCAGAAGAAGAACAATCTCAACCTCTGAGGAGATCAGAAAGACAAAGGGTAGAATCAACCAAATACCCTTCCTCAGAGTATGTCCTTATCAATGATGAAGGTGAGCCAGAAAGTCTTAAGGAGGTGTTGTCTCATCCAGAAAAGAGCCAATGGATGAAAGCCATGCACGAAGAGATGGGATCTCTACAGAAAAATGGCACATACCAGCTAGTTGAACTTCCAAAAGGAAAAAGACCACTTAAGTGCAAGTGGGTCTTTAAACTCAAGAAAGATGGAAATGGCAAGTTGGTGAGGTACAAAGCTCGATTGGTTGTAAAAGGCTTCGAACAAAAGAAAGGACAAGACAAAGAGCTGATTGCAAAGTTGAAGAAAGATTTGTCCAAGTCATTTGACATGAAAGACTTGGGCCCAGCACAACAAATTCTAGGGATGAAGATTGTTCAAGAACGAACAAAAAGAAAGTTGTGGCTATCTCAAGAGAAGTACATTGAACGTGTACTAGAACGCTTCAACATGAAGAGTGCTAAACCTGTTAGCACGCCTCTTGCGAGTCATCTGAAGTTGAGCAAACAGATGTGTCCTACAACAAAAGAGGAGAAAGAGGGAATGGCTAAAATTCCTTATTCTTTAGCAGTGAGGAGTTTGATATATGCGATGGTGTGTACCAGACCTGATATTGCTCATGCAGTTGGTGTTGTTAGCAGATTCCTTGAAAATCCTGGAAAAGAACATTGGGAGGCAGTTAAGTGGATACTCAGGTATCCAAGAGGTACCACAAAAGATTGCTTGTGTTTTAAAGGATCTGATCCAATCTTGAAAGGCTATACTGATGCTGATATAGCAGGTGACCTCGATAATAGAAAATCCACTACTGGATATTTGTTTACATTTTCAGGGGGAGCTATATCATGGCAGTCAAAGTTGCAGAAGTGTGTCGCACTCTCTACAACTGAGGCAGAATATATTGCAGCTACTGAAGCTGGCAAAGAGATGGTATGGCTGAAACGATTTCTTCAAGAACTTGGATTGCATCAGAAGGAGTATGTCGTCTATTGTGACAGTCAGAGTGCAATAGACTTGAGCAAGAACACCATGTATCATGCAAGGACAAAGCATATCGACGTGAGATATCACTGGATTCGTGAAAAGATAGAGGACGGATCTATGCAGGTCATGAAGATCCCTACTACTGAAAACCCTTCAGATATGCTGACCAAGGTGGTATCAAAAGACAAGTTTGAGCTATGCAAAGAACTTGTCGGCATGTACTCAAGCTAGAAACCTGGAGCTACCTCCTTCAGGTGCATGGGTCTGGAGGGGGAGATTGTGAGGTCCATCCCCATGTGCCAAACTTTGAATAACTTTGTGCCAATTTCAAAGTTTGGTAGAGTTGGTAATCTATAAAGAAGAAAAACTTGTTTTGTGCCAATTTCAAAGTTTGGTAGAGTAGGTAAGCTATGAAGAAGAAAAAAATGTTTTTCTTCTATAGCACATTTGGAGGGTAGTGTATTTGTTCTCTATAAAAGGGAGGAGAATTCTTCATTCTAAGTACACCAAAAAGAATTACAAAGGAGAGAAAAGAAGAGTGAGGCATCACAGAAGAAAATAATCTGTGAGGAAAAATAGAGAGTGTGAGCGATATTGTAGTGAGGTGGAAAAATCAAAAGAGTGTTATTTCTTTTGAATGTGTAGTGGTCTTTGGAGTTTTACTTAGACATACAAGTGTAAAATCCTTACTATAGTGATATTCGTTGCTCCTCTCGGATCGTGGTTTTTCCCTTATTTAGGAGGGTTTCCACGTAAAATCTTGGTGTCATTATTTCTCTTTTATTCTCGTTGATTAACCGCATTGTTGTGTTCCGCATTTGTTGCCTTTATTACCGCAAATATTATTTCTGTTACGGATTTATTCCCAACATAATCAACTATTAAATTAAGAGTATATATCTTTAAGTCTGAAGGTGACGTTTTCTCAAGTCGATCCTTACAGTGTTAGATAATTGAGTGTGCATAAACGTGGCCAGAGATACTTGTGAACATCTTTGACGTCCAGGTACCTAAAGTATGACATTCAGTATCATGGATAAAAACTTGCAAAATGAGAATTTGACAGCATCAGCTGATAAATCCAAATTCTTACATATTTAAAAGATGCATCTCTTTTCCTCTTGGAAGTGGTTGAATAGGTAACCAACCTAGTCGCACGAGTACTCGGCCTACATTTGTATTGTTATAGAATGTATATAGACTTGATTTCTAGTAGAGTACATAACCTTATTTAGATAGTAGATTTGTACGAATTAGCAAATTCACAAGAATCATCTTTTATTTCTTTCCTAAGTTAGCACACAATCTATTGTATTTATACATTGCTTACCTATTGGAATAAGACATCTTCTTCTCTCTGGTATGTTTACATGGTATCAGAGACTATAGGCTCGATTCATATTCATAAATTGGAAACTCTTCGTAGGCTCTAATTCATATTCAGAAATTGGGAACTTTTCTCTGTTTATTCGAGAAAGAACTAATCATTTCAGTCATCTTCGACGTCGCCTTATCTGTTTCAGCGTATCCGAGTTTTCTCTGGTGTTTAAAACACCCTTTGGAGAGTTTTCATTTCCAGGTTACTTTTTTCCCTGTAACTTCTGCGACTTTAATTTGGTATTCATCTTTTGTGCTTCTGCAGCTGCACTTCTTCTAGGATTCAAATTATTGTTGGATTTGTGGGTTGCTTGTGGTGGTTATCCCTGGTTTCTTTGTTCTTTGTTGTTGATGCTGCTGGGATTGGGATCTGTAACTCTGGATTACACAATCTACTGGAAATTTTCCATTTTATTCTATTTTACGTTATGATATTGATTTTCTCTAAAAATTTGATGAACATTGACGTTGTATCTATGTGATTGCACGACATGTGTGTCCCTCTTTTAGCCTTTCAGATTATTCTCTAGACACTATCTCTGTTTTCTCTTTATTTAACTGCTGAAATTGAAACTAAAAATGGATGAAAGTCAGAGAGGAAGCAATCACAGAACTCAAGCAACTAATGTTGTTACTAGACAGACTTCTGATAATATGGCTTTGGTTTCTACGGAGAAATTTGCTCAACATCAAAAATCATTGATGGGATCCAATTCTATTAATGCATTTTCTGAGTCAGATAAGATATGCCTTATTACCTCTTTGAATAAATGGGTTATTGATTCAGGTGCCACAAATCACATAACTAGGAATCCTAATATTTTCTCTAGCTTTCGACCACACAATTCACCATCTCCAGTTACTGTAGCGGATGGTTCAACTTGCAATAGTGTTGGATCTGGGACTGTCAAACCAACATCCTCTATTACATTGTCATCTCTTATTAAGTGTACCGAAGTTAGCCTTTAACTTGATTTCTTTCAGCAAAATGACTAGAGATCTGAATTGTTATATTTCCTTCTTTCCGGTTATTGTTTGTTTCGTGATCTTACAAAAATAAAGTTATTGGTAAAGGAAATGTATCTGATGATCTCTACATCCTTGATGAATGGGAGTCTCGATTAGTTGCCTGCTCGAGTGTCGTGTCTCCATTTGAAGCACATTATCGATTGGGACACCCTTCTCTGCCTTTGTTGAAGAAACTTTGTCCTCAGTTTCAAAATATTCATTCATTGGAATGTGAATCATGTCTATTTGCAAATCATCGTCGCGGTTCAGTGGATCCAAGGGTTAATAAGCGAGCTGAGTCATCTTTTGAGTTAGTTCATTGTGATGTTTGGGGATCATGTCCTGTCGTTTCCAAAACAGGGCATAAGTATTTTGTCACATTTGTGGATGATTTCTGTCGGATGACTTGGATTTATTTTATGAAGAGTCGCTCAGAAGTGTTTACCTATTTTTGTGCCTTATGTGTTGAAATCAAAACTCAATTTAATGCTTCAGTACGTATTCTAAGGAGTGATATGCTAAAGAATATATGTCAGAGTTATTTCAGTCATACATAAGACAAAACGATATTCTTCACCAGTCTTCGTGTGTTGACACACCCTCTCAAAACGGCGTTGCTGAGAGAAAAAATAGGCACCTACTTGAGATAGCTCGAGCAATTTTGTTCCAAATGAAGGTTCCTAAGCAGTTTTGGGCAGATGCGGTCTCTACGACTTGTTTTCTGATAAACCACATGCCATCGACTGTGCTTGTTGGTAATATGCCTTACAGTGTTCTTTTTTCAAACAAGTCACTATTTTCGGTGGAACCTAAGGTGTTTGGGATCACATGTTATGTTCGACCATCTATTTCCAAGTTAGATCCGAAGGCATTAAAGTGTGTTTTTCTAGGCTATTCTCGCCTTCGTATTGGATATCGGTGTTATTCTTTAGAACTCGGTAGATATCTTGTGCCAACATATGTGGTATTTTCAGAGACTACATCATTTATCTATGCACCTCCCACTTCTACTAATAAGGGGGAGGAAGATGAGTGGTTAGTCTATCAGGTTACTCGTTTTGTGACAGAACAATCAGATGATGTGGCTCTCACATCCCATACTTCTTCTATTGAGCAGGAATCGACTATTGTGCCTTCAACATCTCCAGTTAGACCACCAATTTTACATGTTTACTTGAGGAGACGAGAAACCGAAGATACATGTCCATTACCAATTACTTCATCACCAGATATTGATCTCCCTATTGCTCTTCGCAAAGGTACACGAACTTGTAAATCTACATATTCCATTACTAATTTTGTTTCGTATGACTGTTTATCCTCGACATCTAGATCCTTGATCATTTCTCTAGATAGTGTTTTTGTACCTAAAACAGTGAGGGAGGCTTTGAATCATCCTGAAAGGTCTGAAGCAATGCTTGAGGAAATTCATGCCTTAAAGTAAAACCGCATGTCGGATTTGGTGGATTTACCCAACGGAAAGAGACTAGTGGGATGTAAGTAGGTGTTCACAATTAAAGTTAATCCTGATGGTTCTGTGGTAAGACTTAAGGCCAGACTTGTGGCTTAAGGGTATGCTCATACATATAGAGTGGATTATTCAGACACATTTTCTCCGGTTCTAAACTCACTTCTATTCGTTTCGATTATTCAGACACATTTTCTCCGGTTCTAAACTCACTTCTATTCGTTTGGATTATTCAGACACATTTTCTCCGGTTCTAAACTCACTTCTATTCGTTTATTCATTTTTCTGTCTGCTTCAAAGAATTGGTCTTTACATTAGTTGGATATCAAAAATGTTTTCCTTCATGGTGATTATCAAGAGGAAGTATATATGGAGCAACCACCTGGTTTTATAGCTCGGGGGGTATGGAAAAGTTTGTCATTTGAAGAAGTCATTGTATGGCTTGAAACAGAGTCCTCGAGCTTGGTTCGGCAAGCTCGATGAGGTAGTTCAAGAGTTTGGATTGAAAATGAGCAAATGTAATCACTCCTTTTTTTATCGTCAATCAACAGCTGGCACTATCCTTCTTGTTGTATATGTTGATGATATTATCATCACAAGAAGTGATTATAGAGGCATCTCTTCTCTAAAGTCTTTTCTGCATAACAGGTTTCATACGAAAGACTTAGGTCAATTGAGATATTTTTTGGGAGTAGAAGTAAATAGAAGCAAGAAGGAATTTTTCTATCTCAGAGAAAGCATATTCTTGACCTACTTGAAGAAATCAGAAAGTTGACAGCCAAACCTTGCCGTACTCCAATGGTTCCCAATGTGCATCTTATGAAAGATGATAGTGATCTTTTGATGATCTAGACAAATATAGAAGGTTAGTGGGGAAATTAAACTACCTTATTGTGACTTGTCCGGATATTGCTTTTGCGGTAAATGTTGTTAGCAAGTTCATGACATCACTTACGACCAAACATTTGGGATCTTTGGCACAGATTCTATGTTACTTGAAAGGTTCCCTCGGACTAGGAATATTGTATAGAAATCACGATCATACCCGTGTTGAGTATTTTGCAGATGCTGACTATGCTGGATCCAAAATTGATAGGAGATAGGCTACTGGCTATTGTGTCTTATTGGAGGGAACCTAGTTTTATGGAGGAGTAAAAAGCAAAGTGTTGTATCTCGACTAAGTGCAGAATCTGAGTACAGATCTATGTCCCATGTGTGAGATTATGTGGATACATCATCTTTTAACGGAAATTGGTCTAAAGCATCATACACCAGCAAAACTTTTTGTGTGATAATCAAGCTGCTCTTCATATTGCCTCAAATCCGATGTATCATGAGAGAACTAAACATATTGAGGTTGATTGTCATTTTATTCATGAGAAAATTCAGGAGAACTTGATTTCCACGGGTTATGTGAAGACAGGAGAGCAACTGGCTGATTTGCTTATAAAGGCATTGCATGGAGCTCGAGTTGACTACCTTTGTAACAAGTTGGGCATGATCAATATTTATGCTCCAACTTGAGGGAGAGTGTTATAGAATGTCTATATATTTGATTCCTAGTAGAATACATAGCCTTATTCAGATAGTAGATTTGTAGGAATTAGCAGATTCACAAGAATCATCTTTTATTTTTTTCCTAAGTTGGCACACAATCTATTGTATTTATACATTGCTTACCTATTGGAATAAGACATCTTCTTCCTCTGATTGATTACATGTATCAACCTAAAATAATGAGTGTTAATGATAAATCTCATAGACCACATTAACATGTTTTTACGATATAAAATTACTGGGAAGGCTTGGTGTTGGAGAGTTAGCAACCTTATGCATTCCACACTTTTCACTCCCTCCCTGCAAGAAACAGATTTCTCAATCAACTACACTTTCAAATCTCAGTTAACATATGTGTTTCCTGTTTCACCAACTATCTAAATTTTTCGAATTCATACAAAAAGAAAGTGCAAACATTACTTAGCCTTTTCTGGTTCAACTTCTTGTAGCCATTCTAGATCTGCATTCCCTTGTTCCAGGATCAGGCGGTTGATAAAATTCTGCATGTAGTGAGCAGTTAGTTTATTACAATGCTGATTGATTGCCGAGTAATTCTTGGCCAAACTTTGTTATACTTAATTCTTAGTGCAAGTTTTTTGTCCATTTTCCTTTGCATGATAGCTTTCGATACTTGATCCGTTGTTGCAGCGTGGACTGCATGCCAATCTATGACATCTAGCTTGCTATCATTTCTGTCTTTGGGATTAACAAATGAAGATCACTTCCTCATATTTTCTCATTCAATGGCTTCACTTTCCAAGTCTGCATTCTGACTTTTCCTTCTTAAGATTGGTTCAGATTGCTGATTTCTTGTCTCCTTTTTCTTCGCGCCCCTTTCGGATTTGTTCTTCGAACTATCCCCTGGTTCTTAATATTAAAACTTCCTTTTGAAGATTTCTCCAGCTTCGTCCCATTTCCGTTGTGGAATGTTTATTTGAATCTGACTTCATTACATGGATATTGAGAAGCAAGGGACATGAAAGTAGAGCTGCAAATGCATCAGCATAGAAAATTGAGATTACTATTCAGATTCTTAACGAACAAATTAATAGTCAGTCGTGAAAGTTCCTTGCATACAATCTTCAATACCTCGATAAGTTGTTTGCGACTTTTTGAGCCAGGAAACCCCAGCCACAAAATCCACATTGAACCTTTCCACTGTGAGAACTGTCTATTACCTGTCAATATATAATCTGCCCGCAGTTATATCTTCGTGAAGACACCGAGTAAACATATTCTCTTTACATGATAATGAAAGTATTTGAAATGTTTGCTCATCGTTATCTTACTCATGCTGATAAAGAAGTACTCCAATTGCAGATACCATTCTTTAATATCTACAACTTACATTTATCGGGTTCTCATCATGTTTTATTTATAGGGAACACTTCAAGTCATAAAAGATTACAATCAAAGCCTTAGTTTAAATATCACTAAAAAGAAATGCGAAGAAACACGTGAACTTGAGGTCATATCAAGTGATGCATTAACAGGCATTTTGATGATTTTCTGGACGAATTCTTGTGCTAGGTGTACTTCACAAAGTTGGTAGTAGTTTTTCTACTAGCATTTGGCCTGCTAGAGTGATCTTTCAATGATGCTCTAGAGTTTACTAATGGCAATACTGTGGCTACACTTTATGGACATATGTTAATTTGCCGAATTTCTATGATATTTCTGTATCCTTGAATCGGTGGAGTTACACATATGCTATTGTTTTCATTTATGCTACATACATTTGTAACTTTCAGAGTTGCATACAAGAAATTAATTAGATCACAGTTTGATACTGAGTTCAATGAAGGAAAGAGTCATAGAACTTAATTAAAATACAATGATAAAATGAGAACTTGAGCATGAGAGAAATGAATATCACCCGTCCATGGAACAATGTCCTCTCTATTTCTCATCTTTCATCACACTTTTCAGATTTGCAGCCTTCGTGTTTCGGTTTTTCCATCAGAAATTTCATTTTCGTATCGTCTCCTCATCAAGGATTACTTCTGTTCTCAAGATCATTTTGTCTATGTCACTAGGTGTTTCACTGGTTGGAACTTGTGCATCTTTCTTCTTGTGATTGATTTGATAATTCTTATTATGTTTCACTGTAAGTCCACTTTTACTGCTAGATTCTTGAAGCCTTGGTTTCTTGTGAATGGGAAGGCTGGCAGCCTCCATGTAGTGAAAAGGGTCCGACTGGAAATTTGAGGCAAGATACTAATAATGCCTCAAGAGACCTGTTATTTTTAAATAGCTTTGATGCTTTATTGAAGAATAATGGGAAGCAAGTAAGGTTAACGGAGAATGACCACGATTTGATCCAAGAAAAATAAGTCTCACCACCTGCTTTAAATAGCAAATCAAGTCCAGAATCTCCTGTATTTGTGCCTAAATGTGTGCTTGCAAGGAAGAAAGAGTCAAGTGTCTTAAGTGTCAAATACAATTTATTTGGGTGAGGATTCTCTTGATTAATCATCAAGAGTGGATTTGGATGAGGATTCTCTTGATGAAGATGAGGAAGACAATATGTTGGACATTTGCTTTGATAGAGTGGCTAGGGAAGGGGATATATCACCTAGGCAACAAAGAAGTGGAAGCAACAAAAGCAAAAATAAGGCATATGGAAGGCAACATAGTTGGGACGGTAAAATGACTGAGAAGTTTGTTCCAAGGCACCTACCGACGCGACAAGCAAAGCAAAACCATTTGACAATATCAATAAGTTCAACTAGATCCATAAAGAAGGTCTGAATCATCAAGTGTTGTTGGATAGGTTTGAAGAAGAAGACAAGAGAAAAATACTTCAAGTTAGTTTAGCAATAGAAGTTGAGGCTGGTAACTCAACTTTCTTCTTGATTGACATATTTTTACATTATTTAAGCATCCTCATTTGTAATATCATCATAGAGTGTATTACAAACTCCTTGATGATCAGAAAATATTTAGTTCTCTCTAACTCTTATTTTCTTCATGCTTGTTAGGTAGCACAAGTTAGGTACATCATTACAATTAATAAGATAGGCTTACTCCCCTTGCTTGTACTTGTCCCTATGATAATTTTTATGTTTAATAAAATACCGCTAGACATTGTCTAGTGGTAAAAAAAATTTTAAAAAAAAATGTAAGTTGTATAACCACGCAAATCACTGTCTTCATTACCTTCGGTAGTAGAAACTGTTGATGTTTTCTGCTTCTTGTTCTGCCCTTCCTGGAAGGATGGCTCAACTGTTTTGCACTTGTTATATTTCTGGTTCTTCTTAAATCGTCGATTTTACACCTGCAAGGCTGCAACAGATTGATAGTAGCATAGTTTGGGAAACAGAGAAGATGACAATGGAACAACATTTGTAGAAACTAGGGGCGTCAAAAATTAACTAAAACATATGTAACCCGTTCAACCCGTCCAGAATTTTAAGCGTTGGGCTCAAGATAATTTGAATAGGTTCAATCTCAACTCATTCAAGCTTAACTCATTTGAAAACAATTCTCAATTGAGCCCAATTCAATTTCCAATTTCAACTAGTTTTAAAACTTTTTATTAAGATATGTTCCTATGTTAAAAATATGAATTATTATCTATTAAATATCTTTTAGAATTTATCTATTCATTTGTTACTTTTTTTAACAAAAAGTTTTTGAACGGAAATTCAAATTATAATTATAAAAAATAAATATCAATATGTTAAATTATTGAGATTAATCGGGTCAAATTGGACCGGTCAAGACCCAACCCGTTCTTTAGCCCATTTAAGCCCAAAGTAAACTTGGGCGGGTCAAGACCCAACACGATTTCTATTAAACCCTTGTAATATTTTCAATTTCAACTCAACCCGCCCATTTGACAGCCTAGTAGAAACATTTGCCTTCACAGGCTTGTTATGCCCTTCAATGAATGGTTGAACCTTTTCGCACTTGTTACGTCTTCTATGGTACACCTGAAACGGAGAGTAGTACCATACTTTAAATATGAAATACATGAACATTTGCAGGATTGACAATGAAGAAATGGGGGGAAACTTTTACATGGAGAGTGTTGGAAGGATAAGATAATGAACCAAGCTTTTTTTCTGAGCTTTTTTCTGAGCCTTTGTATCTGTGTTTTTCTTCATTATCTGCTGGAAAATAATTCAATAATATTCTCCAACAGGAACAGTTATATATATATATATATCGATATTAGTAACAAGCTCTATGTTGAGATACTTAATCATCATTCATCAAGGACAAAATCTAATTTACTAGTTGAGTTTGGTTCATCAAGCAAATCACAATTGAAGTCCTTACCTGCACCCAAGCTAAGCCTTTCGTTTACTATTTTCCGTTGACGAAGAAAGTACCTTTTAACGGTCAAAATGCTCTAAATTAGTAAACAGAATAACATAATCCTAACGATACAGAACCTTTCATACTTATTTGATTAATCACCTGCTCCCAAACTAAAATATCTCCTTTCCTTTCCTTTCCTTGGTCGAAGCCAATAACTATTATCTGTGGAAAAAAGACATTTACTATGTATATGCATATTGAACTGATGAAACGCCAAAAGAAAACAATAACCTAGCTCTCGATTGCATGACAACAATGCTACAACCAACCAATCAAAAAATTCATCAATCACATAACACATAAACAGACATTTGGCACAGCTGGCAAGTAATATAAGTACTCCAACTCTAGGTCGTTTGGTTAGGAACAATTTATCCTGGGGTTAGCTATCGTAGGATAACTTATCCCATCATTTATATAGGATAACCTATCTCATCACTATGATATAAATGGTGGGATAAGTTATCCCAAACATGACAACCAAACAAGATACAAAAATTTTATCCCATCACTATTTTCTTATCCATTACTATTTATTTTTATCACTCACGCCAAATAACCCCCGAAAGTACACACCTAGACGCCTCAACTTGGTCACAATGGAAACTAAACACTCCAAACCGTCCTCAATGTGTATCATGGACACCTAACCCTGACGTGGCACATAAGTTATGGAGGTGTTCAAATAATCATTTTGTAAGTTGAAGTGTTCAACTAGCACTGACATAATGGTGACGAGTTGATGTGTCTAAGTAATAGTATTTTCTATACAACAACATGATAAGGGAACTAAAAACTAATTAATCCCATGAAGTCTCAAATTAACTAACATCAAAAACAATAATGTGCTTACTGTGTTGAAAGTGGGACTCAGTGATATCTTGATTAACCTTAACCCATCTTTTTCTGAATCTTTTCCCATTTGAAATATCTTTCTCTGAGTTCTAACTTAAAGGGGAAAAAAAAACTTTGTGCCATTAGAAGTGATACATGCAATATACATAAACAAGAGAATTCATCCATATGCAATATTTGTATAGAGACTTTAGCCAAAACAAGCATGCATGGGGATGGACATGGATGATGATCATTCAATTGAAGCAGAAAAGGAATGAGAAAAAGAATACCAGAAAAGTGCACAAGGAAACCGGAGGTAATGTACTCTTTACTAAGTCTTGAAAAACAGAGAATGTAAACAAAGTGGGACAATTTAAAAGGCTTGGTGAGGTATTATAGTGTAACAAGTCCCCAAGACCATGTAATAATTGCATCATGCAATAAAAACTTACTCTTGAATTTAATTTATTGATTGAGTTGTAGCTTATGGATTATTACACCATGATTTGATAACACTCTAGTTGGTTCAATTTATTTGTCTTGTTTTGATTTGTTAGGATACAAAAATATTTTGAATTTTATGGACTTAAATTAAAACTTTATAGAATGGAGTAAATTTTAGGTTTAGCAAACATAAAAATCATATTTGAATGTTATAGCTACAATTTTCATGATTACACTTCATCGCAAATTTTATGTTTGCTATGGAGAATTAGATTTGTATAATCGAAGGTAACATTTCGTTTGTATAAAAGCATATCGATTGTATATGTATATCAGTTAGATAATTGTATATATGTTACTATTATGTATATGTATCCATGATTGTGTTTGTATATCTGCATAAAATTTGAATTTATATATACTTCACCATTTTAGGCCTACGGATACCCAGTAAAGTGTAGCCTAAACTACCAAAATGTGTGGCCTTTGATAAAAAGGCTACACTTTTGGACTTTAAGCAACGCTTTTTAGGGGTGACCTAATGAACGTTAACCTTTGACATTAGGCAACACTTTTTAAATGTCGTCATTTTTTGCTACACTTATAAAGTATAGCCAAAGAGGTATAAGGGAACGCTTTGTTGTGATGCATTAGCGACACCTATTTTTTATTATACTATACTCAGAAGTGTTGTCTTTACAGTGTTATTGAATCGAAATAAAATATTTGTATATCAAATATCTCTCGGTTTATACAATACAAATTACACATTATAATTTGTACAATTTGTGTTGTATTGAGTGAGAAAGAGAGAAAGGAAAAATAGAACTGATAAGGGAAATTTTGTACTTGTATTTATATAAGTGTATAGGATGAAAATATATGTATTTGTGTGTACAATTTTCTCTCAAGTTATACAGTTGTGTTAGTATAAAGTGAGAAGCGAGGGAATTGGCGAGCGTGATTTGGGAGAGTGGCAAGCAAGATGTATGGGGAGAGAGGCAATGGCAAAGTGTATGGTACGGATTAGCATCAAATGAAAGTGTGATTATAGCATTTAATTTGAATTGATAGTTTGCTATTTTATACAATTTTCCATTAAAGTATTATTATTCCCTCAAAATATATAAAATAAAATGTAAAATATTATTTTATTTCGCTCCATCACTTCCTCTCACCATACTTCATCCCCTCCTCATTATAGTATTTTATTTTTCAAAAAAAAACAATCTCCACCACCCCACATAAACCCCACTTCCAAATTGTTTTTTTGGGAAAATTGTATATAATGGCAAACTAATAAATTAAATTAATTGCTATAACCACCCTTTGATTTAATTGTGTCCCGTAGCAAACTGTTTGTCAGACACCTCTCTCCCTCAAACTCTCGCTCGCCACTCTCCTCTCTCACTCCATCTTTCCCTCGCTTTCTCTCACTTTTATACAAACACAAGTGTATAAAATTTGTTTCTATTTGTATAAGGCTGATGAAATTGTATAAATACATATATTTTTGTTTCCCTCTCTCCCCTCTCCTTGATCTCGCTCGCCACTCTCCCTTTTCTTGTTCGCCAACCTCGCCTCTCTCGCTTATACAAACAAAAGCGAAATGTAGAAATTGTGTTTCTGTTTGCATAAAGCGAGAGAAAATTATATATACACATGCAAATACATATATTTTCATCCTCTACCCTTATAATTATACAATAAAAATACTCCCCTGCCTAGTTTCTTTTGCCTTTCTCACTTTCTCGTTATACAAATTCAAATTGTATATAATTTCTCTCTTTCTCGTTTATACAATTCAGTTCAATTGTATATTCCCTGCCCAAGTCTCTTTTGCCTTTCTCTCTTTCTCATTTTATACAAATTCAAATTGTATATAATCGTTCTACACACTTATAATTCGTTTTTATACAATTCTCTGTCCAAGTCTCTTTCTCTTTCTCGTTTTATACACTTTGTTTCATATAATTCGCTTCAATTGTATATGTATAGCGAATTATACATTTATATGTTTGCTCTGGAGAAATTATGCAAACTTTGCATATCTAAAAACGTATATACATATCTAACACAAAACAAAAAAATAAATAAAAATAAATTAGAAGTTGGGGGTTAGACAGGGTGGAGTAGAACTTTTTTTTAAAAAAAAAATAAATAATATCAAATTATTTTTGGGAAGGGGCCGGGGAGGGGTAAGCCCTAAATTTTTCAAAAGTATTTTACAAAAGAAATTTATAAAAATAAAGAAGTGGGGGTTGTCGGGTGGAAAGGAGGTGGTGGAGTGGCGTGAAAAAATATTTTAAATTTTATTTTTTAAAACATAATTTCCTTTTTATTTTGTGATAGGAATACTTTAATTTTTTGCTTTTAACTAATATTAGTAGTTTATTAAATTTTTGACAAGGTGAAATATTTTATCCACGTGAAATGTCACACAACAAGATTTTTGCAAATGAAAAAAGTGAATGCATCGCACATGTCATTGAGGTGTGTTTTTCAAACTAATAAGTGATGATTTATGTATGAAACTCACTCTTCTAATAGTTTACGCATGAAACTAAAAAAATGAAAATAGTTTATGTGTGTTTGATACTTATCTCAATCTTGTGGATTTAAACTGAAACAACTTTCACATATAGCAAACATAAAAATTATATTTGTATGTAATAGTTATAGTTTGCATTTGCTATGGAGCTTTTGATTTGTATAATTCGCTAGATACTTCAATTTTATAAAAATTGTTCAGTTTTGTATGAATTCATTTATACATTGTAATTTGGATAATTGTAAGTGTATATATTTGTATTTATATATACAATTTTCTCTCGCTTTATACAAATACAAACACATCTTATACATTTTATACATTTGTATACCGAATGACTAATTATATATCGAAAATGGTTAAATGTATGACGAATCAGATGGCAAAAAAATGAGATGTTTGCAGCGAATTACAAATAAAATAAATTATAGTTATATCATTTAATTTGAATTAATAGTTTTCTATTTCATACAATTTTCTCTTTAAACTAATGTATTAACATATTATTTAATTTTGTGATATTAAATATATTAAGTGGCAAAGTGAAATAAAAGAGTTGACCAAAAAAAAAGTTCATTCAGCAAAAAGCATAAAATTTCAAATGAATTATGACTTGATTTGTAGTGATTTTGATTTATAGTTATAAAACTTCGTTTGAATTCTTGATCTGAGCTTTTATTCTCAATTTATCAATAATGGACTCATATAAGTTTGAAATTTTGGAAAAAATAAATTGTGTATTATTAAGTAAATGTTAAATAGGTTTGTTAAAATTTATATAAATAAATTAATAATTAAAGTTTTTTCTTTTAATATACTAAAATTTATGTTTCAGATTTGAGTTTATTTCAAATATGTATTAGTCAAAATTATCAATGATCTTTAAACTCTTCAAACTTACAAAAGTCAAATATAGTATATATATTGGTAAACAAGATATCAAAGAATAAGAAAATAAGATATCAAAAAATTGTGCGAAGAATAAGAAAAAATTTCCAAAATAAATTTTATTTCATATCGTGTCAATAATATCATTGTTTACAAAGATATAATGCCTAATATAGTACATCAACTAACTAAAAACATACTACTTAACTAGTTAATTATGATAAACTAATTAGAAAAACTGAAATACCTCTTTTTTTACCTAAATAACTTTTATCTCTCAACACTTCTCTTCAAGTTAGATAGTGTACAATGACTAAGATCGATAAAAAGTTATTTATCTTAACGAAACAATGAGTAAGATAAAAAGTAACCCCAACTACTCATATTGATATTAATTAGTTTTCACTCAAAGAAGATGATGTATGGATGTGTATGTCAAGATGTAAATATTTTTAAAAAAAAATTGTCACTAATTTTACATACATTTCGAGATCAATAGTAATTTCACCTATTAAAATAAATATGATCGAACACATTTATTATTTAAAAATTTTTTATTCAACTTTTTTATTAAAAGATATCCATACATAATTTTTTTACTAATTATAATATCTCTAGGTTCAACGTAATGACAAATCAATGCCCAACAGAGAAATCATTGAAAATATTAGTTAGAAAGCCTTGAAATTGATGAACTTAAACCTGCTATTATAATATTTACACAATGAAAAGAGATATTAGGAGGTTATATGGTGAATTAAGTAGCCAGCATATCATCACTTATTATTTGATTATATTATGACAAAAGACTAAAGAAGAATTACTTGATATATTCTGAACTCAATCATATTAACGAGAACAGTAATTAAGTTGAGAGATTTTATGTGTCTTGAAATAAAAAGACTAAAGCTTATTTAATTATTCGTCAAACATTTTGTGTATGAACTATATATGTATAGCAATTTTCATTTTTCTTTTAATAATGTTAACCACTTGATGCGACATAATACCTTTGTTCTTATTCTCAAAAATCTTATTGCTATATAATAAGTTTTAATTAAGTTGATTCAAAATTTTGAAATATGACACAGTTCACTTTCATTTAACTAAAAACTTATAAATTTGAGAATAAAATATATTATATTCTTAATGTCATGACTATAAAAGGAAATGATTAATTAGTCTAAATCTTAATTATAACTTTGTAATACATGCATATAGTAGTAACTTTTTAGTAGTTATAAACTATAAAGAGATAGAAAACTTTTCCTCGCGAATAATTTAAAATAACTTCTTTTATAAATTATCTCTTCATGAAATATAGTTTACAATACTTCAAATTTATATGAGCCTTTTCTTTTTTGTCGTAACTCTTGAATTCATTACGTTATAATAGTATGGTAGTTTATTTTTTAAAATATATTTGAAAGGGATAATGCACAAGTACCCCATCAATCTATATCCAAAATTTCAGAGACACACTTATACTATACTAAGGTCTTATTACCCCTGAACTTATTTTATAAATAAATTTCTACTCCTTTTTTACCTACGTGGCACCATCTTGTAAGCCCAGCATGTGCTGACGTTTTTTTTCAAACTAGCGTTACATAGGCCAAGTTGTTGTTATATCTTTGCATTAGACTTAATTAACATAGTTAGAAGTAACTCAACTATAGTATTAACTCAACAATAAGATATTTTTTATCGGTTTTTGGTCTACCGATTTTAGGTTTAACCAATAAGAAAATACTTATAAAATAAATATATGACTTTTCTAATAAATTTGATGCGAAAACACAGTAATGTAACATTAAAAAAGACGCTCATAGAAAATGAACAATAATAACAAACATAAAAAGAACTATATGAGTGTATACAAAGAGAAATTAAGAAGAATAAAGTTCTAACTTTAAATTTTAACATTTTGTATAATGTGAAATTGTGAACTCAAATATACTGTAAACTGTAAGTTAAAGATTAAAGGACAAATATAGTAACTAGTAAGATATTGAAATTAATATATAATATTTATGTACAAGTAAAAGTAATAAATTACTAGTCTTAATGGGTCATCAATTTACTCAATAATCCAATAATTAAAACAAATTCCAAATCAATAACCGAATAATTTTTGTATAAAACCATTCAAAATCCGTTGATCCAATATCCCAATAACAACAAGTCAGTTAAACTTTTATCGATTCAGTTTATAGATTGATTTTGTTTTTGCACAATCTTACTAATAAAAATCTCAATTTCAAATTTTAAGTGTAAAATAAACTTTAATAAAAAATGATACCTCCAAACAAGTTTACCCGATGTAAATTCAAATCAATCCACTCTTAATAGAATTATCAAATACATAATTAAAAGACAAAATAAGATATATAAAGGGGGAGAAAAGGATAAAAGGGACTCCAAAATGAGAAGGAAAAAGGGGAAGAAAGAAACAAAAAAATAAAGTAATTTGCACGAGGGAAGAGGCGCCCATTTTCCCTTTTTGTTTTGCGCAAACTCCGCAAAAAGTTTGCCGTGCTCCTCAAACTCTAAAGTCTAAATCAGTGCACCGAATTTTATATTAAAAAAAATTATTATTACTTACTTTATCATAAATAATTTATATTACTTTCTTTTATAGTCATTTAATAATAAAAATACTTTATATCATAATTATTTAAAAAATATAAATTGCAAGCAAATGTTATAATTTTAAAAAAAATTATATATAGAAAAATATATTTATAAAAAGCTAACTTTATATCTAAAATTAATATTATAAAATATTATATAAAAAATAATTAAATATACAAGAAATTTAATTAAAATATACCATTTATATAATGTTAAAATAAAAATTTTTTATCATAAAATAATATTAGAATGTCCGATAACGTGAATTAGTGTCATAATTAGTGTGTTACACATCAAAATAGTGTAAATTGAGTGTTTGGATTCGAGCTCCAAAATACTCAATTTTACATCAAATAAAAATTTAATACAAAATTTAATCTTGTGTTGGAGATGGTCTAACCGCTTCTTTTATTGAAAAAATATTTATTTTATTTCTTTTTCCTATTAATAGAAGAGAAGGGTTAAATATATTCTTCAATTATTCAAAATGAGTTAGTTTTATTTTTTACTCAAAAATATCTTTCAACTAACAGAATGCAAAAAAATAAATCCCTTCTTAACGGTTATTTCAAAACAAAAAAAAATGTAACTTTGGTAAAAGTTGTGGGGATAATTGATATATCCATGAACTTTAAGGTACTTGACTGTAAATTACCTAACCATTTAATGAGCATAAGACAAATTAAAAAGGTGATTTACCTGCTTAATCACGTCATTATGAACCAATTAATTGGTCCTGACATGTAAGATTCTCTCAAAATTTACATTATTATACACATAAGACCATTGAGGTACTCTGTTGAAAGGGACAAATGGATCAGATTGCATAGAAATATATTCTCAAGGGCTAAAAGAGTAAGATTCAGATCTCCAGTATGACTATAAAGAAATACTTCAATAAGAAAATTAAGTGGAATATTCTATATTAAACTAAAATAAATAAATAAATTTTAGAAAATCAAACTTGATCTTTTTTAAAAGGGACAATATTCAAAAATATTTTTAAACTGTGTGAAAGCAATAAAAATGTCTTTCGTTTATAGTTTGGTTCAAAATTTTTTTTATTGTCAACATTTTGGCTCGAAAATTCCCTTAAACTATACGAAAGAAACAAAAGTGCCCTTCATTTGTTTTTTGGTCCAAAAATGTCATTGTCGTCAATACTTTGATCCGAAATGTTGTTATTGTCATTTAATGGGTCAAAAATGTTCATTTTTTCAAACAAAAATATTATTATTTTCTTTTTAACACATTCCTTTACTGATACTATATATTGTTTTAAATTAACAAATGTTAATCCTACTTCAATTCAGAAAAAACATTAAAAAAATATTTCTTATTTTATCATCATTATTTTTATCGTTTAATAATATAAATTAATGATATATATATTACAATTATATATATAATATTATATGTCGAAAGGGCATATGAAGTTATTCTGTTTTAATTGATTAAATGAGATAAGAAAAAAACAAATAATTTATATACTTTTATTTGTTAAAGCGATGCTAAAAGAAATAAAACAAGAATAGTGTTCTTTAGTAATATTTTAATTAGAAAGAAGATGTGTTTAAAAGAAAAAATATATATTTATTTGTAAAAAGGCATTGTTAACCCATTTTATAACTATAAAGACAATTTTTTTAATGAAAATATTAACTGTAAAAGCATTTTTAAATCAAAGTATAAATAAATAAAAATATTTTAAAGCTAAACTATAAACTAAGAACATTTTTATTTGTTTCGCATAGTTTAAAAATATTTCCAATCTTTTTCCCTTTTTAAAAGATTAAGGAATATACACTAATGTATATTCAATTGCACTTCTTTTTCCTCACGTAGTGGGAGCTCTACCCCACTAATACTTGTCTCCTCTACGTAATTACCTTCTTCTATTAGGCAAATTTACTGGTCAAATAAAATTACTCTATTTTGGTGGTATATTTTCAAAAAAAAACTACAATATTTACACATTTATGATTGTCATTAATCCACATCAAAAGTTTATGAGCTTAAACATAAAGGTTTAATTATAATATCCTAGTACTTTTATATTTATGGAGATAAAAATGTTTTGGGTGTGTTATCTTTATTTTTGCAAAAAAATGAAAAAAAGAATCATATAAATTAGAATAGAAAAAATAAGTAATATTTCCCGTTCGGTTAATTTTTTGTAATTAACCAAAAATAATACTCAATGTGAAGGTAAAAGTAAATAAAACTGTAGCAAAAGACAGTATAGTGATGAGAAAAGGAGCCGTTAGACTGGGGGTAGTTTAGTCATAGAATCACATTTCCCAATTAAACACTCATTAATTTGACTGACACAGATTGTATGTATATCCAAAAGAATACTTGTTGTGCAAAGGTTTTTTCTGTTCAAAAGGTATCGCCCACGCAAATACTCTCTTAGTCTTATATTAACTTATCAATTTTTTATTTTTACATGATATTTAAAATATTATAAAATAAAAAATAATTTTACTAATTTAATTTTTAAATTTTTTATAATAAATATCAATAATCTTTTAAAATAATTAATTAAAATATAATATAAAAAATTAATAATTATTAATTTATTAATATAAAATAATTACATTTAGTATAATAATCAATTAATATAGAACGGAAGAATACTGAACAAACAAAAATTCCATTGCTTTCTGTACTGTGGAGCCTTGGGTGAATGTGTCATCTTTGTACTGAATCATTTTATTTGTTGCTTCTCCTTAGTCATTCTTTTCTAATCTATTGGTTAAACACCACACTAATTTGATTCACAAATATTATTGCTAAGTACAAAGATTATGTTGAATTTATAATTCCTCAATCAGTCTCGTTCAATTATTATTCCAACTACTATTCAATGATTTATTTCACGAAATATAATACATAATGTCCTAGTTTACAATTCATAATTATTAATTGGTTTAAAAAAAGGATATTTTATGTTTAATAATAATAATTTAGTTTTAAAATGTCATTTTGTTTTTATAATAGGAATTCTACTCACACAAGTATCTTGACTTGTTTTAAATTATAAATTTCAAAGTTTTTTTAAATTTCTTTTATGTCAAATTAAATTAGATTATATAAATTGAAATTGAAATAAAAATAATAATTTATGATCTAACTAAAATCATTTATATAAAATAATCATAAATATATGTATGACTATAATGTTTTAAATTTTTTCATTTAAAAAAATTATGAAAAAATCGTAGTAATCCATGTGAAGATTATTTTACCATAAAGTTTTGAAGCAAATAAACACTATTGTTCAGCCTCCTGTTAAATCTTCGTTTTCATTCATATGAATAAAGAGGAAATGAACGTAAAGTAGCATTCAAGCACACTTCCCGAGGCTAATGCATCAACACTGTACAAGATTCCCTCCTTCCTTCTTCTACCAATTTTCTCATCATTTCAGTAATGGTCCCTTTGCTTAAAAAGTTGAACTGAATACTCTGTTTTCATTGAATGGTTTCCATTTCATTGTCCAATCGATTCAGGTTACCTTTTTATGGGCTTAAAGAGTTACTATTTTGTTCGCTTTTCACTCTCTCCTCTGTTTTAGAGCTTCACTTGGGTTTCATTTCTTCGACTGAAGAGGTCTGATTTACAACTGTTTCTTTTTCTTTTTGCAGCTTTCTACATGGGCATGAACCCCCTTTTATCCATTTTATCTGTTTTGATGAGAAAAGGGTTCTGGGTTTGGTGTTAGGGTTTTAGTGTTTTTGGGGGGGAAAATCAGTGTTAATGGTGGAAATGTTCAATTCAGGGAAGTGGGTGATTTGATTTGATTTGTCTTTTTTTCTCTGTGTAAATGGGTGCGGCAAGTTCAAAGTCTGAACGGAGTGAAGCTCTGAGACTGTGTAAAGAAAGGAAAAGATTTATAAAACAAGCAGTTGATTCTAGGTATGCATTAGCAGCTGCTCATGTTTCGTATGTTGAATCTTTGAGAAATATAGGCATTGCTCTTAGGAGATATGCGGAGGCTGAAGTGTTAATAGAATCATCTCTATCAACTTCAGCTACTGAGCTTGATAAAACTCCGTCACATTCGTCGTATCCATCACCTTCACCGTCTCACGTTGGTGGGGTTTCAGATTCTCCTGTTCTAAATGGAAGCCCCCTTTCACCTCCTATTGCTACTAGGTTGAGTTACATGAGGTCTGCTGGACCTACTGCTGTCACTGTTAAGGTGAGTCCATCTTCAACCAATATGTACGTAGATGATGTTGATTTCTCAACCCCATTACCCCCACCCCCACCTCCAGATTCAGGGTCTTGGGATTTTTTTGACCCTACAGATAATGAGAGCTTTAGGTTTGTTACACATAATGGTAGGCAACTGAACTTTGATGAACTTGGTGAAAAAGATAATGAGGGTAACAATGGTATTCAAGAAGAGTTCTTGACACCTAAATCTGAACCTAGAAGTAATGGTCATGGTAAATTGGAATTTCATGATTCTAGTTCAGTTATGCCTAAGAGGGCTGAGAATAATAGTCAGCAAGTAGCTGATGGTGAGGGTAATAATGTGAGAAGTGAGCCGAAAGCAAATGGTTCGGTTGGGACTACGATTGGGAAATCTGCCTTGCAAGTATCTGTTTCAAAGGGAGACAAGCCTTCAGTGGATGAAAGAGAGGATCCTTCAGAGTTCATAACTCATAGAGCCAAAGATTTTCTTTCTAGCATAAAGGACATTGAACATCGATTCTTTAGAGCATCTGAATCCGGAAAAGAGATTTCAAGAATGCTCGAAGCTAGCAAAATCAGAGTTGGGTTTTCTGAGGCCAAAGGTATAACTATCTCTTAGAATTATTAAAAAATGCTCTTTTATTGCTTACTTTGGTTTTTGCATCGTTGTACCTACTGAAATTCACATGTTTTTTGTTATCTATGGTCAAGTGCTAATACATTGCTTCTTCAGGAAAATCTTCGGTGTCCGCCTATTTGTCTTCTATGGGCTCAGGTTGCTGCAGAAGAGTGGGTGAGAACATGTCTGGTGGTAAGTTCATTGAACAAATTAATAAATTGCGTCTTCATGTAAAAGTTGCCAATATGGTAATTTAATTAAACATTACATAAACAACCTCTAAAGAGGAAACATAATCTAAATTCAGGCTTTAGATTGCATAATTTGTGATTTTACTTAATTGTGTTACTCCACTGGTAGTAGACTTGGGGTTTCTTCATGAAGGCTGTGTTTTAATGAGATAATCACATCAGCAAGTAATTCTAGAGCTCTAAAGACTGGATATTTTAGGCTTTTCCCTTCAAAACAGTTGCTTTTTACTATGAGCAAAATAGTTAAATTGTTATCAACATATTGAGCTTTACTTGAAGCAAAAGGTTGATCTTAAACTTTTGGAGCACTTTAACCTTAATATTGATGAAGTGGGCGTTTAAGTCAGAATGTTGACAGATTTAGCAAAGAGGCCCGTTAAGAAACTTTGCAGCACTTGCATCCTCGACAATTGTCTTGAAAGTGGCTCTTTGGTCTTTCGTGGTCATTTTAAGTCAAATCTGAGTCGTTCTCCTACATAATCCTTGTCCTTCTCTTTCCTTCTTTGAGCTAGTTGGGGCTTTGGGTGGGTGGAGTGTGAGCATTGTTGAGTATTGGCGAGAAAGCTGGTGGTGACTGCAAGTGGCTGTTGCAGATGGACGGGTTGATGCCTTGTTGATGGTGGCAAAGGCTATAGTACTTGGGTTGTAGTCTTGGTGCTAAGCGGTGTTGTATAGCATATTGAAGGAAGGAAGAAAGGGATGTAGAAAATTTGAAATAGAAATAAAAGAAAAAGAAAGGATGCAAGAGAAATGTGTGACTGCAGGATAAGAGAAGTTAGAAGAGAGAACAAAAAGTTGAGTAAAAAATACAGCGAAAGCTGTGGTGAGGGGATGTAGAGATAGTTACCTTGGTTAAACTTTTGGTTTACTCCGAGAAGATCACTGAGGTGTCCGAAGTTATTGACCAAGGGTGTGGCCTACTGATCAATGAAGTATGTTGAGACCATGATGTCTTAGGTTAAGTTCCAGTGGAAAAAAAACATTAGGTTATTTCTTCCCATTGCCCAAGCCTTGGTGGATAGAGGTACCCGGTACCTGTGTTGGCTAGAGGTTAACCTGTTAAATTAGTTAAGGTGCGCCCAAGTTGGGCCGAATGCCACGATTATACAGAAAAAAATTTATAGCTTGTGATGCTGTACAGAGTTTTAAGATGTTAATTTGATATGTGAACTCTAAAAACTCGTGAATGCTTTAAAAGATATTATGTTAGAACGGTTTCAAACAGTTATGGGCATCACATATCGGAAAGACTTCATATAAATTTGAGTTTGAGACAGGGAGAGTATTTACTTTTTACGTCCATCCAAGGCAAGGCTGAAATGTCCACGATTCAAGAAATTCTAGTCCTAATCTGCTCCAACAAATATAGCGATTTATTATCTTAAAGAAGACACAACACAAATATAGGGATTTAAATCACAACTACCCATTAACGGAACTAAAAGCATAATTAACTTATCAAACTTGTTTGGAGTAATGTTGGACAAACTTGATTATGGAGTTAACATTAAAAAATTGGTTATTGGAGTAAGTTTTCTTTTCAATAACCATGGTGTCTGTGCCTGTTTTCGTGCACCTCGACTAATTCCACGAGATACTTCTAGCTCCCACCAATAATAGGTACCAGGTAACTCTGTCCACCAAGGCTAGGACATGTGGGAAGAGATCACCTAGTATTTAGAATATGTAATTCAAGATCAGTTGTAGTTCATAAATTTTAGCATTATATGTTAGTGGATTAAAGCATTTATACTCTTTTTTCCTGTTCATTGCTGTTCTAATACTTCTAGTGCTATGCAGAAGCAGACCATGTAACAAAGGTGATTATCTGGAAGAGGACCACATCCTCAAGATCATCTTCATCGAGGAATCCTCTTAATAGTAAGGATGACAATGATGATAGTGGAAGTGATTTTGTTGAAGATTTTTGTATGATAGCTGGAAGCCACTCATCCACCCTTGACAGAATATATGCATGGGAGAGGAAACTTTATGATGAAGTGAAGGTACTGACCTAGAAAGTTGAGTGTCCTGATTATTTTGAATTATTATTATTGGTGTAGGATTAGCTCAGGGAGCTTGAAATACAGCTCAAGTAATTCAAAGATATATAAGAGCTGAATCTTCAGATATTAATAAGTAGCATCAGAAGAAATGGATATGGTTTATAGAGTAAATACACCATTCTTTTTTTTAAAGAAGGGTTTAGAGTAAAATACTGTAGAATTTGAGAATTAAGGAAAATTTTAGTAGCCTTGATCATACTAGGATAATTTTAGTAGCTAAATGACACATTAAACTAAGAGTATACTATAGGAACATGTGGTGAAAATTGAAATGACCCTTCGATTGAGAATTGTGATGTTCAGGCCAGCTTGTGTGCACTTAGATTAATTAAATGTGTTCCTTCTACCTCCTACCAGCAGAAGTACCGGGTAGCTCTGTCCACCAATACTTGGACGGACGAGTAGAAATGGTATTTGAACCTGAGACCTCATGTTTCTCAACCCACATCATTGACCTGTAGGCCACAACTTGGGTGTTGTTCATCCTAAACTATACAATGTGTAGCCTATTGACTGCCCCTAGGGGTACTACGTAGGTCGATAGCTGCATTGCTCTATAACCAGAGATCTGGAAATACTAAGTTAATGAGAAATACCAAAATGCTGAAATCTGTCGGATTTTTCCCCCCTTAATTTCTGTCCTCTTGGCGCGGGCTTGCAGAACTTCACGTAGGCCTTCTATATTACTCATTCACATGATATACATGAACACACCCCGTCTTCCAACTTCTCCTTTTTTGACAAAATTCTATTCTGCTAGGTGTCTGAGCACGTTTCTTTTATCCAGTCTCCTAACCTCAACCATCATAATGATTAAATTATATTCATTCAATTGAGCTTCACTTTTTCAAAGAAGTCCATCGCTTGTTATCCTCCTTGATGATGTCAAAAAGTATCTTTCTGCTGGTGCAGTAGTTGCTGTCGGTTTGCTCTTTCAATAAGAATCCTTATTTGTTTGATAAACACAGAATCTGGTTGACAACAAGAAAGTTTTAGCAAGTTATATTAATACCCATAAAAAAAGGATGTATAACAAGTTGTATTTATAAAGTAATTGGTGTTAGGTCATGTTTTACTGATACTGCAGTACTCCAAACTACCAATCCGTCCTGTCAGTTTCAGTTGCTTTAGACTGAAATCCTTCTTTGAGAAGCTGTTCTGGATGATAAGGAGCTCCATTTACTGTAGTTCTCACTAGTGTCGATAAATAACAGCCAATCGAAGAATGTTTCTTTTCTGCAGAGGGGGTGTTCAGCAAATTTGTATATATGGAGGAAATAACCTTGTGGAAAACAAGACAGGAATTCAGAAATTTCTTTTAGTATAGATACTAATATTGATAAGATACATTTTTACTTTGGTTTCTGGACCTTCCATAGCTTTGTGTATTCAACACCTTATCACTGTTCTTGAATTCAAACTTGAGGAAATGAAGATGAACTATACAGCCCTTCACAGGCATGTCATTATTGTGGTAATTTTAGAAGATAATTTTTCTTTTTTGTGAGTATTTCAAAGCTCATTCGCTCATCATCCTCTTTAATTTGTAGACGATTGAGTCAATCAGGAGAGATTATGATCGGAAGTGTAACCAACTTAGGCATCAATTTGCCAAAGATGTTAGCGCCCAAATAATTGACAAAACACGGTCAGTGGTGAAGGATCTCCATTCACGCATCAGGGTGGCTCTATATTCAGTTGATTCAATATCAAAGCGGATAGAGAAAATGAGGGATGAAGAGTTGTTGCCTCAAATTTTGGAACTTATCCAAGGGTAAGGATAACAATTATTTCTCTTCCTGCTATTGAGCATATTTAATCTGAGTAACTATGCTATCTAAACCTCATTTTAAGGGTCATCAGTCCATGCACATGCCTTGTATGTTTGCTATTATATTTTTTATTAGATTCTTAATATCTGGGCTCCATGCAGATTGATCAGAATGTGGAGAGCGATGCTTGAATGCCATCATGCTCAGTATATAACCATTTCTCTAGCATACCACGCCAAAGCTTCGGCTTCTAGTCCCCAGGGTGAAACTCAAAAGCTGATTATGAGTCAGCTGCAGGATGAAGTAGAATGCTTTGGCTTGAGTTTCGCCAATTGGATTAACAGCCATACTTCATATGTGGAAGCTCTTAACAGCTGGCTGCAAAACTGCATCCTGCAACCACGTGAGCGAACCAAAGGCAGAAGAGCATTTTCCCCTAGACGAGTTCTGGCCCCACCAATATTTGTGCTTTGTCGCGACTGGTCCACTGGGATTAAATCTCTGCCTTCTGAAGAGCTTAGTGATGCCATCAAGGACTTCTTGTATGACCTACGGCATTCAGTTGGACACCACTCCGAGGAACTGCAAAAGAAAGAAACTACTCCTGAACCAGGGAATGAGGAATTGGAAGGGAAAGATGAAGAGAAGAATGATGAGAAGTCATCAAATTTGAATTGCATTCACTCGAGTTTAACAAGGGTTCTGGACCGTCTGACCAAGTTTTCCGAGGCTTCTTTAAAGATGTGTGAAGATATCAGGCAGAAATGTGATACAGCTCGAAATGCATATCTGAACTATCGACCAGCACCAAGATCCTTTAGTATATGATTGCATTATAAAAATATGTTACTGTAAATCAAAGGTGGCTGCCTTGTCTTTTTGGTGGAAAATAGGTTACCAATTTAACTGTAAAAGTATGGACTCTTCGTCAGTTTAATGATTAAATATCCATTCTACTTGCCAGTTGCATCAAGCATGAGCTTTCAAACTACCTAGTGAAGGCAGCATCAATTCATCTTTTGTTAGCTCTCTTCCTCACTGTTGTCTCAGTATTATGTTTTAACATATTTCTTATCAAAGTAAACATTATTGCTAATATGAAGGTACTCGCAACACAGCAGCTGTTGTATCATGTGAAGATCAATTTGTAGTGACTAGGGATGCTGCAGCAGTTCCAAATTTAGAAAAATAAGATAGGTGTTGGACTTGCTGTACTAGAGCGGTCAGAGTCTCTTTATATCCACGAGATAAAAAGGATAAGATCCACTTATCTTTTACTCTTTTTGGACTCCAATTAATTTATGCAATTATACTACCTATTTTATTGATATAAAGTAGGTGCGGGCTGTGAACCATTTCGACTGGTCCAGCAGTGGAAAATATAATAAGCTCAAATGGTCAATGCCAAAATAAATGCAGAGCACTTTCTGCTGTTGTTGGGGCTGACATAAATTTAAGAAGCTTATAAATGTCTCGTGTTTCGCTCAGCTCAAATTATCTGGTGTTTTTCTATTTTCGATGTCCCTTAAAAAGTGTATTAATTATTCTTATTTATAGCTTACTCTATTTATATGCTTAATTGAAGTGTTTTCCTCCTTTTCGAATTATTCAGTATACACCTCCCTTAAAAGACACTAATTAAGAAAATTTATATCCATCTTATTTTTATTTTTATTTTTATTTTAAAGACATAATCTTTTTTAAATGTTAGAATTGAGATAACTATATCACTACTAAGGATAAAAATGAAGAAAGAACAATTAATCTTAATTTTATATTTTTTCTAAGATAAAAAACAATGATTAGAAATAACTATATTTAGAAACCGCCATTAATAATGCAAATGCATGATGTAATAGCACCCCTTCGGATCTGATTTCATATATAATATTAAGACAAATACACCAATTTCACCTTTAGAACTAGTTGACAAGAAGTGAATACAACAAGAATTCCTCAAGCTTGCCTTACCAAAAGATAAAAGAGATGCAGGAAGCTTGACATCAGGATAAATAATGGTATACAAAGTATACTTATAAGGACCATGCGGAACTTTTTGAACTATGAAAATCAGAGAAAACATATATTGCTCACTTCTGTTATAAATTAGAACCCAACATTCTGTGTATACTGTGTATAAGCTTCTGATGGAGTCTGCACACCAATTGGAGCACGCGTTACATAATCTGGAAGATCAAAGGCATCAACTAGTTCCCTTGCGATATTCTTAACTTGGAAGCATAGATAATCTGCTAGCTTGTGAATTGCCTGTGAAAAATTATAAGTGGATGGTCAGGAATAGAAGAGAATCAACCAGCCTAGAGAGTGTTATAACTAAATGAAGATTTATAACTTGCTCATTTAACTTCTAAGATAACCATATTTGCCAAGCGTCATTTACTTTATGTGGTTATCAACAATTTTTTAAGAGAAAAAATTACTAAACGTCATAGTATCTCTATGACAAAAGGAGTCATCAAGATAGAATAATCCTTAAGAACCATATCAACTGCAAAACTGCAATTAGATTCTGATCTCGTGTACTATACTCTTGAATTTTTTAATTTGCATTTAGTATTAGATTCAGATATTAAGATGTAGTACAGTGACTACATATCCAGCTAACTTTCTCTAGATTCATACCTTAGCTTTGTTAGGGGCCACATAGTCCACATTGCGGTAAGTTCCTATATCATTCCAGATTCTGTCCAAGGCATAGAGATCGCACACGAGTTTTAGGGCAGCACGAGAGTTTTCATCAGGACAACTGCAAATAAAAGAGAGAATTAGATAAATACTAGTTGAAGGAAAGAACAAGTTTCTCAAACTGTGATTAATAAAGTACTTTTTAACTGCTTCAATGAACTTTTCAAGAATGAACGATTCGATATGAGACTCTGCAAGTGTCAACAGGTGATTTAAACATCTATTCCAAGCACCAAATCCTCCAAGAGTCTTGGAGTGCTTCTGAAGCCGGATAGCTACACTTTGAAGCAACCTTGATGTACGATACTGGAAAAGGAGCAGTTACAACATTAGTTAGATGTACAATGCTGTTGTATGCCAATGTGTACTGTCGTCAGATTGACCACAAAATACTCACCCTAAAAGCATCCAACTGGAAGTTAGGATTGCGTAAGTGTTCTTCACTTTCCCATCTAGCAGTAACTGGATTAGGCTGAGCAAGGTAAGAATTCATGGATTGTCTTAGGTAGTTCCATGTGACAGTGAGCGTCCCACCTTGGAATTTCTCCCTGTACTGCTTCAACAGAAGACCGGCTACCTGGATCATAAGAAGAGTCGTTATACCCTGTCCCTTTATCATATTTTGCTTAAAATAATTAAGAAACAGAAGAGTTCTTTTTGTATGCAAGGGGAAATGGACTCGAAATCTCAAATCTCAACCTGCTGCAGAAGAACAGTGTTGTCTCCCTCAAATGTCTGAAATATGTCATGATCATTCCTCAAAATTCCAAACCTATTGACAGCGGCATAACCATGGCCACCACAAGCTTCTCTACATGTGCTCAATGACTTTGCTGTGTAAGAAGTGATATAGGCCTTAAGCCCTGCAGAAAGTGCATGTACGTCCCCTATCAGTTCCTCATCATGAGACTTCTTCATTTCAGAATATTTTTCCACCAGATGAAGTGTGGCAAAATGGAATGCGTAGGTCGAAGCCAACATTGGCATAAGCTTGTGCTGCTGAGATTGGTAGTCAAGTATACTAACTTCAGGTTGTTTAGGAGGACCGAATTGCTGGCGCAGAAGAGAATATCTTGTTGCAATAACAACAGCAATCTTGAGAACACCCACAGATGAATACGCAAGGCCAACTCTACCACCAACAAGTTCTCCAAGTGTGGCAGCAAATCTTTTGCTAATTGTAGGCAGGCTGCTGGTGTATCTCCCATCCCGTGAAACGTCTCCAAATCGATTAAGAAGGTTATCTCGTGGAATTCTTACTGAACGAAATCTCAATGCACCATTATCTACTCCATTCAAGCCAACTTTATGGCCACAATCATGTATTTCAACCCCTGGCATTGTTTTGTGGGTTTTCATATCCCTTATGGGAACAATAAATGCATGAACACCCATGTCAGTAACACCTTTTGTATCATGAGTTGGTAACATCAGTCTTGCAAAAACTGTTGCAAACTTCCCATGAACGGCAGCATTACCAATCCACCATTTAATAGCCCCATCATTTGGCGTGTCAATTATGAATTCATCTGTGAGTGGATCAAAGGTGGCAACTGTCTGAAGACCTTGGACATTGGAACCTGGTGAGCAAAAAAAATAAAACTAGATTAGACTGAATCAAAGTGTCCTAATTATCAAAATAACAGCACTATATGGTAATGCTTTTGATTCAATTAAGGGGCATTCTTATGGATGTTAATTGTTATAGACATCATCAACTGCCTGGGCTATACTAACCACATTCTGCAACTTCCAGATATCCCACTTATATTCTGTAATTTTCCTTTAGAAAAAGAGGACGAAAAAATGATTGGAATGTTTCTTTGGAACATAATGCTGTAAATAAGCGAAGTATACAAACGCATACAGAACAACCTAATCTTGCAAATTTCTACCAACGTTTGCTATATGCATTGAGTCAATGTGTAAAATATTTGTCACTGCTTTAGCTACATATGTTATAAGCAAACATCATCTCCCTTAACTCAATTGCTAAAACACCTGTATGTGTAGTGCACACGACCAAAGAACATATTGGAAGTTGATAATGAAATGATAATTATACAAGTAGTAGTCCAAAACAGTTTACCATGATGAAGCTCCGTCATTGCAAAGCATCCCGGGTAGTCCACATTGTCTATACCATCAAAGTATTTGTCTCTGTGCTTTTTAGTTCCCAAGTTGATAACAGAACCTCCCCATAGACTGCATTGAAAGTCCAATCCATTAAGAATTTGTTATTACCTCTATTAATGAGAAACTTAAAACATAAGATCCATCATAGTTTCTATAGTAATCGAGATTCAGGAAAATATGCAACTAGGACAGAAAATACACCATACAGTAACAAAGGGAGGATTAGAAAAGAAGACCCTATGGTATATAAGTTTTACTAGGGTACTCTTGATCACCAACAACTTAAGGTTTGGAAATGATGCAATCTGAGAAGTATCAAATTCTAGCTTTCGCATACTTGCATAGATGATAAGTTGGAAATTAGGTGCAACATGGCCATAAGTTCTACTAGGAACTTCAATCATTTGTACATAATAGCAATAAAGAAGGAAACAGTTGACCTGATCCAGATTAGATACTAGATCTTTCCTCCAATAAACATCAAATAGCAAATCAAGGCCTTGACTAGAATCATATGAAATATCTTCTTTAAGAATATACGAATCTGATTGGTCCATACAATCTTATTCAAAGGGAAGCTTTTCTATCTTGTTTCTATGCATGCTCTTGAACTCAAATAAAGCTATAGAACCCCAAAAGGATCTACAGAAACTTCATCAAATGCATTTTCTAAGGAAGAAAACATGTGCATATTGGCATATTTCTGGATCCTATTGGTCCTTGTAAATGATCTTACTGGTATATACTTATATCTCGATTCTCCGATCTTTCTCGTAAATAATCAGCAATAAATGATTTTTCACATAGCATTAAACTGTTTCATACCAACTACACCTAAGTGGCTTAATTCCACAGACCTCTTAACTCCTCCCCGAAAAAGAGAAACTATAAAAACAAAACAGAGGCTCGCTAAAACCTTAAATCAGCACTATGATTAGTATTCTTATTTCAAATTACATACATAAATACCAGTGCTACTCTAAACTCAAATTACAGATGTAACTGTACTCCGGGCCTCAACAATGAAAACAACAAACCCACCAGTGAAATTCCAGAAGAAAAATGTTTTCACAAACAAATTTGACCTCAATAGTGAAAATATGTCAAAATTGAAGTCAAGGCGGTGAGGAGAATTTATATTTTTACCTGTACTGAACACCCATTTTGATGCCAAGTGACATGTCAACGCTTCCCACAGCTTCAGCAATCGCAAAATACTTAGCCGGATCGTCAACCACATACCTAAATGGCCTAATCCCACCTTCCCTCACCAAACCCACAAGCTGTTTCATGCACAATTCCCTGTGTTCATCTTTCGATATCTCAATCGGTGTTTGAAGTTCCGGTCTTGAATTAAAGTAAGCAAATACTTTTTCCTGTATATCCCTATGCTTCCCTCTCATGTACTCTGACAGCGCCTCCGTGCTCACTTTAATCGCCTTCATCTTCCCTGCGCATCTCAGCAGCTCCAATTCCTGAACCGGGATTTCCTGAACCGGGTTCAAATGCAACGTCAGCAAATTGATTCTCCGGTTCACGAGTTCCGCCGTTTCTTCACTGTTTTGAGGACCCTTTGAGCTGATCTTTTGAAGCTCCATGGAACGTTGAAACAAAAACGATAAATCAGTAAATATATAGATACAGAGTTGTGTATATATAGGTAGAGAGAGAAAGAAGACGTTTTATGGTTATGGAGGTTGGAAAATGGAAATGTTAGGAGAAGAATTGAAATGGTTTATACGGAACGTTAGTGTGACGTGGAGTCACCAATGGCATGACACGTGGAGTTATGTTATTGGAGGAAAAGTAAGGTAAATTGATATATATATATATATAGCCTTTCGATGTAGATCAAGATAGGGATGGGTGAATCTTGAATGAATGGGAGATTTGGATGAGATTGGTTGTCAATCAAGACTCATATTTTTTGGCCATTTCCTTGGTAGGATTTGTTTAATTTTTTAATTTGAAAAAGGAAAAACTCTTTGTTTTTCTTTATTGGGTTTGGATATTTATCCAAAATTAGTTTAATAGCTTAGCTTAATTTGTAGGTAAAAGACTTTTTGTTTTGACTTTAAATAATACGCAAGTTCCGCGATATGCTAAATTAGTTGGCTATTTGTTAAATTGATAGGTGTTATCGTTAAATAATTCAGGATATGTTTCTTGTTATTAAATAATTTAGTTTGGATATGTTTTAGTAAAATAATTGTAATTTTATATTTCAAACTAGAATTAATGAAAAGTTGATGGTGTTGGAAATGAGATCCACTGACTTTTAATTTGATAAAGTATGAAGTATTTAATTCTTCATATTCTATAAGATATGGTCATTTGAAGTTGACTCATTCATAATCTGATGATAAAACTTAATTGGTAGAGAAACTTTGAACTCGACTTAGTGCTAGACGTTCCTTATGACTCTAATTCAGATTTAATACACTTACAACACTAGAAATTGATCTTAACACATAAGATCATCAAAATTGGATTTATACGTCTATGGAAAATGATTTGGACCTTTATTAAAAGTTAGGAACGCTACAAGAAGCATGTAGGACACTAGATAGGATTGTTGACAATAAATTTATACTTACATATTGTAGTTTCTTACAAATTTAATAATATAATGTTAATTTGTTGAAAACATACTAAATAAATTTATTTACGAATATAATAAAGAAAATTATAGTATAAAACTAGAAAGACACAACCTGATAAGAATTTAATTCAAAAAACACTCAGCAATAAAATATAAGAGGAAACATCATTTCTTTTATCTTTTTCTATAGGGAAGGACTTCTATATTTATAGATCAAAATCACTTCACCTCCTAGTGGGTTAAGACTCTAATGGATTATAATCCAAAAAGGGTAAAGAATTGACGACTCATTATCATCATGAAAAATAAAGTCTCTGTCATAATTGTAATAGAGCGATTTGTTAGGATCGAATTCACGCACACACACTAGATGAATGAAGAACACAAGAACTTTCAAAAGAAAGAGATGAAAGATCTAGAGAGAGAAAGAGAAAACCCAATATTTCAAGGTAACACCCCGTAAGTAAACTTCCACGGCAATGAAGTATATTTATATTAATGAATCAGAGTATTTTTTTTGTTACAGAAAATAAATAGAGAATAAATAGGAAAGCCTAAAATCAGGCTCCACTACCTAACACCATTAATAATTTATTTCGACTAGTAACTAATTGAGGCTACTTAAGGAGTAAATAGTTTAGGATATACAATAATATTCTCTTTTAAATAAAATAAGAGATATAATAACTCTGATATATATATTTATATTTCAGTGTGCATTATATCTCCACTGACAATAGAAAATTTGTTAATGTAATTTCGAACGATCATGTTCTTGAGGCAAGCATGAAAATAACATGAGTTGGTATCCCTAATTTCTAGCATTTCTGAACCCTAAAGGATGAATGAGTCAATACTTCTGTATTTCTCCTAAATTGTGCAAACACATTTTAATATGTTATCCACCATTTGATCAATTTGATGTTACACTAAAATTCTTCATTATTTCTTACTTTGTATTTTTGATGATCACTTATTAATTTGTATATTACTTCATGATCCTTTTGTCCAATAATATTTGTTCAGTATTTACTTTGCATACTTGTTAATAAGGTGTTAGCGGAAACGTGAAATTAAAGAACAAGGAAGAACAACAATATTTAACGTGGTTCGGATCAAAATGATCCTACGTCCACCAAAGAACAACTGCACCAATATTTATTTCACTATACAAAGAATATAAGTGAAATACTACAAGAGAGAGAACACAATGCCTTAGAAGGTGAGAAGGCAAGTGAAAGGATGATTTGAAAATGAATTAAGAGCTACCTATTTATAGGAATAAATTCATCCTATTGATGTCATCCATGACATCACTATGTGTCAAAATTGTCAAGGTTAAGATAGCAAACCATTTTATGGTTTGCCTAACTTTCACCTACCAAGATACAATCTTTGACTTGTATTTTGTACTAATTATCTTCCTACCAAATATTCATATTAATTCATCTTCCATTTAGTTTGATTCCACAAGAACCAAAACCAACTCTTTCAATCTCCACCTTGGTTTGTGTTCCAAGCATGCGTATAAACAACTCCGGCCAAAACTTCTAAGCTTACTGGGCAATCCCATTGTAAGAAACAAGAAGAATCAAACCTTTGTTGAACATACCAGCTCCACCTCGCAGTTGTTCTCTTAGAGTTGCATCAATTGATGCATACTCCCGCCAAGTCCTTGCAGTGTGCAAACTTGGCAAGCGGGACTATTTTGGTCAACATGTCTGCAGCGTTATCGTCTGTGATAACCTTCTCAACCTTGATAGCTCCATTTTCTACGACATCTCGAATAAAATGAAATCTGACATCAATGTGTTTGGTGCGCTCATGAAATCTTTGATTTTTAATCAAATGAATAGCACTTTGACTATCACATTTTAGAATTGATTTAAGCTGAACTGAACTCAATTCTGCCACCAAACCTTTCAACCAGATAGCTTCTTTCACTGCCTCCGTTGCTGCCATATATTCTGCCTCTGTTGTAGACAAAGCGACAATCGACTGTAAAGTCGATTTCCAACTAACGGCACTGCCAACGAGAGTAAAGATGTATCCAGTTGTGGACCTCCTTCGATCAAGATCCCCTGCATAGTCAAAATCAACATAACCGAGAATTGAAATACCTTCATTTTTCCGAAAGGTTAGGCCAACATCAGGAGCTCTTTTGAGATATCTCAATATCCACTTGACAGCTTCCCAATGCCTTTTTCCTGGATTTGCCATGTACTTGCTTACTACACTTACAGATTGGGCAATATCTGGACGTGTGCATACCATAGCATACATAATGCTACCAACTGCACTCGCATAAGGAACCTTTGACATATGCTCCACCTCATCCATAGATTGAGGCATTTGTAACTCTGAAAGCTTGAAATGAGAAGCTAAAGGTGTACTTACAGGCTTGCTCATATCCATATTGAATCTTTCAAGAACTTTTCGGATGTACCTCTTCTGAGAAAGATGTACAACACCATTTTCTCTTGAAATTTCCATTCCAAGGATTTTCTTTGCAACTCCTAGATCCTTCATGTCAAATTCCTTGCTCAACAGTTTCTTCAAAATATTTATCTCTGTGATGTTGTTAGCAGCAATAAGCATATCATCAACATACAACAAAAGATAAATCATAGAGTTACCAGACATCTTCTTGTGATACACACAACTATCAAATGCACTCCTCGAAAATCCATGTGTAGTCATGAATGCATCAAACCTCTTGTACCACTGTCTAGGGGATTGCTTCAAACCATACAAAGACTTCTTCAGTTGGCATACATGGTCTTCTTTTCCTTCAGCTAGGAAACCTTCAGGCTGATCCATATAGATTGTCTCTTCTAGATCACCATGTAAAAAAAGCAGTTTTGACATCAAGCTGTTGAAGCTCTAAATCAAATTGTGCAACCAATGCTAGCAGCACGCGAATTGAGCTATGTTTCACGACTGGAGAAAAGATCTCATTGTAGTCAATTCCCTCCTTCTGACTGAAACCCTTTGCAACCAATCTCGCCTTGAACCTAGCAGCTTCCACTTCTGGAATACCTTCTTTCTTTCTGTAGACCCATTTGCATCCAACTGTCCTCATCCCCTTTGGCCTTTTAACTAAGACCCATGTCTCATTTCTGTGAAGAGACTCCATCTCTTCCATCATGGCCAACTGCCATTGTGCAGCATCTTTGCAAGAAGTTGCTTCAATATACGAAGAGGGCTCGAGATCCTTAATCTCTTCTTCTGCAGCTACGAACGCTTGTGCAATCAGATTTTCTTGCTCTATAAGACGTTCCGGTTTCCGTATCCGCCTTTTGTCCCTTCCCTTCGCAATTGTGTATGGTTCATTGGAAGCAAGTTCTTCTGCATCTTTTGACTCATCACTTTGAGTCTCTTGATCCCGTTTCTTGGTAAGCTCCACCGGTAGCTCCACCTGCTCGTTGTTCTCGTTTCTAGATAACTCCACAGAAACTTTACGAGGATCAAGTATAGAGGATTCATCAAAGGTAACATCTCTACTAACTACAAATTTGAGTAAAGACAAACACCATAGTTTGTACCCTTTTACTCCATCAACATACCCTACGAATATGGCCTTTTTAGCCCTTGGTTCAAGCTTACCTTCATTAACATGATAATAAGCTGGACACCCAAATATTCGCAAGTATGAATAGTTAGAGGGTTCACCTGACCAGACCTCATTCGGAGTCTTAAAGTCAATCGCTGATGCTGGAGACCGATTGACAATATGAGAAGCAGTATGAACTGCTTCAGCCCAAAATACTTTGGACATCTTAGCTTGTAAGAGCATACAACGAGCCTTCTCAAGAAGAGTTCTGTTCATTCTCTCGGCAACTCCATTCTGCTGTGGTGTGTGCCTGACCGTCTTATGCCTTGCGATCCCATGAACCTTGCAGAAATCATTGAACTCTTCACTGCAAAACTCCAAGCCATTGTCCGTGCGAAGATACTTGATTTTCCTCTCCATTTGATTTTCAACCAAAATCTTCCACTCTTTAAATGCTTCAAAAGCATCACCTTTTGTCTTCAGGAAACGCACCCAAACCTTTCGTGAAAAATCATCAATGAATGTGAGAAGATACCTCTTTCCTCCCTTTGATGGAAGCTTAGAGGGACCCCATAAATCTGAATGGATGTAGTCTAGCACCCCTCCCGTCTTGTGCTTGCCAGTGCTGAAGCTGACCTTTTTCTGCTTCCCTAAGACGCAGTGCTCACAAAATTCAAGTGTGCTGATCTTCTCACCATTCAAAAGGTTGCGGTTGCTCAACATCTCCAATCCTCGTGCGCTCATATGGCCTAGTCTCATGTGCCATAATTTTGCCTTGTCATCATTAGATAACTGCACTGTAGATGCATTTACAGAGCCAATAATGGTGCTTCCCGCAAGTGTGTAGAGGCCATCCTCCAGCTTGGCCTTCAACATGACTAAAGACCCTTTAGTCACTTTCATAGTTCCTCCTTCACTCATGTACTTATAGCCTTGTTTATCTAAAGTACCCAGGGAGATCAAATTCTTCTTTAGATCAGGAACATGACGGACTTCTGTAATAGTCCTCATGATTCCATCATGGCAGCGAACATGAACTGAACCAATGCCAACTATTTTACAAGTTGCATTATTGCCCATTAATACAGTTCCTCTGCTTGTTTCATAGCTGCTGAACCAATCTTTTCGGAATGTCATATGCAGAGTACAACCAGAGTCTAAGATCCATTTGTTGTCATAGACTCCATTATTGCATGATGTTGTTAGTACATAATCATCATCATTATCATGTACTTTCTCAACAATGGATGCACTCGCCTTTTCTTTGGACTTCGACATAGGGCAATCTCGTTCAAAGTGCCCCTTCTTGTGACAGCCCCAACACTCCGCATTCTTTTTGTTCACACGAGACTTTGATCTGTACTTCGATTTGCTCCTTCCCTTTTGGCTAGTACGACCTCTTACAAAGAGTCCACTAGCTTCGTCACTTTTGTCTCCTTCAAAATGCATCCGCACATCACAAGAGTTTAGTGCTTGCCGCACTTGCTCAAGTTTAATAGGTTGTTTGCTATACATCATTGAATTCTCAATATCACGATATTTTGAAGTCAATGAAAATAGTAAAGAACATGCAAGTGTCTCCTCGTCCTTTTTAATTCCAGCAGTTTGTAAGTCCATCACAAGTTTATTGAACGCATCTAGATGGTCTTGCAACAAAGTACCTGAATCCATCTTAAATGTATGAAGACGCCGTTGTAACAACATCCTTGTTGTCACTGACTGGTCCTGGTAAAGCCCTTCCAGCTTTTCCCATAACTCTTTGGCCGTCTCTTCGGTACTTGTACTCACTTCACAAAGTACGTTAGGTGCAAGGGACAGTTGGATTGCACTCAATGCATCTCCTTCAATCTTTTCCTTGTCGGAATCCGATATCTTATCGGGGTACTTTCCGTCAATAGCATGGATTGAACCTTCCCTCTGCAGTAACGCTATCATCTGGATTTTCCAGATATTGAAGTTGTTGCGCCCACTAAATCTATCAATTTCAAACTTCATGGAACTCATTTTTTTTTCTTCCTTTTCTACTACAATGTATTTGGAACTACAGAAAACCAAAGTAATCCTTTTCTGATGTGGAAGTTCAGACTGTGCTGCATCCACAGAGCATACTCAGACAGAACTTTGCTCTGATACCAATTGTTAGCGGAAACGTGAAACTAAAGAACAAGGAAGAACAACAATATTTAACGTGGTTCGGATCAAAATGATCCTACGTCCACCAAAGAACAACTGCACCAATATTTATTTCACTATACAAAGAATATAAGTGAAATACTACAAGAGAGAGAACACAATGCCTTAGAAGGTGAGAAGGCAAGTGAAAGGATGATTTGAAAATGAATTAAGAGCTACCTATTTATAGGAATAAATTCATCCTATTGATGTCATCCATGACATCACTATGTGTCAAAATTGTCAAGGTTAAGATAGCAAACCATTTTATGGTTTGCCTAACTTTCACCTACCAAGATACAATCTTTGACTTGTATTTTGTACTAATTATCTTCCTACCAAATATTCATATTAATTCATCTTCCATTTAGTTTGATTCCACAAGAACCAAAACCAACTCTTTCATAAGGTTATAAATTGAAGCGTAACTTTACTATATAACCTTTTGAATATAATAAACATAATGTCTTGAAAAATGTAATATGGAAATGACTATAATTAATGGGAAAAATGCATAAATATCTCCCTACATTATGAGCGAAATTTCAGAGACACACCTTAACTATTCCAAGGTCCTATTACCCTTTGAACTTTTTTTTTTTTGTAATTTTGTGCACCTTTTTGGCTTACGTGGCATCCAAATATCTCCACGCGCCTCAATTGCGTGGAGTCACGGAGTGTGCCATGTAAGACAAAAGGTGTATAAAATTAAAAAAAATAAGTTCAGGGGAGTAATAAGACTTTAGTTTAGTTAAGGTGTGTCTCTGAGATTTTTGTCATAATCTAAGAGGGGAGTTGTGCATTTTCCCTAATCAATATATATATATAAATGAGGATCATAGAGGAGGTGATGTGGCACCTCTCTATGACCTCCATTCATTTTTTCTTATTTTTTTTTTACTTGACATTTTTTCTTATTTTTTTCAATTATTTTTTTTATAAATTCTATTTTTAAATTAGTACTAATAATATTCATAACCCTCAAACCTTTCATATTCATAACCTCTTAAACCTTTCATATTCACAACTTCTAATTATTTAATGTGAAATGTTACACTAACACTATAAAATCACACTTTGTTATTTTGTAGTCATCTTTGGTAGAGAATTAGTGGGAAGAAATGTTACAATATTTGTAAGTTTTGAGGTGCATTATTTTTTCAAATATTATTCATACATTACTTTTAATTAGCAAGTAAGGCTAATATGCCATCATAATTTTATTTCTTCTAGATAAATTATTTTGTTTTGTTATCTTTGAGATTTATTTTATGACTAATAATGTATTTGTTATTATTTTTCTCGACTCTTGTATATAGGATGAAATGATAACATCAAGCGATGAAGATTAGTGGATTTTGAGTTAAATATATTGATTATTTGTCCAAAATGATTATGTAGGAGAATTTATGATTAAATGTAATTTTTCATTATTCTTTATGAGATATAATATTTTATTTTGTTAACTTTGAAATTCATTTTAGGACTAATAATTTATTTGTTATTATTTTTCTTGACTCTTGTATATAGGATAAAATGAGATCATTCAGAGATGGAGATTAATGGATTTTGAGCTATATAATGATTATTCTTTATCTTTTTAGGTCCTTAAGAAGTAATGTTTCTATTATATTATTTCCTTTTGAATTATTTATATTTTGTCAAAAATGATTATATGTGTTTAAATGTAATTTTCTCTTTATTCTTTATCTTTTTCTTCTTTTGGTAGATAATTTTTTAACTTATTTAATCAGATTTGCCGATTATAGAAGATATATCTATAGTGAAAATGGTTAGACATTCTTGCATAATTTGAGTTTACAAGGAAAAATAATTTGATATGTCGTATAATTACAACTCTTTCTTTGTTGAATCATACATTTAATATTATTTGTTTATGTTCATCAAGATAGAAATCTTGAGTTTTTTTAAATAAAAAACAACTAATTTATTCTCCTTAGACCTCTATATGATTCTTAGATAATTTAACTATATATAATGATAACATTCTTCAAAAATAATTATTTGTTTAGGTAAATTCATCTCTCACTTTTTTATTGATAATATTAGTTCATTGTGTTTGTGACTTATAATATTTTAAAACATAGAAGTACAAATCGATATGCTACTTAAAGAAATATGTGCATATACTTTCATAATCCGGTGAAACAATTTTTATTAACAAAAATGATAGAACATAAGAATGTAAAGTTAATTTATTATTTTTAAAATACACATGATTTTATCAAAAATAAATTATTTATTAATATGTAAAATTACAATTCTTAAAATTTTCATTTTTGTTGTCTTTCTTAGAATATTTCAAGTTGATTATTAATAAGTCTTTATGTTTTCATATTTGTTATTTTCGGGAGTTCTAAAGTTATTTCAAAATTACGATTAATTTATAATTTTAAAATTTTATAATTTATTTGTTATTTGTTATATTGATTTCTTAATAAATTTCATATTTAATCTAAATATTTTTCATAATTTCTCTTCTATAAAATTATGTGATCAACAAAAAATTCTTTTTATTAAAGTAATTATTGATATTAATATGTAATTTTATTTTAATCTTTTTTATAACCGCGCGAAGCGCAGCTAAGTACACTAGTTAATGATAAGAGTAAATTAGAAACTTAGTTTAAATTGATTTCATAAAATTGACAAGTATTGTTGACCCAAATAGTACAGTCAACAACTATTGTTGAATAGATTAGATATTTATTATCTATTACGACAAGGTAATTTTACAATATTATATCATAATTATAATAGATGATTGACCCCATCTTTTTGAGATTATAAATTAAATATTTATTTATAAATGTCTTCTAAATGACATAATAGTATAAAAAATATATTACGAGTTTATATTAATTAAAGTCTCAAATCTCAATTAAGTCATTTAAAACATTTATGAATTGTTTCTTTTACCTATGAGGTTACAAGTTTGAATTGAGTGATCCTTTTGATGATTGAATTTTAATTTTATTTCCTTCTAAAAAATAGTAAATTAAAATTATTTATTTACTAATGATGTGTTTTTATACAATTCATATTGCTAAAAGAAATAGTAAAATTAAAAATTAAAAGTCATTGGTGGATTTCTAATACTAAGGAGTCTCCATATGGTGTTTTTATACAATTCATATTGTTGCATATCGTGTTTCTGCACACTTACACTAACAACATTATTGTTGAGTTTCCTTAATAATTTACACACATTGTAAAGGTTTATTTACAATTCAATTTAATATATTTTTATGTTATAAAAGACTGGTAAACTTAATTATATTTTAGTAAATAAAAAATTGACTTAACCAACAAAGGATGTCAAAGATAGTTGATCATTCAATTTAGTTTCATTGTTGATAAAAAGATTTAACTTCAAAAAGCATGAATCAGGCCTATTTTGAATTAAACTTTAAAAAACAAATTTAAAATAACTTATTTTGAATTTTTTTTAAAAAAGGGGCCATTTTACCGTCAGAAAAATAGTTCATTCTTTAAGTGCATACGAAAGGAAAGGACTTAGAAATTGATACACATTATATTCAATATTGTATTCAGTCCTTAAAATTATACTGAATAAAATATTTTTTCCTAAAATCATGTATCAAACGTACTTAAAAGTTAATGGACACACGTTTATTTTTATTTCATCTTATGACAGTCTGTATACAAATAAAATGACAAGTAACAATTAACACGTCAAGTGTGCCACCAGACACATTGTCAATACCTCATTAGTCATTACTATAATAATACTAGACGTGGATGGCCGTGCGCGCACTGGCCCAACATATATAAGGCGATATTTGAGGCAAATATTGATAGGGCGACAAGTAGTAAATGATTATTAATATATACATACATATGTTTATAGAAAATTACATTTGTGATTGTACTGTCCATGTCCATGTGTATTTCCATAATGCTATCTACTTGGTGCGACATTGTAGTTGACATATTTTATAAAAGCTTTGGTTACCGTTAATAAAGTATGGAGAAATGGAGTGTAATATATATTGTTCTTTCACAGAAATAGGTAAGCAATGTCAATTTCTGTTAGCAAGGAAATTTTAATTTTAATAATTAACTATTAACTAACATTTTTGCCACTTAACAATTCAATGTTGACTCCTCTAAATTTAAGCATGCACATATCTTTTATATTGCGGAAGCAATCCAAATGAAGCACTAAATATCAAGATAACGTATTGTAGCTAATCAAAAATAATTTATCAGTACATTAGTGCAACAATTCACCTTAAAGAGGTCTCCCACTGTATTTATACTATGGGAAATTTAGCAAAATAACAATATTTTAGTCTTTTGGGTGACTCCTTAACAACATTTTAACTATTTAGTGAAACTAGCAATGTTTTAATTTGTTAACATGATGAATACTGTATTTTTTTTCTTTTAATATAATACGTATATTTATAATAAAGATTAGACAAAATGGAAATTAAAACATAAAACAGGTAAATAGGATTTTAATAATTTTTCAGTTACTTTTGAAAAGCTGAACTTTTGCTATTTTTTTAGTTGAGCGTTTCTTTTCCTCCTTTTTTCTTGATATTTATTTTTGTAAAAAATACAGACAAAGTTGTCTTCCTAATTATCAATTGGTAAAATTTTCCTATTTAGTCGAATCGAATTTAGCAAATAGAATCGAATACGGAAATATTTTGAAAGCGGAAATATTTGAATTCCCCCAACTAAAATTTCGTCAATTCGATGCAACTCAATTAATTTCAAGATCATGTATTTTTTTTATGTTGTTTATTGTGAATAGGTTAAACCTTTATATGATTTCTAGCTTTTTTGTGAAAGTTCGACTTTAGTTTAATTGATATCAATAGAAAACCTCTGAACAAGATAAGGAACAAGCATATAATTGTACCCGATTATATGATGTATAAGGCTTGATAAGTGATTGATTTTGTTTAGACTCATATTTAGTATTTGTTTTTGTTTATCTCTTGTTGTTAATAATATGAAATTATGTATGTGTTAGTTTTGAAACGGCTGTTAATGTATGCAGAAAGTTATGTATTTAAGTTCTCTTTACTGTTATTGTTATTCTTGAAACGTACATTTATGTAATTAGATATTGGATACATTCTCTTTTTTTAAATTTTTTTTGGAATACTGCAAAAATGTGATCATCAAGTATATATTTGTTAATATAGTCATGGGAAGCATTAGTTTTTTAGTCATGCACTCTGGGAAAAGGTTGAACAAGTTGATGTTTGTGTAAAAAATTACTTGGAATCGATAGGTTATGAAAAATGGGCTAGGGTATATGCAACAGTTAATCAAGGAATAGTTATGACATCAAACATAGCTGAGTGCATAAATTCTTGTCTAGTTGAAGCAAGGGAATAACGGTATACGATTTCCATGAGGAAGTAAGACAGAAGTTTGCAAGATGAAATTTGAAAACTCATACGTCTGCTTCACATACTTTCACCACACTTTGTGGTAAACAACAAGAGATGCTTGTTGCTAATGAAGAAGTTGTTAGGCTCGAATTCACGCACACACACTAGATGAATGAAGAACACAAGAACTTTCAAGAGAAAAGAGATGAGAGATTTAGAGAGAGAAAGAGAAAATCCAATATTTCGTGGTAACTCCTCATGAGTAAACTTCCACGGCGGTGAGGTATATTTATATTAATGAATCAGAGTATTTTTAACAGAGAATAAATATTAATCAGGCTCCACTACCTAACAATTCTCCCACTTGCAGACTAACTCAGTCATCCAAAAAATACATTCTCAAAAAAAAAAAATCTCTTCATCATCAACATCTTTACCGCACCGCAACATCTGTAACAACAACTACAGAAGACCAACCGAGGTTTTACATAACCTCAGTTTCCCAACATCAACACATTTCCCAAAAGAAGCATCATTACGTATGAAGGTATGTTGTTGCAATTTATATGTTCATCAATATTATATAACATAACTATTTATTTATTTTTGTAGATTGTACCATCTAATAATTATGTGTACACTGTTCATCACGAAGGTAGAACCTACATTGTTTGTTTGGAAAATAAAATTGTACTTGCAAGAGGTTTCAAATGGATGAAATACCATGTTCGCACGCTTGGTCCATTTTAAAGAAGAAACATTTTGATGTTGGACCATATTGTTTCGACATGTACAAGCCAAGTAACTTGTTGGATACATGTAGCATTCCAATTAGTTCGTTACTTGATCAAAACAAGTGAAATGTACCTGGGTATATTAAGGAAGATATAGTGCGGCCTCTAAAGCACAAAACCTGGAAGGACATTCAAAAAGTATCATGACAAGACATATAGCGAGATATATGGAAAGAAGAGAACGAATTCTTGCAGTACTTGTGGGTTTAAAGGGCACAATAGGCGTTCGTGTAGGAATGGACCGCATATTGTAGAGTTATGATTTGTCGTTTTTGTATCTTATTAGAGTTAAATTGCTTCCGAAATTCTAATGCCTTCTGGTTTATATAATATAATAAAATAAATTTTTTTATATGTTTTATCTTGAAATGCATACTATTGTGGGATTTTTCTAATCGAATTCGATAATTTTTTATATACATTATCTCTCGAAATGTATTCATATTCATGGTTTTAATTTGTATTATATTTGTTCTATCTAATTGTATGTGTGAAAGTGAATGAGTCACAAACATAACCATTACAGTTACTTGTATTCAAACATAAATTGTATTTATAATTTAATATCAATTATTATTATATTATTTTTGGTTGAATTTAAAATTGTACATACTATTTCTTTACATAAGTTTATATTACAAAAGTTCATTATGTATTTCAATATTTGGTTGAATCCCAAACAACAAGATTACATCCATCTGTAACATTTTAAAGCATACAAGTTTTTTTTGGAATCTGCTTTCTCTCTAAATGTATTCATATCCATGGTATTAATCTTTCGAAATGTATTTGCTATACAGCTTCTCTCGAACTTATATTATTATTATTATTATTATTATTATTATTATTATTATTATTACTTGTATTAAAAAATTAATTGTATTTATATTTTAATATCAAGTGTTACATTCATTTGAATCATTGAAATGCATACAATTGTACATACGTTTTATAATTTTTTTGGTATACGTTTTATCCAGAAATGTATTCATATCCATGGTTTGTGTATTTCAAAATTTGATTGAATTCCAAACAATAGGATAACATCCATTTGTAACATTTTAAAGTATACAATTTTTTTTGTTTCACTTTTCTCTCGAAATGTATTCATATCCATGGTATTAATCTATAGGCTTAAGTCATAGACGGCCCCTTAAAGTTGTCCACATATTTCACTTAAACACTTTAACTAGGACTTATACCTATTGAACACGTGGACTGTTCTGAATTTGAACCATTTAAAGACGTTGTGCACATGTGGCAAAAAAGTGAGATTCACGCCTTAATGAGCGCGTGAATCATTTAATCAACAATTTTCAAACTTTTTTTCTCATTATTTTTTTAAAAAAATAACAATCTTTTCAAATCCTCCTTTTCAAAATTGCACCACCCTGCTGCTCCTATTTCTTCATAACAATCCACCATTAACGTAAGAATTCCAAGGCAATAATAAATCCAAACATCACTTTATTCCTTACATTCCAAGCCTTAATATGTTGTTTTATCATATTTCTTCTTGTCATTGTTCTAATTTTTCAGATTTAAAATTATATCTTGACATCTTTTTTGCCGGAAAAAATGGATACCACCATCCATATTTTTTTGTTGGAAAAAACGAAGGCTATCATCCACATCTCCTTACCATAAAAAATGGAGACGCATACACAACCCCTTCTTCTTCCACAACAAAGTAGAAACAAAATTCGAAATCAAAATTAATAAGAACGTATTTTTTGTAAAAAAATAACAACATTAATTTCAAATAGGAACAAAAAGACGGGATAAAGAGAAACAAAAATAAAAAATTCTTAGTTAGTATATGTTAAAATCTCCGCTTTTTTTTTAGATGAACAACAACAATGGTGGAAAGGGTTATCTTTAAGGGAAAGAGAAGAAGGGGAGGTTTGGGGTGGGTGGGGTGAGGTGGATTTTTCATCTTTTTTTTTCTGGTTGAAACTTTTTTTTTTTAGATTTAGATTTTTTGGTATTTTAATTTCATTTATTTAAGATAATTAAACTAAAATGCCACATGTCGTAGTTTAATTTGTTATTTTGCCACATCAACTACGTGTGTGTTGCACGCACTTCATTTTTTAATTAGGTGTCACAAAAATGTTTGATATGTATTTATTTTTTAAGGTTGAAGTGTCTAATAGGAAAATGGACATGTTGAGGTGTTTAAGTGAAATATGTGGACAACTTTAAGTGGCCGTAGATGACTTAAGCCTAATCTATATTATATTAGTTCTATCTAAATTTGTATGTCTGAACTTATATTCCTTTTGCAATTGATACATTTTAGCACCGTTAGTTTGATCATGTCTGTCCTCTAGCTCCTACCAGAGCTCAGCGACATTGTTAACATACTGCAAGCTATCAGCAATATCTCTCGAAAGTGAATGCAATATCCATGAGGTGACCATGTCGTCACAACGTTTTCATTGGTTGAGAAGAGGATCTTTTGGATCTGGATTTTTGTACTTCCCATTGACAAATCCCATTTTGTTCTTCACTGAAAGAGCACGTAGCATACCACGCCGCCATGACCTGTATCCAGTTCTATAAAAATTACCAGGGGTGATTCCAGAACCAACGCTTTCATAGGGATGTATATACAAAGGATCAGTCGAATTTATAGTTTCCTTGTCTACCGCCATATGATCAATTGAACAAACACTTCCAACAGAAGAAGATGAAATTGAAGGCTTAACAAGTAAAATTGAAGGATTATGATTAGGAGAAAAAAAAGAATAGAGAATTGATGACACCAAAATTGGAAAATCGAGAAAAGAGTGAAATAGATTCAATTGAAATCTATCAGATGATGATAAACAATTGATTGATTGAGAAGCCGATAAATGGAAGAACCTAGCTCTGATACCATGTTGAAATCTAGAGACAAGAATCCATTAGTGATTTGTGATGAACATCCATAAAAGCTTGAAGAAAGAAAGTAAAAGAAGAGAGAGAATAAGAGAGAAAGAAAAGAAAATATTCAGTGCATTGAAAAACTTGAAAGTGCAAAGTACATGTTCAAGCTAATTTATACAAAAATATAAAATCAACCAGCTAACTACTAAAACAACTTAGTTAACTAATTATGTTTAACACTAACTGAATCTGACTGCCTTTTTCTGTTAATTAGTCTAATCAATCTCAACATTCTCTAGTGCCATTTTAGGTTCTTGTGCCATTTTAGCCACAGATCCTACATATTCTATCAGTTCTCGAGTAATGCACAAATCAAATGAGAGAAATTTCAGAAAATTTTGAATATTCTTATGTATACCTCTAGTAATCCTGACCGAGTCAGCCATTGCATACAATACAAAGTTTTTTCCAAAAATCCAAAAATCTGAAATAATAAATTTCCATTTTAATAACTATTAAACTGTATTGAACATCAAACAAAAATGATTCTATATATATGATTTTTCAGAATCTAATTTAATCTGAAACATTGAAAGAAAATCACAATAAAATTGACAAAAAGTACAAAATCGTGATATGTATAATCAGAGCTTAAACAAAAAAAAAATCAAACGAATGGTTGAACTAACCTTGCCACCAAGTAATATGCTTTAATAATAATCCTTTATGAGCTCGAAAATCTGCTTGAATCCTTGATAATCAATGGACTTGATGAAGAATATGAGAATTTTGAGAAAAGAAACGTGAAAATAAGGAATAATTTGAAAATTTTGAAACGTTAACATGGGGATTAACTTTTACATGTCTTAGGAATGGTAAATTTGATTAATGATTTTTTTTTCTTTTTTCATTAAACCATTATTGGACCATGTTTTGGTCCAATAAATGAGTTTCTATTAGTAAATTAAATTAATAATACTACATATATACTAATATCTAAGATACATAAATTTAATAAAACTAAAATCTAAAATACATAAATTTAATAAACATGTTGTAATTTTGTCATTTCAAACAAATTTTTAAAATTGTTGTTATTTTGATTGATTATGTTAGTAATATTGTCTTAATTGCTAAATTTTTCCTTTATTCATGAGATGCTTGTTATAATCATTTATCATGTTCATTTGTATTAGCTAAATGACCAAATATATTGTATTATACGGTGCGACATATATTAATTTTGATATACATGATTAATACGCATATGATTAAGAAAAAATAACTTGAATGGGTGTCTTTTAATAAATAATTACGGATTCTAGTGATATTTTTTATTTATTATGATTTATAACAATACTATATTAAAGGCATAATATATAAATGTGCCCTTTAGCTTGGCTTCAAATAACATTTATGCCCTTCAATTTTGAATATGCACAAATAGACTTTTAAACTTGTATAAAGTTGAACAAATAGACACACATGTCCTACATGTCATTTTTTGTCCTACGTGTGGTGTCCTATGTGTATTGTGTCATGTAGGACTTATGTGTTTATTTATTGAAAAGTTGTATAGTTAAAGTGCCTATTTGTGCATTATGAAAGTTGGAGGTTAAGGTTAAAATTTGAAGCCTAGTTTAGGGTCCAATATATGTATTATACCTATATTAAATCTGCAATATGCATTACAAGTGAATTAAGTATGCAATATATATGTATTATAATTATTTTTTGAAATATATTATATATGTTTGTTTGGTAAGAAGTTGACACATTGTATTATAAATGTATTAAAATGAGTGATAAATATATTAATTAATCAATAAAACTTGTATTATATGTGAATAATAAATTGTTCATTGTGATATAAATTAACATCGTATTATAAATGTATTAAAAGTGATCAAGTGAAAAAAATGTTATTGCTATAAATGGTAAATATTTTTGATTTATTGTATATTTAGGTAAGTTTTTCACGATTAAACTAATAAATTATTGGGTATACAACAAATTTCACTCATCTTCCTCGCCTCTCGTCAGTATATGGTTAGAGGAGTTAGAGGCAGAGGGACTTGTACTTGGCTAACCGTCCGCTAGTTAGGTGGAGGATTCATGGGTTCAGACGAACCCACTAACTTTTTTCATAGACTCTATAATTGTATTAGAAAATTAAAAATGCATATAACTTGTGAACCCCCCAAGCTCCTAATATTGGCTGCCTCTGTTAATATGGTATCCCAGATACATACAAATACATGTATCTAGTGTGTTTCACATGTATTTGAGACACATAACAAATCTCGGTTAAGAGATTTGATTTGATTTGATTTAAATTTCCAAAATTAATTATACATGTATTATGAAAATCCTCGATTACTCTTCTAATTAAGGAAATCAATTATAACCAATTAATTTACACAAATAAAATATGTATCTCAATTTAAAATTTTGACAAATACATGTAACTCGTACATTCAGACTCTATATCCTAAACATGAAATATAATAAATAAAGTAATATTTAAAAGTATCAAAAATCTTAGCAATTAAAACCTAAAATAGTCTAATTTACGTAGTTTGCCCCCATAATATAATACATGTTGCCAAACTCTCAACAAATAGTGGCAATTTAGGTCCATTTTATGTTATGTATTCAGCCATATAGCTATATGATTCAATTGAATATCCAGCCCATATAAAGTGGGCTATACAATAATAATGGCCCAATCATTTTCCCTCCAAGTAAGAAAGTCGCGCCCATAGTTAGTAGGTTTTGAACATACAAGGCGGGCCAAAAACTTAAGACCCTTAATTTTACCAAAATTCAATTTCCCGCCCCGCAAATTTGCTGAAACTTAATTTTTACTTGCACCATTTTCATTTCTGTGTAGCAAATCCACTGTAACCAAAGAGAAAAAGAATCCACCTTTATCAATGGAGATGCTTTGATATAATTCAAGATTCAACTTTTTATTTCAACGCTGTACATTGGGTTTTATCAATCTTGCTGGATTTTGTGTTTTAAGGTCAGTTTTCAAGAATCTGATTAAAGATTGGTACATTATAGTTTCTATTAAAGTTTGTTAATTTGTTTCTATTATTATTCTTCTGAGTTTTTTTATTTGCCCAAAATTTCTCTAGGGTTTTAATTTGTACAGTAGCTGATGCTTCTGTGATTAGTATGGATTAGATGTGTTTAGGTTATCAAGTTTTCATTTTTATTGTTGGTCTGTATCAAATATAAGATTCTTTCATCATCTGTAGTAGATTCGAGAATTGGGTCATTGAAATTTATGTGCTTTAGGGCTAAAGATTGGTTTTTGTTGGTAGGGTTCATGTTGGATTAGTGATTTCAGGATGGATGAAGATAATGCTGTTGAAAGGTGTCATAAAAGTCGTCCTGTTTTGAGAAATATAACGAATCAGCTTGGAAACAAGAGGCCATTTTCTTCACTTTTGGGCAATTCAAGTCTAAAGTGTGTAGTGGATAAGGGAAATGAAAACCTAGGGGGTAAATTTGTTTCGGTAGATGACGGAGATAATGCAAAACGTGTTTGTGTTGGTCCTCGACCTTGTAGCAAGATTAAGTCATCAAAGGTGGATGTTGTATCAGGGATTTCAAATATACCAAATGACAACCAGGATCCCAGTTTGTTGCGAGTTGATTCAGCTACTGCTATCTGCCAAAGTACAATCGGAGATAAGGAGAACAATGATGCTTGTGGGAGTGCTATTGAAATTGTCAATGATAGGGAAATAATTCCAAAGAAAAATTCTGAAGTGATAAATGATATGGATGGTGTGGTAACTGGGGTGCCAGTGCCAGCATTGTCTGGAACTGATGACCATGATGCTACTCGGAGTTGTGGAATTAACGAGGATAGTGAGGACACTGAAAGTGAAGATATGTTTCCTAATGGCCCCGATGAACAAGGTCTTGATAATCTGGTTATGAGTCAGTCTGGGTCAGTAGACTTGGCAAGATTGCCAGATTCACAGGAGTCAAGAGTTAAACTTGAGACATGTACAGGAACACAAGCTTGTGAGGATAATTCAGGTTTAAGTGCTAGCATTGAGTCAATCAAAGCTTGCTCTTGTACCTTTTGTACCAAAGGTATAAATATCTCGCAGACCATTATATTGATTAATGTTCTTATGAGCTTATATCCTCTCTTGTTTCAGTTCATATTAGTGGAGTACTTATTTAGTTGTCTTTGTTCTGTGATAATCAGCTGCTTATATATGGTTAGACCTACATTACCAGGATACCAAGGGTCGGATAAGTGGTGAGCTTAAAAATATTTTAGTTAATTAACTTAAGATCTTTGTTTTTTTTCTCCTTGTTTCTTTTCTTTACTCAATTGCTGTTTTCAAATACCTAGCCATAAAGAAGAGTCAGAGAGAAGCAAGTCTTTTAGTTGAAAGAAGTGGCAAGGGTAAAGAGCTTCAGAAGGAGGGTCCAGAAAAGAATACTGAAGCAGCAAATCTTGAGTCAAGTTTAATGGGTCACTGGAAGTCACTCTTTCAACACATGGAGCACATTTTTCAACGGGAAGCTGACCAGCTAGTAAGTTTGCTAACTGACCTGTTTAGTCTCTGAGTTGGTATAGATACTCAATTCAACTTTTACATATAATAGCTGAGAGTTGTGAAGCTGTCAAGCTGATGGATGTTCTCTGTTGACCATCAAGCTGAAAGATTTTTCTTTATCTATGTTAACTCCAATTGTTATTGCTTTCAGTGTGGTGCATTGTATTTTTATACTAGTTGGATCATTCATTTCGAGGACACATACTTGTTCCATAAGTATGCCTTATGATGGGAACATTGTTCATAGATTAGAAGATTGTTATCTTTTAGTAATCTTCGAGTATTTGCCAAAGTTTGAAGATCTTTCTTTTCCATTCTCAAAAAGTAATAACAAACTTTGACAAATGGGCAGAGAAAATGTTTTGCCTTTTGATAGGCACATGATTCATAAATTAAAAGATTGCTATCTTTTAGTAATCTTCAAACATTTGCGTAAGTTTGGAGGGTTTTTTTGTCATTCTCAAAATGTAATCTTCAAATTTTTACAAATGTGCAGAGCAAATGTTTGTCTAAGTTCAATATTCAATTTGAAAATCATGTTGTCTTGTTACTAATAGACAGGAGGAAGTGTCTCTTTACCTCTTTACTGAAAAATAGAACATTTCCTATCTGTCAATTGCCCTGGGAGGAATGGGGGATTGACACTACTTCCAAGTTGCAAACCTACATATTAGCCAAGTTGTAATTGATAGCAGTCTCTTTGTTAATTTACTGTCCTGGTGGAGTTTGTCAGGACCAGTAGCCAGAGATTAATTGTTAGAACATCAATAAGCATATCAGTGTTTTGTGAGATCATGTTCTTTCCATTTCTCTGAAAACTTTGTTCTGTCAATATAGAGATGTAGTTGCACACTTGCACTTGTGAACTGCCAACTAGAGAGAACTATTAGAAAGTTCATTTAATTAATGTTCTGTTACTTATTTGCTTTTAGTCACCACCCTGACTATGCTTCTTAGATACATAGATATAATGAATTCAATGAAAGAAGAAAATAATTTGACAACAATGAAAGAAGTTATATAAATATCACATTTGTAATACATGAGTATCACTTCACCATTGAATGTTTGCTTCACCGTTCCGTTTCCTATTCTCAGTTCATTTGCTATTTGGCTCCATCATTTGTATATATTCATAGCCCTAAACAATTTGGTTTTGCCCTCAAAAGAAACATACATGTTTAAGACGTGTCAATATGCCATATTTTGGCAGTGAAGTAATAAAAACCTTGTCTAATTCCTGGTTTTTAATTTCTTTGAACCATTGTTAATGCAAATATCAGTTGATGGAAGCTACTCCATGTTAAACTAGAGTAGTTGGTCATGATCTTGCCACATTGACCTTGCTCTTCACGCAAGCACTTTATCTGTAAATGATGCTTAGCTGCATCATGTTTACTTTCTGCACAAGCACTTCCCACTTATGCAAACCCCAATTCTCTTTCCACCCCCTCCCAGCTCAATTAAACAGTGTTAGTATGAAGGTGATGATGTATTCATTTTTCTGTTACAGGAAGGTAGTTTAGTTACACTGACCGACCTCAAAGACAGATGCAAGACAGAACTGGATTCGTCCAATGGGACCTCAGAGAATTGCTAGTAGGTTCCAAATCTTCTGTTTGAGGTTCATTTTCTAAAAGTTTTTTGGTTGCTCAAGTTTTAACATGATGTATTGTACTTGTGAAATCTTGTATAACAGTCTGGTTGATGTAAAATAGTTAGAAAATGGTGTAACATTCTTGGTGATCATACATCACAACAGAATGAGTTTCTTTAGATGAGTGCTGCTGTTTTTATAATAGTATGAGGCTATATATCGAATTGCTTTCAAGGCTACCATAGTGAATCGTTGAGCCTAGCTGGTTGAGCAAATGGCACCTTGATGTAGATTGATCATTTTGTGAAGGGAAAATGTTCAATTTGCCATTTGCTAGTAGTTGAGGCCAAATATGCCTGTATGTCCCAACAGAGGATTTTTTTCAACATAAAGACTTCTGGACAAGGAAAATTATCAAATTTGCCTTGAATTATGTGAAATGATCTACATTGGCCTATGAATTTTTTGAAATTGTGCAGATTATTGTTCTCAACCTTATCAATCATCTATCCAAATCAATTACCATCATTATAATTGATCCTCTCAACTCTCAAAAGCATTATTTGATGACCTCCATTACTCCACCCTGAGTTCATTCAAACCATCTCTCGCCCCATTATTTTTACCATTTTTTCCCTAACACAGCCTGCCCTGGACCGCTGTAACCGTTCTTTGATCACCACAGTTTGAGAATGTAGATATTCTTTTTGGAGGTTTGCTTTAATGTTAGGAGGTTGATGTGGAACTTTGGCATCATCGTTAATGATGATCTAAGAATTAATGGTGACAGAGTTGTGCTGATAGAGCTTCGACAAATATGAAAACTTTATGGTGGAATTGTTCATTATTTGAGTTTTATTACAAATGATTTGAGGTTTGAGAGTGGTTAATTTTAGTTTTGGGGATTTAGAGACCTTGCCATTTGAGGTGTTGAGTGATAAAGAGGTTGATGTTATTGCCATCGAAACAATGATTCCCTTCTTCAATATTCAAGGCAAATTTGGATGATCCAACCACTAGAATCTCAATCAACGGATCACTAAAGAAAATAAGTCCAAAGCATAAAAACAATCATACAATTTGATTTCAATATATATTGAGGTTAAATTTGAACAATTTCATGCAAAGTTTATCGGCGAATTTGAATGTTTTTCCTTTTTTTGATTTTGTTAAAATATAAACTTTTTTTCCTCTAAAATTTATGTTGCACAGATATTGAACTGGAGAAACATCTTCATTCTTGTCCAATATAATATACACTTTTTATCAAGATGATATGACAATGATGGAGATATACACTGTAGTGGAAGAGGTGAAATCGACTTGTACAATGTGAATTATTGAGGTGATAAATTTCAAAGTTAATTAAACAAATACATGCAAGTGGTTTGTTGTCCTTTTGCAACTATAAGTTTCTTGATATTGTTTATGAAAATTGACTTTGATGTGACAACTTAAGGATGAATATGATTTGTGTGGTTATCTCACTCAACTAGATTTGATAATGGCAACTACTATCATATTGCAATTGTTACACAATAAAATTTCTTCGATAACATGCATGCCATCAACCTTTTTGGTGATGCTTTTCATATTACGACGTGCAATATTTTAGCTTGCAGTACTTAATTAATTTTCATACTGATTAGTGATAAATGTTAGGGTATTTTTGAAGAGTACTCGTCTTCAAATTAGAAACATATCATTTCTTAAATGTCTTTATTTTAAGTATGGAACAAAGAAAATTAATAAATTGAAAAAATCGAGTCTAATTGAGAAAAATTTTGACATATTTGATATCGAAAAAAAAATTTGATCATAATTGATTTGATTTGATATATACAATTTTTAAAGAATAATATTGTATACAATTTTTTAATATATAATTTGATTTATTGAAAATTATATAAATCTCATAGTTTTAATATGAAATTATAATTTATCCCTAATAAGTTTCTAATTACATTAATCCATTAAAAATTAAAAAAATCAGATATAGTAACTGAAGCTCAGATACATTAAGTACTATCTCGGATACATTAATATATAGCTCAGATAGATTAAAAACTAGTTTAGATATATTATACGTAGCTTATATACATTAAATATTAGTTGGAATACATTAATATGTAGCTCGAATACATTAATATGCATCTTATATACATTTAAAAAATTAGGTATTTTGAAAATGAAAATAGTGACTAGCGTTATAAATCGTTAAATTTTTAAAAATAATATGAGATAATGAAAATAAGTGAACCAAAAATTCTGTATTTCTGTAATTTGTCCTCAGATCAATGACATGAATGGTCAGTATGTTTTGTATAGCCCATAAATGCTAGTAATTCAAATTGAATGCAAACTACTAATACTAACAATTTACATTAGGAATGATAATACTGCTGAATATCTCTTTCTTTAATTTATCATTAATATTTATAATCCCTATTAATTTTGACATGATTTAGTACTTTTTTATGATGATTTTTAATATGACTTATTTTATGTCATTTTATTATATATCTTTTTGTCACAACTCGTCTCACATTTTATGTTATTTTTTAAAAATAAAAACGCCTTAGATAATTATATACAAGTTAATTATATGTTTATTTAAGACTTTACGAAAAAAATTTAAAAATCCAAAATTAAAAAAATCTGACTTTATTAATTTGGTTTATAAATTTTAAAACCTAACATATTTGATTTACTTTGATATATAAAAATTTTCAACTAACCTGGCCTATACACCCCTTCTTTCATATACTATAATGTTTATTAAACTTTATTCAACATGACAGAATAGTTAATTAAACAACTTCTTGGCACATCACGTAACAGAACTTACTTACAACAACAATTATACTCACTATAATGATAAAGCCATAAAATTATTTTGTGTCACATTTATAGTAAGTATACTTTAATCCTTATAATAAAATAGTTAAGTCACTCAACTTTATCAATTATAATGACAAAGTCTATCTATCAAGATAACTTGATCGGTGTAATTGACAAAGTATTATCATCATCTTCTTCTTTTTTCTGAAAAAAAATTATTTTTTTTTGCAATTCTATATTCATCAATGGATAAAATAATCCAAATTTTCAACTTTAATATAATAGTGGTGAAATCAAGTTATTTTAGTTGGACAAAAATATTTTTCTTGACTTTACTTTCAAAGTCGGAAAATTAAGAACTAGTTACTTATATATGTTTATGTAACATAAGAACATAGTATATAGTTTGGTAACTTTATTGTTATAGTGAAAAAATGTTTAATATAAGTGATTAACCCTTGTCAATATCAATTTAATTATGTAGAAAGAGTGAAGGGTTGACTTTGGAAGTCTTATTTAAAGGATATGTAGTCATCTAAGGGGGTGCTTTCGGTAGGAAGAGAAATGTTTTTTTAGATCGTTTATTTTTATTTTTATTATGTGTGTGTTTGATATATAAATAAAAAATATATATTTTTAAAGATTGGTATATTAATCTAAGTGAATAGACTCTTGGGTGCTGACCTTTATATCTTTGTTATTTCTTTTGCAAATTTTAAAAGCAACAATGGAAGTGTTTTGTGCTTCCCTCTCCTTCTTTGTTTTTTTCTCCGTTTTGTAAGGTCCAATGGACTAATTAATGTAGATTTGAAGCAATAATTGTTAATTGTAATATTTTTCTAATCATGTGGTTTACCGATACACATGTACAAGCTTGATTTGTAGTTGGAGATTGAACTATTCCAAGAAAACTGAGACTAGATTAGTATAAATTTTGTTATATTATTAATTAACCCCAAATTAATTTACACTTTAAGCTATTTGATGTTAAAATAAAATTTTATACGTAATAATCAGGTATACAAAACATTTTATTTATACATGATTCAGAAAAGGACCGCATCCAAAAGTAATGAGGTTATTATTATAAGTTCATATATATAACTATATATGTATTGAATTTGAAAGTTTACAATTGGAATAGTAAATGAAATTTGGACATAATATTTAGTACAAAACAGTCGTGTATATGTATTGAATTTGAAAGTTTACAATTGGAATATTAAATGAAATTTGGACATAATATTTAGTACAAAACAGTACAGTATATGTATTGAATTTGAAAGTTTACAATTGGAATTGTAAATGAAATTTGGACATAATATTTAGTACAAAACAGTCGTGTATATGTATTGAATTTGAAAGGTTACAATTGGAATAGTAAATGAAATTTGGACATAATATATAGTACAAAACAGTCGTGGTCTCGTTGAATTCATATAGTAATCAAGATGTTAGGTCCACTATTTTAGATTAGTTGATTAAATTGCGTTATTAAAAATGCCACATGTCATATTTACATGCATCAATTAACTCTTTTATTTCTTTGCAATTATTGTACCTAGTGGAAGTCTATCCGTTAGCCATAACGATTAGAATTAGGAGTTCTAATTTATTAATTAAACGTTTTGAATTTATTTTTTCTTGAGTAGTGGCACACTTCAACTTCTCTCAAAGCCATTTTATTTTCTTGATAAGGTTTAAAAGTCTTAATTTGTTTGTGTTGGCAATTGGCATCCACTTTTGTCAACTTCTACGCTACTAACATCATAAAGTTTAGTTTATTTAGTGCTCTTATTATTTTTAAAATAATGAAATGTCCACTATATATCTGTATATATATGATCACTAACGAACACAACAATTAAAATAATAAACGTGCATGTTTATGTTCATATAAAGGTCAACTAATATGATGGCACAAAGGGGTGGAGCGACCTTTCATTAAAGGCTTTGCATATTTATCGAAAAATTATATTGTATATAAATGTCAAAATTTTAATTTTATATGTATGCATATATGATCACTAACAAAAATTCGTGTGTGCAGACTTCTTCCTATTGGCGCGCCATGTATTATACAAAAACAATTAGGGTTGACATTAAAGAAAGTCAACCAAAATAATTTGGTCTGAATAATGAGTCATGCTGGCAATAATATTTCTTAATGCCCCATAAAAGCGTCAATAATGCAAATTGTTGTTCTTTAAAAAGTCAATGAGAGGTTATGGATGAATATAGTGGCAAGAAGAAATAAATTAAATATCATAAGGTGATTATTAAGTGGATCAAAGTGCAATTCCTATAAGATGTGTGTTATGGAAAAGAAGGTCAAAAGCACTGAGAAATGGTTTGGATTATTAATCTTAATCACAGGTTTACGGCATCACTGAAGATCTGAAATTAAAATGTATGCATTTAATTTAGGGTATTACCTAAATTCTAGAAAAATTTACTAATAAATAAGATTATATATTATATATCTATGTAATTCTAAATTTATCTTTACATAAAAGGTGGAAAAATTGTATATAATAGCAAACTAATAAACTAAAATAAATGGAGTAGTTAGGGTTTGATTAATTGTGCTACATAGCAAACGTTTGCAAAAAATTGTCAGACGTCTCTCTCCCAAATATCTCGCTCGTCACTCTCCTCCAATCTCTCGCTCGCTTCCTCACTTTTTATACAAACACAAGTGTATAAAAATTGTTTCTAATTGAATAAAGCAGAGAAAATTGTATAAATACATATATTTTTGTTTCCCTCTCTCCGCTCTTCCAAATCTCGCTCGCCACTCTCCCAATTCTCGCTCGCCACCCTCGTCTTTCTCACTTATACAAACAAAAGCGAAATGTATAATTTGCGTTTCTGTTTGTATAAAGCGTGACAAAATTGTATATACACATGCAAGTACATATATTTTCATCCTATACACTTGTAATTATACAATAAAAATACTCTCCTGTCTAGTTTCTTTTGTCTTTCTCTCTTTCTCGTTTTATGCAATTTTCAAATTGTATCTAATTTCTCTCTTTCTCGTTTTATACAATTCGATTCAATAGTATATTCCTTGTCAAATCTCTTTTGTCTTTCTCTCTTTCTCATTTTATACAAATTCAAATTGTATATAATTTTTCTATACACTTATAATAATATAATTCGTTTTATACACTTCGTTTTTATACAGTTCTCTGCGCAAGTGTCTTTCTCTTTCTTGTTTTATACACTTCATTTTATACAATTTGCTTCAACTGTATATGTATAATGAATTATACAGTTTCTATATTTGTTATGAAGCGCAATTATACAAATTTTGCTATAACATACAAATATAAAAAAAATTATTTGTTAAATGTGAAAGTTTCCTATAAATTTAGAGAAGAAAGGTAACATAGTCGAAATCGGCACAGTTGAAAAATCGCAACCCCATTCAATAAACATGTATTATGTTCGTGGTTTGAAAGATAATTGGTTGAGCATCCCTTAGCTTGATCTACCTAAGACTAGGTTCATTAAAGACATTGAATACAAAGAGCTTAACTTTAACCATATCAAAAATTGGTGTTTTTGGTTAAAAATATGTCACAACAATAACTCAAATCTAATGTACATCTTTATATTATTTAAGTGAGCAAAAATTATTTTTGTACTATAAAAAAAAATAACAAAAATCATCCTTCAGTCTAATTTTTATTAAGAAACTAATTAAACAAATAAAAGAAAATATATTTTTTAATTTGATCTTGTGTTAGCTACATCGAGAAGATCAATGTTAACTAAAAAGAATAAGGATATGGATAAAAAAAAATGAATATTTTATTCTCATAATTTAAATTTTGTGTTTTGTTAGTTTATATATTTTTTTTTTCATAATCAAGTAAATTGACTTGCAACAATACACAAATTTTAAAATATTTATACAGTAGGATCCAATGGTTTTAAAGATTGAAAAAAAATCATATTAAAAATATCATGTGCAATTATTTAGAGATTCTCTTTAATAAAAAAACATATATAGTACATATATACTATATAGACAATGCAATTTACATTTTATACAATATATAAAAATATTGGTAATTTAATAAAATTATGTAGGCATTTTGTTGTGAAAATTAAATAATAATTACTTTATTTGAATTTTTTGAAAATGGAGTTGTATTTGGACAATTTTTTTATATTAGAATTTGAATATATTTTGTCTGAATATTTTCATCCTCAATTTCTAAAAAAAAATCATCCAACTTGACTAGCTTAATCGTATGGACATATATTCATTCGACCTGACATATTTTTTGTTGAAGGCTCTTAAAAAAATAGACAAAAAAATGAATCTTGTAATTTTTTGAATAATGTAAGACTGTTTTTTATTTATCTTTATAATACAAAATATACTTTATTTAAAGATAATTTTAGCAAAAAACCGTGTAAAAATTATCTAATGTAGTTTTCTCTTTCAAGAACGAGAATGAACAAATCTTTTTTTTACTGTTGCAGATTCATGAGCATACAAAAAGGGTTTAATTAATACTATAAATTGTCATTTGATTGTCGAACAGGAAAATTATGGAATGAGTGTACCCACCCATATTGTAGACCCCCACACATGCCAAATGAAGCCTTCACTAAGTAAGCCTCAAATGGTGTATATATATATCGATCACTTCTCAACGTGCATAGTGTCCATCGAGGCCATTGAATTAATCAAAGCTGCCATAAATTAAATAGTCAAACCTTGGTACAACTTCCAACACATGCATTAAAAAATGGAACTATAGGACCACTTTATCAAATGAAATTGTTCATAAAATAATAAAAGAGTATACCTTGTAACTCTCTTTTTTTCTATCGATTGAAACTCAATTATTTATATTAAAATTTATGTCTCAAAACCTCACATTAAGAATAACATGCTCACTAATATTTAAAACGATTTAAACTTAAAACATCTAATTAAAAAAAATATCTATCACTGTCATAATCTTCAAATAGGGTCTGCCTAACCCTCCACACTGTGGGTGGCTAAAGAATTGTCTATATGTTCTTTATATATAGATAGAATTGTCTATATGAATCAATTGTATATGTTCTTTTTTCTTCTATAGAATTGTCTATATAACTCATTGTTTGAAACTCCCTTTTGAATGCTTCCTGATTGGACGTTTTTCACTTGATAGGAAAGCATATCACCTTACGCCATTGCGTTTTACATCATTAATATAATTATTGAGCTTATATATTAGCACTATTTTGGAATTTTTCTTTTGTTAAACGAGAAAACTTTCTTAAGTATAATAAAGGCATAATATATAAATGTGTTCTTTAACTTAGTCTTAGTTTATATTTATGCCCTTCAATTTTGAGTATGCACAAGTAAATACTTAAACTTATATAAATTTGAACAGGTAAATACATGAGTTCTACGTGACATGATGCATATAGGACACGACATAGGACGAAAAATAACTTGTACAATGTCATGTAGAACATGTATGTCTATTTGTTCAATTTTATACAAGTTTAAGTGTCTACTAATGCATACCAAAAATTGAAGGGTATAAATGTGATTTGAATCAAAATTGAAGGACATATTTATGTATTATGTCTATAATAAATTTAGTTATGTTTCATAGCTATAGTTTGTATATTTATGAGTTGTAATTATGGTTTAAGTTGTCTTATTTATATATAATTCGGAGATTTGTATAATCCGCTGGTAAATTTGTATGATTCAAATATTTTTATATAAACTCGAAATAACAAATTATACAAATACAAACATCTGAACTTCAAACAATTATAAAAATTATATTAGATAAAAATAATACAAATTATATTATATAAATTTTAAAGTATACAAAATAAATAAACTTAACTATAGAATTATAGCTAAAAGTAGGTTGCAAATAAAAAACTTTAAAATGCTTCCAGAATTTGCCTATCTTTATGGAATTAACTCTTTAAGTATTTTGCATCCAGAATAGGAGAAAGTTAATAAGAATAAAACAACAAAACAATAATACAAGAAAGTATCGAAATAATGCTTTATAAAGTGTATTAGCAATGTTTACATTAGTGAATTGCATATCAGAAAATTATGTGAGAATTTTTCTGAGAATTAATATAAAAATTTGGCAGAGAATAAGTTTTCTATGAATTTTCATACTAATCCCTAGAGAAAATCTCGTGTAATTTACTTTTCTTATAGCTTGCATTAGTTATATATAGATTTTTTGTTATACATTGTTTTATTTGCTATACTAAAAATAATGTGTATTATATAAAAAATATTTATTTACAAAAATATTTTCCATAATTAAAATTAAATTTTATTTATTAAAAAAATAATTCATATATACTCTTATCAATTATCATTATAAAAATGACTTACCTAAACCTTTCATTATTTATTTAGTTTTTTTCAGGAATATGTGTTACGTCTAAATGAAGAGAAGCATAAGGGGATAAAAAGAAGAAAATATTGGCATTATCTACGTGTGAATGCATTCTTCTTTTTTTGAATAAAAAGGGCACTTATTTTGAACGTGGCGAGGAAGTGTTATACACGTAAGAAACGACGCCGGATAGGATAATCAAAGGGACCCACCAACTTTCCCATCACAAATGACGGAATAGTGGGGCCCACATTTAATATTCGGAGGAAGCTTCATTCTCACGCAACTTGGGAGGATCATGTGAACCCACGCCAGTATCTCCAAAAGGCCCATAACCTCTTCCATTTCTTATTTTTGGGGTTTTTATTCGATATTTATATTAGATTCTATCAAAATTAAATTTCTGTATTCTTAGTAGCGGTACTTGTCGATAAAAAAAAGTACGGAATTTGAGTTTTTTTATTAATGATTATAAATTATTCTATTATTAAATTAATTGTATTCTTAATTTCATCTTTAGTAGAGACTTCAAATAAACTAGTCTGAATAAAAAAAATAATAATGGTTAAATTTAATCATCACTATTTCTATTTACTGAAAAAGATTCTTGAAATTGTTATTGTGATATGAAACGATGGAAAATTTGAACAATTCAAAAGTTTAGTGAAAGTTGAAGTTCATAATTAATTGATGATTGAGATAAAATACAGATTAATCAATTACAATTAAGTGATGTAGGGTACCAAAAAAGACAAATTTTCTTGTGGTTGTGCATGATTTGAAGGCATTTAATTTAACCTTTAAAATTAAAACACGGAGAAAAATATTATCCGAATTCATTTAAAAAATTGTTATTTTTAATTGGGCTTTAGTTATCTGATTGAGTTTTAATGCGTGTTAGATGGTGTTGGGTGCGAAAATGATTTGATTTTCACTAATTTGTATTGGAGTCGACTAGTTAAGATTCAAATAATGTTAATCTATTTCTTAATTAATCTATAGCTCAATTCACTTTAACATCTTCCATTTTTTATGTTCTTATTCACTTTTAAGCATGCATCTATAGTACAAAATAAGATAAATATAAAATCTAATTCAACTTTAAAAATTAACTCAAAAAAAAAATCTAATTCTCAATTCATTAGCTAACTTTTGAGATTAAATTAAATTCAAATAACATATTTTTACATGATAATAAATTTAAATATAATCCTTAGAAAATCAGTGGCCTCTCTGTAAATGTGCACGCACCAATTTCAGCGGAAACCATGAGAAAAGAAAATCAGAAACCTAGCATTAAGGGGATGATAATAAAACACTCCACATCAGTGAATGAGTAAATATTTTGACCTTATGTCTTTTTTTGTATTCATTGAGATGAAGACATTTAAATATAATTAAATTGAACCATGGTTAACATGGACCACACTATAGTAAAAGTCATAGGTGAGAGAAAGACGAAATTACCCCTACACGCAACTCTAGAACGTACAAGCAATGGGCGCCGCAATTGACGATAGATTGTCTTTGTCTTCTCCTGCACACATGATTATGTTCTTCACTCCACTATCCACAGTCACTTCTTTTTTTTATTTTTTATTTTTATTTTTAAAAATATATTTACTTCCCTTCTACGTCGGTACTTTGACTTATTCCATATCCACCACCTAACCTTTTAATTTTATTATTATTTATATAAATTCTCATATTAATATAATAAAAATATGTATATTTTAGAGTGTGAGATTATAATTTATAGCTTGTAATTTGATTTTCAAAAGCTAAATTAACTAATAATATGAGTGAGAAATTATTTCTAATTAATCATATATACTTTTTGTTTCATTATATTTGATTCATATTGACTAGACATTATTTAAGAAATTTAATTTTAAATAATTAATATTTTATTTAATCATTCATTGATAAAAATAATATTTAAAAATAATTTTATTTTTGATATAGTAAATCAATGTAAAATGAAATGGGGAATATTCATTGTCATGGTACACGCGAATAGTATTATTTTTTTTCAAGCCGATTTAAGATATTGGTTCTTTATTATTGCATTTGTCTCAACAAAGTTGATGTTTTGGAATATGAAATAGGTTAATAATTTTACAAGTTTCGGGACAATGAACCCAACACATTATGCCTATTATAACTAATTTTTATTTTAATTCGTCACTAAACCATTTCATTATTAAATCCATTTTCCAAAATTTATTATAAACCTGGCCTTGGAATTTAAATTTAAAAAATTTCGTCTTTATCTTCTTTTACTAGGTCGAAAGAGGTGATTTATTTAAGAATATTTATGTGTCATATTTGTCCATTTTAATGACGGAATTAGATAGAAGTGTGCATTTGGTTAGATGGGAGTTGGTATGAATTTGAGAATGATATCCAAAGGAGCATTTGTCTTTTGTTGTGTCAAGTTACAAATAGGAATAAACGACTCTCTAGATATTCAAGGGCTACCTTTATACATTTCTTTACTTTTTTTTAATCTAGTATGTATTAGTTGATAAACAATGAGTAAATATATACTCATCTATTGACTAAAGACTCAGTCTTTAACATTTGTATAACTTTAAAATATAGTTTATAGATTCTTGTTTACTCAATAAAAACTTTTATAACAAATACTCCCTTCCATTTTAGTCGGGAGAAATGATTTTTTAGTTTTTACGAGAAAAGATTAGTCCGTGACTCTGTATTCTTTTTCATCATATTTTCATTTGTAAACATAAGAAATTTTATTTTATATTTCATCTGTACACATAAATATATCTTTATTTCAAATTACGTGATACCATTTATATTTTGAGAATTAAACTTTTTAACTTTTGAACATAATTAAATTTGTTAACTTTTTCAAATAAATTTCACATATTTGAAAGCTACATTAAAAAAATCCCAATATTAATAATTTAGAATATTTTAAATATTTTCAAAAAAAAATCATGATCGAAAAATAATTTATTTGATAAAAAATTAGAATAAATGAAGTAATAAAGCTCGTTTGATTGCTGATTGAAGAGAAGTTTATCCATATATTAATTAAAATTAATTAAGCTTTAGATATTGTTTGATTGCAAAAATAAGAGATAATTTATTTAACAAATTTTTCTTGCATTAATTATGCACTATAACATTTTTTTGGTTTTCATATACAATATGAATGTCCCAATGTAATTTGATCATGAGAAGTACGTCTAGATTGAATAAGTATTAAATTAGGCATCACACAATTTTTCACTCAGTCAAACACATGACTTTAAATAACAAAGTGTAGATAACATGAATTGAAGTACTAAGTGACAAATTGACAAGGCATTTGTCTTGCTTTTTATTCATATTCGTAGTCTTAATATTACATATTATTTTTTGTAACTTTTAAAAAATCTAACTTAAATTATTTTGCGTCTAATTTATATAGGTAAACAGTTTACGTAACTCTATCCTTTTAAACCTTATTTTATTATACTATCTTAAAAATATTAATGTTATTATTGTTATAGTAATATTTTTTTGCATTCTACCATTTATATGATAAAAAAAAAAACATTTTTAGAGGAATAAGAAAGTGTGTTGCATCAATTATAATGTTTCACGTCTGATTGTCAAAGTTTTAAAGATACGTTGAAATGCGTGAAAATATAGCCAATGTGTCGCTGAAACGTCAGGATAAGGAAAACGCGTTTAACACTGACAGGTGGAGGTTGGTTCGGCGTATTAACTCATTAGTGGGTGTAGCCGATATAGTTGACTGGTTATTACCGGTCACTTTCTACTTTATTTTAAGACCCACAGCCAACTAGATGTGACAAGGAATGCTTAATTTAACTCTTTTAACTTTACCTCAAACTTACTCCACCAACCTTCATCTAATTTTATATGTACTCGTATTTTCTTCAGTCGATTATTTTTAGATAAATTAATTTATTTCTTAAAATTAATTGTAAGTATAATATAAAAAATAATTTTTAATTCATTTAAGAAGAACAATTATATTTATTATATATAATGGTTCAGTAATATGGAAAGGGGTAGCAGTGTTTTTAAATGTCAATTTAGCAACAAGAAAAATTTACCTCTTAGTCGACAATAACACAATTTTTAGTTTATGCTTTAAAAAGATTTCCTCCCTCTCTGAAATTCAAACCTTAATATACTTTTCTGGCATAACAAAAATTCCATCTTTTTAACTTTTAAGTATAAAGTAGTTTTAGTAGCTAAAATTTCAATTAAAAGGGAAGTTTTTCATGCATCAAAAATGTCCATTTTGGTAGTGTATGATATTATAGTGCAACTTGAACTTGATGTTGGTAAGATTTTCTTCAAATTTCAAATTAAACAGGATATAGTTTGTATGAAATGGACATTTTAAATTAGGAAAATGCACAAGTACTTTTTAGAATATAATTAAAATTTCAAAGGCACATTTGAACTAAATCAATGTTCTATTACCCTCTGAACTTATTTTTTTGTAATTTTGTGCACCTTTTTAACCTATGTGACATCAAAATATCGTCTCAATTGCGTGGAGTCATGAGTGTGCCACGTAATATAAAAAGTACACAAAATTATCAAAAATATATAAATTCAGGGGGTAATAAAACCTTAGTTTAGTTAAGGTGTGTCTCTAAAATTTTGATTATAATTAGGGAGGTCAATTTTCAAATTAAATTTTGACAATACATTTCAAAGTTTGCCTTTTGTTAAGGAAGCTTTATCATTTTAAATTTCTCAGAAGAAAAACAGTCATGTTTAATGTAAAAATAATACTAAATAATAATGAGTATTATTATTGATTAATGATTTAATAAAATTATTTATATTTAATGATGTCTTAAAGATATTTTGATTCTTATATACTATAAATATGATTTGTTCATTTGATATTTTGCAAGAATTATACATTTTAAAATAATTTTCACAATTTGTGAAGTTTTTATTTTTATGATAAGAAAATACAATAGAATAAATTTAAATTACATATTTAAATAAAAATTTTAATTTTATTTCATTTTATTTTCATATCGCGCTCGGAAGTTGACCTAAAAAGAGTTTTGATGCAACAAGTAAAAATTATAATATGAACACACTACTTGGTGACGAATTAAAATACTGTAATCAGAAAATAACTGTCAAAATTTTTATGCATAAAAAAATTATAAAATTTAAAAGTTTTAACAAAATATACCACCCGAGATAGAAGGAATATTGTCCCACTCACTTTAATGGTAGGGGGCTGGTAAAAATAGATCTCAGGTAGTCCAAATGGACCCTATTTTTTTTAGGCATATATTAAAAATCATAATAAAAAAATGATTGTATTAACTTATAAATAAATATGAATATTTTTAAAAAGAGTTAATCGTAAATATAATATAAGAAAAAAATTTAATTTAGTAAAATAAATAATTAATATAAAACAAATGGATCGAATATAATATAAAAAAAAATGAATGGAGAGAGAAGAAAGGCACATAGCAGGTCTTTAAATTGAGAGGCGATGTTCAATATTTCTCAGAGTGAAAAAAAATCAGTGAGGCTACCTAAAATATTGTGTGTGTATTTACATTTCTTTCCCCCCCTTCTCTAACATCCCGCTTCTTTAGATCCCTTTCTGTTGTCGTCTGTCTTTCAATTTCAGAAATTTTACACAAAAATCAAACTCCTTTTTGGGTGTTTTGTTTTTGAAAGCCAGGTGATCCAGAACAGTGATCAACGTTCTCTTTTTGGTTTTTTAAAAATTGTTCAAACAACCACAAGGGTCTGTTTTTGTATATCCCTAAAGGTTGGTTTTTTTGATTTGTAAAAATCTCTACCTTTTGTGTATTTTTGATATTAGAAAGAGGTAAATTTTAGCTTAGTTTTTGTGTGTTTTGGTATTAACCATGGCAGCAGCTATTGATGTATACAGCAGCAGCAGTAACTTGTCAGATCCTTTAACAGAAGAACTTATGAAAGCACTTGAACCTTTTATGAAAGGTGTTTCTTATTCTTCAACTTCTTCTTCTTCTTCACCTTCAACTTCTTCTTCTTTCTATACTTTTGGTGAACCTAATTTGTATACTGATTTCTGCACAATCCCATCAACGGCTACTCAAATGTTTTCTCAAGGGTATTCGTGTTTTGACAATATGGGTGTAGCTGAAACAGGTTCAATTGGGCTTAACCATCTAACCTCTTCTCAGATCTTGCAAATCCAAGCTCAGATCCAATTCCAAAATCAACAGCAACAACTACAACTATTACATCAACAACAACAGAGCTTAGGTTTGTTAACACCCACTTCGACATATTCGAAGAATCTGAATTCTACAAACTTTCTTGGTATGAAACCAGTCCCAATGAAGCAAACGGGTGCTTCTTCTTCACAGAAAGCTACTAAGCTTTATCGTGGAGTTAGACAACGCCATTGGGGCAAATGGGTTGCTGAAATTAGACTTCCTAAGAACAGAACTAGGCTTTGGTTAGGCACTTTTGATACAGCTGAAGAGGCTGCTTTGGCTTATGACAAAGCTGCTTATAAGCTAAGAGGTGAGTTTGCTAGGCTTAATTTTCCACATCTAAGGCATCAATTAAACAATGAATTCTCTGATTTCAAGCCTTTGCATTCCTCTGTGGATGCTAAACTTCAAGCCATTTGCCAAAGCTTGGCTAATCCCAAATCAGATGACTTGTGTTCTAAATCTAATTCCAAGCCAAGAAAGTCCAAAACTGCAGCAGTTTCAGTGGATTCAAATTCAGCTCAAGAATCTTCATCAAAGTCCGAAATCACCACAGATGATTCATTGAAAGAAGAATTCAGCTATCCAGAAAATGGTACTATCAAGATTGAGGCTTCATCATCATCATCACCCCCTACACCATCTGAGGAATCATCATCTTCGCCTGAGTCTGATATTACTTTCTTGGATTTCGCTGAACCATCTTTCGATGAATCAGAAAACTTCTTCTTACCCAAGTATCCTTCGGTGGAGATTGATTGGGCAGCTCTTTGATACTTTGTTGTAGTATTACTTTGTTTTTTTTTTAAATATATCATGTATGGTGTCAGGTATGGCCATACCTCCTGCAATGGTTTTTTTGACATTTGCAAAGGTTGGTGTAGTAGTGAATAGTCATGTAGAGAGTCATGTAATAGTGAAGGGTCACTCACTCTCCATCTTGTTCATGCTGTGGTTTTTGTATATGCATGAACCAAAAGGGAGATACTTTGTATCATGTATGTGTCTTGTTCATTTCTTAGCTTAATATAATTATATTAATGTTTTAGTATGTATCTAGACTTGTGGTCTTATATCATACAACCAATCTTTCAGTATTCCCAGAAAAAAGAATCCACTTAGCTAGTCAAGTAAAATAAGGTCCAAACATGAAGATTATTGTAGTGAATATTGAAAATTTAAGGTAAATTATTAGTTTTATTTTTAAATAGTGGCAAAAGTGTTTTTTTACTTAATTTTGATATAATCTGCTTCGTGATATATTTATATTAAGTGGTTTTTAAGTTTTATAAAATCTTGAAACTCGTAAGTGTTTGAATTCACATAGAAAGTGATTTCTCTCGGATCATGAGATTTGTATAAAAAATTGAGCCAAGTATTTAAACATTTCTTTTGGAAAGACGCAACAAATTATTTCTATCACGAGACTTGTAATTAAAAGCTGAGAGTAATATTAATTTGATAAATCTAATAAAATGAATTGAGGTGTTTTGCATATGGAATTTTTTGTTGGAGAATTTGTGAAGGTTATATTTGTTTAACCGAAAAAAAAAAAAAGGAGGAGAGTTGTAAATAGTGACAAATGGAGGGTGGACCCTACCACGTAATATGTATTATTTCTTCCACATGGCTTTGAATAGAGGAGTATTTTATTAATTGTAGCCTTTTGTCTTTTGTAGAATTCAGTTACAAATAAAAGATTATTCAACCGGCAACTTTCTGCCTTGGATGCTATATTCCATGTGACCTCCAAAACTCTCAATTCCAAGAGCATAGAATATATTTAGATATTTTTGTTTTCTCACAGAGAATTTTTATTCTAATAAATTTGAAGTGCAATTAAAATACAGTAAATAAAGTAGTGATAAATAGTAGAAGAAAAATATTTCATGACTAATTATAACTAAGATTATTCAATTGAAAATAAGTTATTTTAAGATAATTAATTTCTAAATAAGTTATTTCATCATGTATATAGAATAATTTATTTTCTTAATGTGACAAATGGTGAGATATCATAATCTTTAATATTCATATCTTTCTATACCGAATCTTGTTTACGTTATATTAAAAATGTGTTATATCTTATCTAATCTTCCTTGATTCTTCTTCAGTCTAGCTCTAACTTTCCTAGAATCTGCTATAGCAAAATCTGTCATACTCTTTTTGGCTACTTCCACGAACCTTCTTTTCACCTAACAGAACCATGTTAATTAGTATTTACTTCAATTATCTTTGTGTGCCAAAAAGGCTATTGTCAACCAGTCCAATCTACTTTATTTCTAGTACTATCTGTTATAGTATGTCTATACATTCATTTAAGTATATTTATTTTTTATATCTTCATTTTTCAACGAATGCATTCTTAACTGATCAATCATCAATACTCTACTTCATACGACATAGCTGGATTAACTTGAAAGTTTATCTTAGTTCCATGAACTGCCTTGGTGCTGGCTAAAGGTATACGGTGGGGGTATGTTACATTTTGTGCACGTTATTGGTCCATTATCTAAATCAAGTTTGTATATGTGTTTTGAGTTTGGGACCGTAGAGGTTTATTTCTTGTCATTAGTTAAAGTATGTCTTCATTATTAGTGAATCTTATTGATGACAATGCCACGTTGTAATATTCATGGACATTGACTAATAAATTGTACTTAATTCACGTTTGCTCACCAAATGCAACGTAAATTGCTCGACGTATTTTACAATGGACATTTTTTCATTAAATGGGCCCTCATTTAGATTATTATTGTTGATAATTTATTATTTGCACGGAAAGTTAAATGAACAATAACTAATGAGTTTAGGACATTCTAGAGACTTTGAAACTTAACGTCAGGTAGGGATATGGACATAAATATCGAAAAATCGAATCGAATAAAAATTTTTTAATTTTTTGATGTCGATTTTTCGATGTTTTGGTTTGGTGTCGATTTTTTTTGAAACTTCAATTCTTGGATTCGGAGTTCGGTGCAAGGGTATTGAAACTACGATACTCTAAAGAAACGAAGTTTTATTTAAATAAATTTAAAAATATTTAAATTATATTATTTAATTAATAATACATATATATTTTTGAATTTTGACAAAAAATATTTACATAACCCATTAAAATTTTTTATTTGTAAATGACAACAATAAAATGTTTCTCTTAATGATTCACACTTATGGAGACAGATAATTGGGGGGTGAGGACCACAGTAATCATAAAATGCCACCAGAGAAAAAAAAACAGAAAATTACTATCCGAAGTTGTTGTTACTCAAAGGAACATGAAGCAGATAAATATGAATTAAACTTTCATTATAACAAAACGAGTCAAGTTCATAAGACGACCTTAAATTCAATATCCTTGTTGAATAAAAAAAGAAACAAATGTATACATCACAAGACTCTCTGTGACTAAGTAAATACAATGAACATGCATGTCCTATAGATAATAAATACCAAGATTTGCCATCTATGCTAAGAAACACAAACAAATCCTTTGGCAACTTTACTAAAAATTCATCTATCCCTCTTTATTTTTATTAAACATATGATGAAACTTTAACACTTTATCATATTCACTCTTTATTTTTATTCACACTGAAAAATCGATTTAAAAATACCGAACTAAAGTAGAAAAAATCGAACCGAATCGATCTAGTTTGGTATAAATTATGGTGCACACTTTTGTAAAATCGAATACCGAAGAACCGAATCGAAGAATCAAACGCCCTCCCCTATCGTCAGCGGAGTCTTCAGGATTTCAGAAGGATAGATGTATTATTATGGAAAAGCGCATCTAAAATATGAATTTGAACGGTTTGACCTTTAGATTCTTAATATGAACCGTTAAATTTTAAAAATTACAAATCTAAAATACATCATATTACTAGTTTTAAATTTTTATATAGACATATGATTTAATTATATATTTTTGGGGGATTTTCATTGTAACACTCTTGAACTTTGAGAGATTAAAGCAAAAAAATAAAAGAAAAGTTAGTTGAAACGCCAAAAGTGTTACCAATAACCACTTGTAGAGGTGTTACTAAAAAAACAATATCGATACATAAGATTAGATTTCTATCCTCACTTAAAGTCTAGAGAGGTGCACCCAATTATCATGACTACGGAGCCTAAAGGTTACAAAATATTAACAAAAATTCCAAAACGGTATATAAAATTTTATATTAACCAAAACGGAAAAATCGCTGCATCAACAGCGATTTACTTCCCCGAAAAAAGCAAAATCGCTGCAGAGGTAGCGATTTTGCAAAATGTGATTTTTTTTTAAAAAATGAAATCGCTACCTAGGCAGCGATTTTAATTTTTTTTTAAGTCGCTGCCTAGACAGCGATTTATAATTTTTTATTTTTTTAAATAAGGAAAATCGCTGCCTAGGCAGCAATTTTTTTAATTTTTTTTTTTAAATGTGGAAGTCGCTGCCTTGGCAGCGACTTTTTTAAAAAAATAATTTTGCAATGTGCAAGTCGCTGCCCAGGCAGCGATTTTTATAAACTTTTTTTTTTTTTAATCTTTAAATTTTTTTCTTAAAAAAATATGGAAACAATATGGAATTCTTTTTTTTTAAAAAAAATAAATTTAAAGCAGCAAGTTTATAAAATAAAAAAAAATATAATATTTTTTTATAAAATCGCTGCTTTAAATTTTATTTTTTAAAAAAGTTATTTTTGGAAAATCGCAGCGATTCCATATTCAAAAAAAAATTTTAAATTCGCTGAGCGATTTACATATTTTTTAAAAAAAATTATAAATCGCTGCGTAGGTAGCGATTTAAAAAATTTATAATTTTTTTTTTTAAAAAAAACCGCTGCCTAAGCAGCGATTTATAAATTTTATAAATTTTTTTTTTAAAAAAAATCTTAAAAAAAATAAAAATTATAAAAGTCGCTGCCTGGGCAGCGACTTCCACATTTTATTTTTTTTTCGTTTTTTTAAAAATCGCTGCCTGTGCAGCGATTTTCTTTATTTTTTTTTTAAAAAAATTAAAAAATTATAAATCAATGCCTAGGCAGCGATTTTTTTTTAAAAAAATTAGGTAGCGATTTCATTTTTTTTTAAAAAAATTCACATTTTGTAAAATCGCTGCCTCTGCAGCGATTTTGCTTTTTCCGGTGGAGTAAATCGCTGTTGATGCAGCGATTTTGCCTTTTTGGTTAATATAAAATTTTATATATCATTTTAGAATTTTTGTTAATATTTTGTACCCTTTAGGCTCCGAACTCCAATTATCATCGTGTTTTTACAAGATATATACTTTGAATATGGGTTCACACATCTATAGTTAAGTATTTTTAAAAAATATAACACTACTATATGTGATCTAGGAAAAAAGCAAGGATCAAGTGAACCCACGAATCCTAGATACATCTCCGTTTATCAGGTGCGTGTACATTTTTCCAAAGTAGTGCCTTTTTTACCAAGTACCTGTGAATTCTCTCAGATTAATTTTTTGCTTTTTTAAATTCATAAAACAGGTGATAATATTTTAGATAGTCTAAGCAACATAGATACTATATGATTAATTAGTTAACGGGTGGGACAACACATATACGGGACAATACATATACTACCAATTAGTCTAAAAGATATTTTTGTTCATCATGTCAATTGAGAAATGTAGATTCATAAATGAGTTACTTTTATACATTTACCCTATAAATAATATGGATCTTTCATTATGAAAAATCAGTCTAAGTGAATTAGTTCCAACTTTCAAGAAATACATTGTTGTCATGACATAGTGAATCGATATTGTTAAAGGCTTAAAGCTAAAGCTTGATCAAAAGTTGTATGCTTGATGATTAATTAGTTATACCAATTAAGGTTACATAAAACTGTTCTTTATCTGTTTAGCTCACAAAAGAGGTGGACCTCAAAGTTAAAAGTCTGGGTTCGAATTTGGTTGAATTTAGTAGTTAATTTTATACAAATATTGTATTTGTATTAAATATATAAAAATTAAATTTAGAATCCAATTATTCATAATACTTGAAATCATCTATATAAAATTCAAAACTCACAAAATAAAAAATAGCACAACCTTAGAAAGTAAAAATGCATTATCTCACAAAGCTAATCAAAGCCAAGAGATAAGGAATTGCAAGGCCACTTTAACTTTCAACCCCACAAAATATACATTATAATTATTCTTTATCTCTACGCATGCCAAGACAAGTCTTACAATGCCAAAAACTAAGGAAGATGATAGAAAGTGACTCTGAAAAAAGCCTCTTATTCTGGGCCATTATCAAGAAAGAATCCTTCCAAGCTTTGCACAAGAAGGATTCTCTCCACATATTCAGAAGAAGGGAGTTAGAATTTAAAGTTTATAGATTCTTTTTTTACGTCGTTACAAGGTTCATTTTTACATATTCAATGAATTTCTTACTATGAATTTAGAATTTAAATCAAAATTACTAAGTTTTAAGCGTTTGGCCAAACCCCTAATCAACACACCCTTTTCTTTTTATTCTTTTAACTTTTTTCTCTCAATATTTATATAAATTAAGTGTTGTTTTCATGTCGAAAGGAATAACGTTGAGCCACAGAATAGGGGGCCAAAAAAGGAAGTGTGAACGAATGGGTATAAATACTCTTTCATTATCTATAAAGTATATGATAATATTCGTTAGATATTAATAAGGGTCAAGTTATTCTTTAGCCTTTACAGGCTTTGATGAGGTGGCCTATGCATGCTTTCTATAGATGGTTGCACTCCTCAATTTTATTTTAAAAATTAAATTAAGATGATTTTTCTATTATAAACATAATTTTATTAAGTAATTTTGAATAACTGAGTGAACATATTAGTAACACTCAAACATTTACCATCTATTCTATGTAAAAATAAGCTTATTTAGTGCTTGGGAGGCATGCATGGATAAAGCAAAGTTCAAATAAGTCAGTTGGTGCAGTATCATGTATAAACACAGGTTTTTAATTAAGGCTATTTTCTCATTTTTTACATTGATAAATCAATTCTAATGCACTATACTAATTTTTTACACGAAAAAGAAAGTTCTTATTTTTTAAAAATATTTTTCTCATTCTTTAGTATTATATTATTACCTTTTATTTTCATAAAACAAATCTTTTTCTTACATATTCATTCTATACAAATATGCTTTTCTTACATAATCATTTAATATAAAATTATTTTATAGCATAATTTTTTAGATAGGTAGTGAAAATAATTTCAAACTTGGCGTAACTTATTAGTTTCGTCTCTGAACAATCGATAGTTGTAAATTAAAACTATCTTTTACTTGACTAACTTAAATACACTTCCGATATGCAACACATAGCAAGTGGTTTCAAGTTATTGTAGGAGCATGAGACCCTTAATAAAAAATCGAGAGAAGTGTTGAAAACACTCCTAAACTTGGCGAGAATTCGTGAGTGTATTTCAATCATGTTGCATGATTGATGGTGTATTTAACTTTACTTAGTCAAGTAAAAATGTGTTTTTAAGACAGTCAATAGTTCAGAAACAAAACAAATAAATCGCGTCAACTTTAGTGATATTTTCGAGTTAAAAATATCAAAGCTGGAAGACAAGTTTGAAACAACCTCTTTTTTTATGTCATTGGAGCCTGAGATTTCTACTCTTAATTCACCTATGCTATCATTTGAGAAAATTAAGAGACAACAATGTATAAAATTTTCTTCCTTTATTTTTGAATGGATTCATCACTATACAAGATCCTATATTTATACAAAATGAAAAATATCTATTCTGTAACTAACTATACAACTGTCCATATCTTATTGAATGAAGTGTAACTAATTGCAGAAAAGAAGAATATTCAGCTTCCATATTATTCTTAAGCGTTGGGCCTTATCCACTTGATATCAGCGTAATCCTGAGCTCAGGCCCAAAGTGAGAATGAATTTGTTAGGCCCAAAGTGAGAGTGAATATTGACACCCTACCTCAAGTTGGAGGGCTATTAGAGACACCCAACTTGCCGAGAAAATTATGATGAACAGGTCCTATAAGAGATTTTGTAAAAATGTCGGCTTGTTTTGAAGTAGACCGAACATACGACAATGAGATGAGTCTGGCTAGGTATTGTTGACGGACGAAGTGACAGTCCAGTTCGACGTGCTTCGTCCGATCATTAAATACCGGATTCTTCGCAATGTGAATGGCTGCAAGATATCCGAATGAAGTGGCACCGGTATACAGAGGTCTTTGAACAGACGGACTAACCAGGTTAGCTCAACAACGACCCTTTTCATTGAACTAAGAGAGATTGAAGATTGTTTCTTCGATTTTCAATAAATAGGAGAAGTTCCAAGAGAAATATAGTATTTACTAACTGATCTGTGTGAATCTGGACAGGTACCCTAGACGAAATCACAGAAAGCTGTCAGCTTGAAAGAGGAAGAGGATGAGAAAAATAGACCAAGACCTGGATCATTAGAGTGCGACTGACAAGGATCCTGCATGAGGTGCTGCACAGTGAAGGAAAGATCAGGCCTCGTATTAGTCAGGTAGTTCAATTTCCCCAATAAGTGTCGATAAAAAGGAGAATAAGTGATAGGCTCTCCATGATTAGCCAAATAATTTTATAGTGAGATCTAATGGACAAGAAACAGGACTGAGATGTAGAGAGTCAAAGTCTCTTAAAAGATCTAATGTGAACTTTATTTGTGAAATAATCAGACCCTGAGGTTCACGAACAACTTCCGTTCCAAGAAAAAAATTTGAATCACTAAGATCCTTAATATTAAATTCTCTGTCTAAGAAACCTTTTAAATTGTGTAATTCTGCTTTATAATTTCCTGTCAAAAGGATATCATCCACATAAATAGCAACAATAGAAATTGAACTGCCTGATTTTTTTGAAGAAGAGTGAATAATCATTCAAGGAATGACGAAATCCTTTAAAATTAAGAGCAGCAGTCAACAAAGCATACCACTGTCTGGATGCTTGTTTAAGTCCTTAAATGAACTTTTTAAGCAAACAGACATGGTTAGAAGTAGGAGGTGAAACACCTGGAGGAAATTTCATATACACCTCTTTATTTAAATCATGCAGATTGTTAACACTTAACATCTAATTGGAAAGTTCCCCTACCATGTTTAACTGTTGTAGCTAAAAGACACCTGATAGTAGTCATCTTGACCACGGGTGAAAAAGTTTCATTGTAATCCACCCTTCTTTTTGAACATCCCCTATGATAACCAATCTAGCCTTTAGTCTTTCTATACTGCCATCAACATGTTGTTTGACTTTAAAAACCCATTTGGAAGGTAAAGATCTTTTACCAGTAGGTAAGACAATAATATCCCAAGTTTTGTTAAGCTCCAAAGCTGAAAGTTCATTGTCCATTGCTTTCTGCCAACCTGGAAGATGTGCAGCCTGCATATAATTGATAGGTTCTTGTATACTAGAGATGGAATTGAGCATAATTTGATTGGTAAAAGATAAATCACTAAAAGATAATTTGTTATGAGTAACAGGACTCGAGAAGCAACTGGAAGAAACATCTACAAAGTGGAAAGTATCCAGACATATGATTCTAATTAAGCAGGCTTCTTGTGGTTCCTAGTGGATTACCTTAGAAGAGTCTCAATAATAGGTGAAGGAGTAGGAATATTAGAAGATCAGTAGGTGAGGAATCCTGAGAATCAGAAATAGGAGGAATAGGAGGATCATGAGACACATCCTCAGTAATGTCACAAATATGATCAGAAATTAGAGCATTATCAATAAGATCAAATTTATAGTGAAATGAAAAGGAATAGACAAATTAGGTAAAGATTAGAAGGAAAATAATTGGTAGAAGGCACATATTTAGAAAAAGAAAAATATTGTTCATGAAAAACATCCTTGAAACTGATATATTCTTAGTTTGAAGATTCATGACCTTGTAACCCTTTTTCCCATAAGGATATCCAATAAAGACACAAGGACAAGCATTTAGATCAAACTTACTTTTGTGAATAGGTAAAGTAGACACAAAACAAAGACATCCAAAACATTTTAAGTGAGAGTAAATAGGCTTAGTTTTAAAGAAGATTTCTAAAAGTGTTTTGAATTGCAAGACACTTGAAGGAAATCTGTTGATGAGATAAGTTGATGTGAGTAAGCATTCTACCCAATAGCTAATAGGAAGATGAGACTGATATAAAAGGGCTCTAGAGGTTTCCAACAAATGTTTGTGTTTTCTTTCTACAATACCATTTTGTTGAGGAGTGTGAACACAAGTGGTTTGAATGACAATTCCCTTGGAAATGAGAAAATCAGTTTGTACTTTACCACTACTCAATTCAAAGGCATTGTCAGTTCTGATTTTTTTTTTTTTTGAATTGAATTGCCTTTCGACCATATGAATGAAAGATTCAATGATAGTAAAAATATTAGATTTAGTGCTAAGAAGATATGTCCATGTTGCTCTACTAAAATCATCTATAATGGTAATGAAATATCTAAAACCATTGTGAGTACTAGTTTTATAAGACCCCCAAGTATCAACATAAATAAACTCAAAAACAGAGGTAGTAGAAATATTGCTAGAAGGGAAAGGTAACTTTGACTGTCTAGCCATAGGACAGATTATACAAGGGAAGAAAATTTAGAACAAGATGTAGAAATAGGAAAAACTTTCTTCATATTACTCATTGACATGTGGCCTAATCTATAGTGCCACATCTTTTCATTTACATTGGAATCAAAATAGGTGGAAGAAGAAGTAAAAACATCTGCTAGAAAAGTAGAAAAAATGGAACTATTAAATTTTGAAATGGAAGTATTGCTTGTGGCAACAGCTGGATCACTGGTCTTGAGAATATATAAACCTTCTTGTTCTTTACCAAGTACCTGAGGACTTTTCACCGAAGGGCCCTGCAAAATCAAGCAAGAATTAGGAGTGAAAAGAATAGATTTCTGAAGTCATCAGCACAACTTGTGAATGGATATAAGATTGAACTTAAAAGAAGAAATATAGAGCACATTCTCTTGAATAAGATCAGAAAAGATTTTAACAGAACCTGTACGAGTGACACTGACTTTATGAGAATTAGGAAGAGTGACACTCATAGGTGCAGTAAGAGGATTAATAGTAAGAGGATTAATGTTAGTGAAGTAACCTTTATCAGAAGTAATATGCTTAGAAGCTCCACTATTTAGTATCCAACAACATTTATCAATTTTAAGTAGACAAACATGAGATTCAAGAGATTTAGTTATACAAGATGATATCATCATATTTGTAGATGATTCAGCTGGATCCTTTTGATTCATCTTTTGCAGTAGTGTTAATAGTTGACTAACATTTTCTGGTGACAGACTGTTAAAAATTGCATGATCTGAATTTCCCTATTGTGATGCTTCACTTGTGCTAAAGACATTTCCAGCTACAAGTACCTTTTGATATCTTTTAGGTTTAGTAAACTTAAAATAAGCAAGGAACCCATGGATCTCGTAACATTGCTCAATGGTGTATCCTGTTTTCTTACAGCAAACAACACACCAATGAAGATTTCTTGGTTCCTTTATTAGGCTTATACTCATTGTTTCTCCTTTCACCTCTATTACCTACTAGAAAGGATGCTGAATCTCTTGAATAAGCAGGATTAGCATGGATCTTTCTTTGTTTTTCATCCTGAATTACTAGAGAGTAAGCTTGTCCAATTGTAGGTAAAGGTGCAAATAACAAGATATTGCTTCTGACACCTAAGAAAGTATCATTCAAACCCATTAAAGACTGTAGTAGTCTTTCATCTTGATGAGCCTTAAAGCCCTTTTCCTTAGCACCATAAATACAAATACAAGAACAAGCAGTGAAAGTACTTAAAACATCTAGTTCATCCCATAAACTTTTCATCTTAGTAAAGTAAGCAGATGGAATTTCCTTGAACAACAGTATTAAGTTCCTTTTGAAGTTGAAACAACTTAGCACCATTTGCTTAACCAAATCTATCTTCTAGATTTGACCACAAAACTTTGGCACTTTGAGAGTACAAAACTGACTCAGCAATTTCTTTTGAAAGAGAATTTAGCAACCAAGATAGTACCATATCATTGCATCTTAACCAAGCTCTTTTCATTTTCAGGTCTTTATCAGCTGGAACATCTAGAGATCCATCAATGAATCTTAGTTTGTTCTGAGCAATAATCACAGCCCTTCTCCAACCACCATAGTTTCTACCATCAAAGACAGTAGAAACAAGGTTCATGCCTGGGATATCTGAAAGATGAATGCAGAAAGCAACAGCTACTTCAAAAATTTCAGTAGTTTGTGAAAGGAGAATCTGAACATCAGTCATTTTTCAAAAAATGGAAGGAAGAGTGAAGACTATGGAGAAGAAGAAAGGATCAGACTTGCTCCGACACCATGAGAAAATTAAGAGACAAACAATATATAAAATGAAAAGCATTTATTCTGTAACTAATTATACAACTGTCGATATATTATTGAATGAAGTGTAACTAATTGTAGAAAATAAAAATAAAAGAAAAGAAGAATTTCAGCTTCCATATTATTCTCAAACGTTGGGCCTTATCCACTTGATATCAGCTTAATCCTGAGCTCAGGCCCAAAGTGAGAATGAAGTTGTTAGGCCCAAAGTGAGAGTGAATATTGACATTATTTCCTAACTTTATCATTATTTTCATTAAATTTCGATGAGGATGTTTTAGGTGATTCTACAAACATGAAGAAAGCAAAAATGAAAAGAAAAATCAATGAAGGCTTTCCATCTGCTCTGAAATTGTCTAATAAGAAAATAATCTATGTAACTAATACTCAGAAATCAGAATTATTGTTGGTTTCAAATGAATTGTTAACTTTACGTATTATTATGTTCGTCACGATTTAAACTATCGAGTCGTGCAAACACCTACTCGAACTCATAGATGGGAGAAACTTTACCACCAGATTTGAAATTGATAATGCGAAAGTAATAACATATCAACTTACGAACTAATTTAGAAAATACAAAATTGCTCTCAACCTTGATATAAATAAAAGTACTTTAGTAAAATACACGAACCTCTTTCTAGGAACTTGTGTAAACATGTCGAAGAGCTTCTAAGAGAATACCAAATATTAAAACAAGACATATCTCCCACTAAAAAAAGGAGTAAAATATGTCAAATTATCATCGTATTTACCCAAAGAAACATCATTGACCCTACTGCAACCAATATTTAAGCAATCATAATAAAGTCAAACACAATAGTTATATTTTAGTATTTTGAGTTGAAATAATCATTATTATTCATGAATAATCATATCATAATTCATATGTAATTTGATACATATCATGAGAAAACTACAATTCATAAATATATTGCTATTTTATCATACTCATACAATTGTCATGAATATATTGATATTTCATACTACTGATCATATAAATCACCAAGAAAACATGAGTTTTAAGTCATATGGAAAAGGGTTGATATAATTTGCAAAATAAAAGCCATCTTCCTTAACCAACCAATAACATATATTACCACGACCTTTACACTTGTCTGAATCACTTTCAAAAACATAAAAGGTTTTGGTCTTAGTAACCCAAACAAATTCACACTTGAACCGAGTTGTCTGCCAAAAATTCTCACGAAAATGCCAATGATAACCCTCAGGTCCAGGATTAAGAAAATGAGTTCCTAAATCATTGTCTTTGGACCAACAATGGACAAACAAAGGATTTGTTCCATTAGGGAGGTCACTTACAACCCAAATTTGATAACGAGTTAAAGGACCCTTGGTAGTAGTAGCAAAAATTCCACTCAAGGACAAGATAAACAAAAATGAAATGATTAAAATTGTGATGTAAGAATTCATGTTGAGAAAAAAAATATTATTTTTCTCTTTTGTAGTTTAATGATATTCATCACAAGATAAAAGGCTATTTATAACTAATTTCTTGGAATTAGACTACATAACATATGGTCAAGATATAGTGTGGAGTTAATTTGTCAAAGGTCATTCAATTTGTAGAAATATCTCACATTTGAATTTTTCTTGTCAATATGGTAATAAATTATGCCCATACTTCATCAAAGTTAAAACTAAGAAAAAGAATTCAAAAGTCAACTAAAATTTACGTCTCATTTATTAAGAATTCAATTTTAAATACAATGGTTGACCCATTTTTAATTGTTTAGCAGATGGAGTAAAAATTCTGTCATGTTTGCAATTTAAACATTTTGCTATTTATGTACCTCTTAATTGAAAATAAATATAAGCAATAGAACATAAGAAGAGAAAAAGGGGAAAACTAAAATGCATAATTATTAATCATCTCTATATTCCAACCCCTTTCAATAGACTAAAGTGAGTTTGCTCTGGTAAGCACCCCTCACATCCAATTCGAAGGTTGCGAGTACGAGTCATCAAGAGAGCAAAAGGGGTGAGAGCTCCAAAGGGAAGGTAAACAAAAACCTTTCAATAGATAATTTTAGATAAGTTTCTTTTGAAGTAGATACACGAATATCAAAACAATACATTATATTGAATTTTAAACAAAAGCAAACAAAACTTAACTTACTAGTAATGAGTGTTATTGTTGAATTAGGTCTTAGGCCTAACTCACACCCCAAAAACTAGCTCAACGGGAGTAGGATTGCTCAAACTTTATAAGGAGTTCACCCATCTGATAACCACCGATGTTGGACTTTTATCATACTTTAACACTCCATCTCATGCCAATGCTTAACATCTAGTGGTGGGTAATTTTGATTTTGGGGGTCCCAACATCGGGTGAGATGGACCTTACTCTGATACCATGTTAATTAGAGTTTAGGCCTAACTCACACCCCAAAAGCTAGCTCAAAAGAAGGATTGCCCAAGCCTTATAAGGACTCCACCTATTTCATTAATCACCGATGTGGGACTTTTGTCATTCTTTAACAGTAATCCTATGAATTAGTAATATGAATTTCGTATTGTTTAAATAACTCATGCATCAATAGATGAGAGTTTCTTTCAGCATTTGAAACAATACATAATAACATTTACTTCATCCCCTAAAAAGTTTAAACTAGATAAAATTAATTTTATTTAATGGATTAAGAGATATTCTGTTTAAAACTAGATTCATAAAAATAGTTTGTAGACTTCCATTGATTATTTTTTTTGGAAAGTGTCCAATGACTTCAGAGGATAACTAGCAATATTAGTTTTTTGTTGTTGTTTGAATTCAATCTAACAGTATAATTTATTGCATTTCAAATGTGTGTAGAGATAAATATAGTTATGCATTTCATTAGTTTTTCTTTTAAGCTAATAATTATTTCCAGTTAAGAGGAACTTCTTAAATATAATTTTTTTTTTCAATTGCAATTTAAGGAAATTTTTCTCATTTATGTAATTGAAAATAATGACAAGTTCTCATATTGTAATACTTAGTCCTCCTTCCATATACATTTACTTGTGAAACATTTTTTAATTTGATTTCTCTTCTTCTTAATTTTTTTTTGACAAATCGAGGAAGAACATTTTTTTTCTATTGCACTTTCAATTATTAACAATGAATTAATGTCTTTGAAAAATGTATTGAGTAAATATAGTTTGAGACCTTATTAGTTAATAAGGGTAAAATGATAAATTCACTATGTCAATTATTATTTTATTAATTACTGGTCAAGTCAAAAGTTGACTAGTAATAAGGATTGAGGGAATATTAGACTCAACCAACAGTCAAATGAAAACACAATTAGCTCATGAAAAGTCAAAATTTGACTAGTAAATAAGGATAAAAGTAGTATTAGATTTGACCAATAGTCAAATGAGAATACAAAATTAGCTCATAAAATTATAACTTGTTAAAATTTGGGTTGATTAGACAACTAAGACAAAGTATGAATTGAGTAAATTGAGTTGTGACATACATGTAGCACCCCAAAAATTTATAAGCAAAGACATGAATTATTCAATAACATATCATGACTCACTTTTTAAATTTTAACTATTCGTGTAACACCTCAAACTTTGAGAATTGCTAAAGAGGGTTGACGGGCAAGTCCACACACCCAAAATGGATCGTGTACCCTTCACGACTCCCTATATGGACCGTATAGGGGTCCATGACACGTTTAGGTCAAGGTGATCAACCATCCAGGGCTTCCAAGGTGGGGTCACCTGGAGGGGATCCTAGACAGCCCGTGGTGCCTTGTATGGTATGTTAGGAGTTCGTAGAAGTCACCCATCAACCTTTAAGTTTTGGATATACTTCAAACAATTATATGCCTCAACACATAATGAATTAGGTGAACACGACCTATCAAATCAAAGTTATCTGAGTCACCTTTCCACAAGCCACCAAATTTGTCTCATCTGAGTTTAAAGTATAATGTTATGCAATTTTTAGTGAAGCTCTGTCGGACAGACTAATTGTTCGCAGATGACTATATGGCCCATGAAGAGTTTTATGGACCAAAGAGCCTTAAATGGTCTGTGAAACCTCACTTCAAGGGCAATCTATCCGTTTTTAAAATTGCAGTCATTGTGATCTTTCACCTATGCGTTTGATATTTAAACTATGCTGTTTTAATCCATATTCTAAGTCTAGAAATGATGTTTTACCTAGTTAAGGGCTTAGAAAGTGTTAATCAATTTATTTTATGTTCAATAACACTTCAAGTCACTAGAAAAAGGTTCCAAGGGAAAAAAATAGGGGTTTGAGCATTCTTCGAGCTTCGTCGATTTCTCCAAGAACATTATTCTTTGACGTATGTAAGGCTATCATACTGTTGGCATAGTTTGTCCTCACGCTCGACATCTACTTTCAAATCAGTAAACGAATAATATGAGGTTATACCCTTAGAACTGAGTTTTCTTGAGATGAGTTGATATTGAGTTATGAGTTCTTCAATTACTTATTATTAAATTATTTCCTAATTATTGAATTGTTATATCTTGTATTAAGATTCCTGAATTGATTGTTCATGTTTATTTTTCAGCACGAATCCTATTTCTATTGAGTATTCATTGAGTTCTTATAGAATCTTTTAAAGAAAACACAATTGATTAAACTGAGTTTTGAAAAAGTAAAGTGGAATTTGAGAAAGAGCTTACCAAGGTTTAAATAAGAGTAAAAAGGAACTAAGTATTTCCCAAATGTTTCAATTTTAGATAAAGAAAGAGAATATCTTTTTGAGAAAAATTAAAGAAGTTTTCAGAAAGATTGAGTACTGAGCAGTTACCTCTTAATGAAATATTGACACCCAATATCGACCCTCCTCGTTATAAATTAGTTCTCGAGCTTCTTAAATTTTCCAAACAATTTAAAATAATTAGTTTTATAAATTTTAAGAAAAAATATATAAAGTTTGCGTTATTTTGAATAGTTTTGTCATTTCTTATAACTTTAAGATAATATATATATTTTACATAATTATGTATATAATTAGTATATTTTATGATTATTCAAAAATCATCTCAAAAATATTTTAATTTTAGTAAGTATTCTATTAAACTAGTTTAGTTTAAATTATAGTTATATTTTGAATAACTATTTTACAATTAAAATAATTATATTACTAAAATAAATAAGCTCGTTGATTAATTAATACTAATTCATTTATTTAAGGTTTAGCCGAATTTATTATCTTAACTCAATTTGGCTATTTATCAAATTTAACCCATTCTTTAAATCCACCAAAAGATCTTAGTTTTGGGCCATTTACACATTCCCTTTTATTCTCTTCCAGCCCATTCCCCTTTATTCCCTTCCAGCCCACTCCCTTTAATTCCCAGCCCACTTTAATTCCCAGGCCCAACCTTTAATTCCCAGCCCACCTCAGCCGACCCACTCCCTTTCCTTTTCCCCTCCCTGACCCGTTTCCCTTTCTCCTCCACAGAAAAATCAGACGCGCCAAAGATGAGGATCGATGCCTCCACCCAGAAACTTTCTTCGCGTCTACTGCACGTAAGTTTCAACCTCTCTCCCCACGCGAGCAGTCCCTCCTCAACGGCTCTTTCCCTCCCTTTCCGCCTCGTACGTCTTTCCAACTGTGGCCTTGCAAAAATCGTCCTTGCCCGTCCTTGCTCGCTTGGAGATGATGACACGTAGCTCCAAGGACGATGGAAGCGATCCTATCCGTCCACCTCGCCTCCCAATCCGTTGGGAATTTGGCATCCAAATCGAATATTCCCCAAGCTTTTGGGATAAGTTTGAATTTTGAAATTCAAACGGGGATGGGCGTGAAATCATCCTCCAGCCTTTTCCCTCCGCAAACCGTAGTTTTTTTCTCCCTATAAATAACCCCCTTTCTCCGATAATCAGGGGTTGGAGAAAAATTTGGGTTAGACTTTATCATAGGGAGATTTTCGGGAGAGGAAGAAATTTTCTTTGACATCTAGCTATAAAATTTACTAATCATACTTCGTGTTCACAAATCGATCGAAGTACGTAGAAACAAGCTCCAAACGATAAGAATTTGGGAGTTTTTAGTTTAGCAGTTTTCCTCCTCTATTCGTGGTTGTGTGGTTGGAGAGCTCGTCTTGTTCGTTGCCGTCCAGTTCGCTGCTCGGAAAAGGTAACTTCCTCTTGACCTTAACTCGTTTTAGTGGACATCTCATTTAACTTTGATAATATGAAACTTACTGTTAACTGTGGCTCTTTGTTGACGACTTGTGATGGGCAGTTTGGATTTCGAAGCTGAGTATAATTTAGTGTTAGGAAGTACCAAGCATGGTGTATTGTTGTTTTCTTTCGTGAATAATGTGCGAAGTCTGGAAAGATGCTTAGCGAAAATTGCGTTGTTGAGTCTATCGCCACTAGATGTGATAACTCTTCCTTCTCTGTTTTCTTTTTCTTTCTGTTTTTTTTTGAATTGTCTCGCCCTTTAGCCTCTCTATCAACCATCTTGATGTGTTCCTTGTTTGATGTATGAGCACGTCTTTGACATTATTAGCTTTGTGTGTGTTCTTTGTGAAATGTGATGTTGGCCAGATATGCAGTGCATCATCTGCTTCTCTTATGATGTGAGTTTCGTCAATTGCTAATCAATTATTGTTCATGGAATAGGCTGTCCTGATTATTGTGTGTATGTCATCTCTTTGGGACTTTACTGTTGCACCTATGTAGGCACCTGCATGTTTTGATTTTATTTTCACTTCGATTCTTGATATTCAAGTATTAATCTCCCTGTTTCTTCCTCTCATTTAATAGTCATATTTGTTTTTCAAAGACAATACATGTTTTTTTTTTGTTTGCTTTGGTTCTGTCTTTCCGCTTGTTTATTTCGATTTGGATATACTTTACTCTTGATTTACATATCAGTAGTTTGTTTGTTTGCATTAACTTAGTTGATATGAGCCTTGTTTTGTTTAAATCTGTTCGTTTGAGTCAGATTTGGTTTTCTCTGAAAATTTTGCCTCCAAGTTAAGCTTTACTAGTCTTATAGTTAAATTCCTTGGGTAAAGGGTATATGGCATTGAGTATTATTTGCTTGATTTTACATGTTTGATTATATGGTCTAGTTAGCTTAGGAATATCATTAAATATTTCTTTCTTTTTCTTTCAATAAGAAGTATTACCACTCCTTTTGCTTCGATTATGTCTCATGTTTAAATGTGTAAAATTTTAGATGCGATAGAATAATTAGTCATTCTTTGTATTGTTAATGCTATGGGCAGATTCTATTTTTTTTTTATTTTTCTCTTCCTCCTCTATTTTGATGCATGTAACATCGATTCGAGTCTATTTTGGACTCCATTCTCGCATTCCTCTGAAGTTGCACAAATCCTCGAGTCAGCCCTTTTCAAAGTCTAGAAAGCTAAAGCTGATTTGCAGGTCGAAACAACAGAAATGCAGTGCTGGAAATTAGTTACAGGTTCATCAAAACCTGGAAAAGTGGCTGGAAATTATTTTGCAGGGATTTGAAGAAGATGTATACAGCAGCATACCTATTTTATACACAGTTATATACTGATATACAGGTTGAAATGTGCACAGGAGGTCAAATTCTAAACCTGGGTTGATGTCAGTAAAATACGCTGCTGAAAAGGAATTTTTAACTTTAAAAAGTTGAAAAACAGGCTGATATGCATCCTGTATACACTGATATACAGGCACGATATACTATAAATAGGTGTAAAAAATGTGAATTGCAGGTTAACGTACAGGGACGCCGATTTTAATTAAAATACGAGATTAGGCAATGAATACGTGTGTAGGGTACAACCTGTATACATTGGTATACATTTTTGGGCAGCGATATACAATTTTTAAACAGGTTTAAAAATGGTACAGGTACAAATACGCGAAAGCAATATGGGAAATACAGGATGAATAGCGAGAAACGTGTTTTCGAACAAATGCAGTACTATACGTCTGGTGTATACTTCTTATTTTTTACAGGAAATGGGCCAGACCCCTTTCAGCAACAATTTTAACAGGCCCAACGACCATTGTTTTGCAGGATGTTTAAATTGCTAAAGAGGACCCAATTATTAGAATTTAGGACAGGTGGGCCAAAGCCCAATTGAGTGAATTTGGGCAATCAAGTCCAAGTTCAAATAATTTTTCTCTTTCTTTATTGTTTGTTTGAGTTAATTATTTTTTGGTTGAATTTTTATAATCTACTAAAGGGTAGCCATTTTTTATTATTTTAAATTTTACTATTTTATTTTATTTTGTTTTATTTACTTTTATCACCATATAGTTTTCCTTAAATTAATTCCCTCTAAATATCTCCCTTTAGAAATAAAAAAATTAAATAAAAAATATTAAAATGAATTTTCTCTTTACTTAAGTAAAAAATTTTATTTTAAAAGTCATTCAGTCAAATCTCCGGTCAACCGCGAGTTAGCGGGCATCCCAAGGGCCTAATACCTTCTCGGGATGTACATTGAACTTCAAACCTTTTCAATCGATTTTTTAATCTGTTTTTAACTCTTTTGAATTTTTTTTCTTTTTTTCTTGATTCTATCAAAATCAAGTGGCGACTCCGTAATTTGAAAAGTCGATTTTTCTTAAATAATAAGATTAATTAATTTTTCGAAACCTAGTAATTTTCATCATTTTTTAAACATAATAGTATTTTTTTAAAAATAAAACATGAAACCCTTTTTGAGTAATTACCTCAACCAAAAATGTATATTTATATTGAACAAAGAGAAACCTTGTTCTCTAAATGAGCAATAAGTTTCAGAAATATTTCAGAGCAGTTACCTCTTTTAAGAGGATAGTTTGAACAATTATCTCAAACTAGAGAAAGCTATTATTTTTATACATTTGAGAAAGAGTATATATTATTGGGATTAGTATTAAGCACCGATATAAGATAGAGTTCAGACAACTCACAACACCTATAAACCATGTCTTGCCCACATGGGTACAATATTTTTTAGATGAATCTTTAGTGCCTTCGGGCAGAGCTTAGTTGATCCACTCAATTGAGAGTTTTATATCCCGGTACGATATAGGACCATTCTAAAAGTGTGGAAAAGATGTTGTATCATTATGTAGCTCATAGTGATGGTTGTTAGTTTGAAAATCATCCAATATAGTTAAAGTGTATTTTCATATAACAATTTGTTATACTGAGTTCAGAGATAAGTAAGTGTTTTGTAAAGTTTTAAATGATTTAATTCCTTTATTTCTTTACATTCAGCTTGAGTATATTTTATCTCTTGCAGTCGTTTCATTAAGTTATTTCTTTGGCTTTATTATATACTCATACATACAATGTATTAATGTCATTCGAACTGCATCTTTTTATGATGCATATATAGGTATTCAGGATCATCGATAAGCGCTTCGTGAAGATCACATTACACTTCAGATACGTTGGGTAAGCCTCCTTGCATTTCGGGAGACTTCACATTTATTTTCTTTTCAGTTGTATTGAGATGTGTGGGTATGGTACCAACATCCATCTTGAATAATAGAGGCTTCATAGATAGATACGGTTGAAGAATCTCTCAATATTTACTTTTCCTTGAGATGTTTTCCGAAGTATTATACTTATGTCGTTGAGTATTTTAAAGATAGTTTGATTGAGTATTTACTTTGAGTTCAAATGTTTTAAATTTGGTTTTTAAGCCTATTATCGCTTACGTAAGTCTCCCGCTAAGTAATCAGCTAGGAAAAGGGATGCATGAGGATCAAGATCAATAACAGTTCTTGAGTGTTGGCTACGTCAAGAATGTAGGCTCGGATTGTGACACCGCATTATAACACAAATAATCCCAATACATTTCATCCCAAATAACTTTGGAGTGGATGAATAACTCATTTATTAACACAGGTCATCTTGATTGACCCGAATTTAGTCCAACCCATCCATTTTCCATCTCTACTAATCACTGTTGAAAGTAATATTAGGTTGGACCTATATATTTGATATTATGTAATAAATAAATTTTATATGTAAGATCAATTTAATTTTCTCCTATTCGATTCTCATTAATTCATCGCATTTCATCTCTCAAGAGAAATAATTTTCTTTCGCCATTCTCTTTATCTTTGTCAACAATATTCAATCTTTTTGATATATCGTTTTAAAACATATTATCAATATGAAACTCTACTTTAAAAAGAAAATTACCGCACTTATTATACCGTACCAAATTTTTTTATACCATAATTTTTGATATTATAGTATTTGATATGGTATATGGTATACATTTTATTTTTTTTGGTATTTAGAATATAACGAATACCATATATATAATTAAAATACTAACAAATATACAACCTAGTATTGGTATAAAGTAAATGTTTAGAGGTTAAAATATTACTAGACATATTACGAATTGTGGTTACCGTTTTACCATATCGTAAAATATCGAAAATGAACTTCGAAATATTGAATCATACTAAATTAAATTGGTATGATAATGATATAATGTTTTAAAAATTAAATACCAAAATTCCGATATTAAAACTTTGAAATACCATATCGGATCATACCATGTCCACCCATATCAGTGTTCCCCAATAAGCCAAAATAACTCAAATAATACTAGTGCCACAACATCAATCTATGAAGCTTTTATGACAATTTATTTTTGTAATTCATGTTAGTTAATTTCATTTTTCAGTACAATGACCAACTCTCGAAAAGAAGAGTTAATCAAATCAATCATCCTATTAGTTACTCTTCAATTGCGATGGTAAGATAAAACTCATTTCATATTTTTTTTTTTATATATATTTTTTATTTTTGTAAAATCAAAGGATCATTTCAAAAGAAATTTATGCTCGCCCTTTTGTAGGTGAAATTCTGAAGAATGAGAAATTGATGATAGCATCTCAGATATTCATCTTTCTTCGCTCCCCGATTTGTTATTACTAATAAAATGATATAAAAAATAAAATAGTATGATTTCATGGATCTAACAGAAACACAATTATCATAACCAAAATAAAATATTTCAATGCATTATACGAGTCACGTCTATTTGGATCTATTTTGTTTTTGTATTCAATTCAACAGTTCGAGGAAGATTTTATTGTGTAGTAATAAGGTAAAATGCATAATTATTAAATAAAACATTCTAAACAAATGACATTTTTTGTGTCGTGAGTAGAGTTGTAAAAGAGGGTTAGCCTAGCTCAACCCGGTTCAAGTCTCGCGAGCAAAATATTTGGTGGGCTAGAGCGGATTGATCCTTCATTTGTAAGGGCCTCAAAATGCTCAACACAACCTTAACTTAGAAGGACCGCATCTGGAGTGGGCTAGCCCGTTTTGTCTTTTTTTCCCTTTCAAATTGAAAATTCTATGACATCAAGAAAATGAGAATATTTTAAACAAATATGACAAACAGTGGTATTGTATCAATAAGACAATAACACTAGCAAAAAATCTAGTGTGATTAACATGTATCTAGGATACTAGATACGTGACATACATGTATCTGGTGCGATGCATTCCTGATATGTGAGCAAGATAAGGAAGTGGCGAGATGGGAGGGATCCTAGATACATGCGAATGCACTTGGATAGAGTGTGTCTAGAACAAATTACACCTAATTTTGAATCCCTATATGTATTCTGAGATACATATAATTTGACACACCAAAATTTTGTAAGAATCGTACTATCTAAAATCTAGTAATATTCGTACTAGTACAACATAGCGTGTATTTAAGTAATTAGACCATACGCTGGTGAAATTTTTGTAAGTTACTCTTAAATAAATAGTAACAGCCTATGAGCTGACCCCAGTCCTGTCCGGATCAAGCCTCAAGAGGCAAGGGCTTATTTAACATGGACTTATAAGCCATGATTTTAAATAGATTTACAAAAATCCTATTTCAATCCTAGTCTAATAACGGATTGGGTTAGGCCAATCCCATGAGCTAAGCCATTCTGACGGCTCTAGTCGTGAGTTTGACCTTTTTGGAAAATTACTTTGAAATGTCTCAACATACATTTACAACTTTTTTCAAAAATACTTAAAACATAGTCTACACTTATTTTAACGTAAATTAAGAAAAACTTTTATTATTTTAAACAATTCAATTGAATAAGTGCAACTAACAAAAATAGCTTTCATAAGTAATTATTCTCCTTTAACTACAGTTTTAATAATTACTGATCATAGCTATAGGAATGATCTTTTGTATAATTCGCTTCTTTTCAAAGTTGTATACAAAATCGAATTCAATTTTTTTTAAGGTAATGACGATAATCTCGGTTGAGAAAAGGTATACAATATCGTTATGTGCAGAATATTAAATCGTTAGACTTCATATCAAATACAACACAACTCCTTCATAGCTCCAACCCAGTAATCACACTTTGTTATACAAACTACTTTGAAATAATGTAGCTTTATTAATGTATACTTGGTCTACCACCATTGAAACTTGTTTGATAATAAATTGTACTTCCTAATAAATTACAAGATACAATCTGAAATACAATGACAACAAATGTAGAAGTCATACATTTTGAATTACAGAATACAATTATGAATTTATACAAATTTGATACACTAACAAAAATTCCAAAACAATGACAAAAATATTTGCAAATATATAATTTGGATACATAAAAGGGCCCATACATGGAATCAACCTTATTTTCCTAAGTAATGTAAATTCTGAAATCGTATAACCAAAACAAATCAATATAATTTATACAAAACACAAAAAATCATAAATATACAATTGGAATAACATCATACAATTTCGAATACAACTGAGAAAGAAATTCCAAAACAAGAACAAAAAATATATAAGATACAATTCGAATACCTAAAATGGGATTTCCTTTCCGATATAATATAAATTATAAAATTGTATAATCATAATAATACTAGACAATTCGTTATAATATATACAAACATAAACATTAGAAATATACAATTAGAAAAAGCATATATACGAAATGCATTTATACAAAAAATGAGTACAGATGTAGATCCGAACTTTCAAAGTTCATACAAATTATAACATACAAAATTTTTTTAAGAAAAGAAGGAAGAAAGTAAAATCGCATAATCGTAATCCTAAAAATCTCGTAGCAGGATTTGAGAAAGAACGATTGAAAATTTTAAAGTTTGAAATCAGTTTGTTTTGGGGGATCAAAGGGAGAAAATAAGGTAAGAAAATATGAAGATTTGCTTATATATAGGAAGAGAGATAGCGTACACATACATTTATACAAAACTGAAAAGTGGCGCTTCGTAATTGTAACTTAATGTTAGAGACTAGCTGTAATTTTCAGAAACTATAGCTATAACCAATAATAAAGTAATATATATTTTCTTGAATAGGTAATTTTCCCATTGAATAATCTTTTAAAATTTCAATGATCTAGATATGGGTTCAAATGATATTTTATGAAGATCTTACTCACTTAAATACGTCCATATACATGTGATTACCATCGATATTAACTAATACAATTGTCTGATAACTTATAGAATAATTTATTTTAAAAAGAAGTAATTTAGAAGAAACTAACTTTAAACATAACTTGGTACAAAATTGTCTTGCTTGATTTTTAGAAAAAAGTAAAACTAAATAATGTGAGAGATAAATCCAATTTTTGATTTTTCACAATATAAACCACACGCCTAGAAGAAAGTTGAATGTATGTGTTAAGGCACAAACGACCATATTTAGGAAGATGACTTATCTTAAAGGAATTTTATGGTCTTTTGGCCCATTTGTTTGCTTGTTCGATCTGTATATCAGCTTCCTTAAACTTGTATATCAACTTCCTTTTCTTATATTAGTCCTTCTTGGACTTGGTATATCAGTATCTTTTCTTATATATCCGTCCTTTTTGGACTTGGTTGCGGCTGACTAAAAGATAGTTGGGCTTAGCCCAACGAAAACGCAGAAGGGAGATTCCATTGGACTCAAATGAAGGATATCATGTAAAGAACCAAAAAAAAAAAGTTAATATCAAACTCAAAAACTACCACTAAATATACAATTAAAAGACTAAGTTACATGTTTCTATTCAAATATTAGCACTGATAAACAAATTTTGATTTAAAAACTAAAACTAATTTGAAGAGAAGATTTTTTTGGGAATCTTGTTCTCAATTCTTGATGCACTAATATATCTTATAAGACAAGGAAAATAATTGTCCTACCACACGGTTCGTAATAGTTACACAATGATTTACTATTTGCAACTCACATTTTTTCTTTAAAAGATGAAAATTTTTTATCTCTTCATGTGAGAACTCATGATTCGTCTGACGTTTAATTTTTTTATTGTGTGAACAATTTGAGACTCTACTCTAGACAACCATAGTCTCTAGATAGCCCTAGCCAAGGTTCCGATTCTGATAGAGTAGCCTTGCTTTACATGTGCTCGATGGGAGAGATTGACTAGAATCAATCTTGTGGAGGTAAGGTTCGGTCCCTTTCTCATGTTCCACCGCTCTTTGAAAATCAGTAAAAAGATAAAGATACAAAAGGGTTAATATAAATGAAGTTGCCAAAAAAATCAAAACATCACTATAAAGTCAAGTCTAGGTTAAATTGATCATACGTGTGTTACATATATATAATATTGCTATTATACCAAACATATGGAACCTTTTCCAAATTAAATACTAATCAAGTTGCTTAGTGCACTAACCAAAACTTGTCACGTCTATAAATTAAAGACGATTAGACTAATAAGAAAACGAGTTTGAGAATGATTACATTAGTTGATCAATCATTAATATAAAAGCTAGTTGGTTAAAAAGTGCAAAAAGTAATCCTCAGTTACGGTAAGTTAACGTCGTATCAAGCAAAAAAATATAAATACTTTAAGGGAGCCTTGTATATTTTTAATTTAGTCTAGGGTCGAGTGGATGTTGTTTAATTATAATTAGCAAGTTCATTAATAATGAAACAATGGAAAAGGAGGGCGTAACATTTGCCTTTAAGCACGATTGCACATGTTTAGCGTTCCTAGATGCTTCTTTTAATGCAATCCTAATTGTATGAAATAGGAAAATATAAGGGAAACATAAACAAATTACATCAATTTAGAAACTAACAAATTATTTAGATACACTCTAGTTTGTAATATTACGTATCTTAACAGATTTTGGTGCATCCACATACATTCAGATACATATATCTCGGGATACATGAGGTCAAAATTAGGTGGAATATGTTTTAGATATATTATATACAAGTGGATTAACATGTATCTGAGATACATAACAAATCTCGCTTGCCACTCTCCTAGCAAATCATACTAGATACATACAGAATATGTATCTAGTGTGATTCGTATGGAATCTTGTTTGCCTCCCTCCCTATCTCGCTCGCCTCTCTCTCTCTATTTAATGTATTTGGTAGCAAAAATTCATGTATCTAAGTGTATCATCCTCAATATATGGTAGAGAACTCTTAATTAGTGATAAAATATGTATAAATTATAAAAGTATAAATAATAATAGTATATATGATAGTGAAGTATAATTAACTAAAATGCGATAAAATCATAATTTTCATTTAGGATATGTTCGATACAAAGGAAAATCTTTTCGTTAAACTTCTTATGGACTTTACGATAAAACAAACAGACTCCTCTTTGACTAACCTTCCAGGGAGGCTACAGGCTTTCTTTAATATTGAAGTTAGTTATCAGCCAACATTATTCTTTGTTTTACATTTTTAATGTTTTGAAAATAATTTTTTAATAACCACATTGACTGCATGCGCCTCTAGTTGTGATTTGTTTACTAAAGCTAAAACTAATCTGAATTGGCTTTATAGTCACAAATTACAATAATGGGTTGTTAGAACATAAATTAGGGCAAATTGCAAATCAACTCGTGCATATGTCCTTTATAAAAATTATGTGCATATGTCCTGCTTGGCATCTCTACTGAGATAAAGTTAATTTTTAATAATTTATTAATACATATTAATTAAGTGATAAACAAAATTAATCTAATCGAATTAAATGTCCTGAAAGGAATCTACATTTTCAATTACTAAAATTCATGTGTGTACAAGAAAAACTTGTTGGATAATTGTATAATGTCAGACTATATACAACACGTTTATAATCTTATATATTTCTTCTCTAGTTAAAGGATGCATTATTGTAACAGAAAATTATAAATACTAATTACAGCTTTAAGTGTGCAACGACCAAATCTCACCTACCATTTGGCATAGGAAATGAAATATTTAGGATCAAATATTTATCATCATGATTATATTGAAAATGATATTTAGCAGTAATTTATTTCTAAAGACGATAAACACTTTTAACACTCTTTATTAATATGTATATTAATTACTACTATTTTTTTTGGTTGCAGTGATGCCAAAAATTACAACTAAAAGCAAAAATATTAATTTATTTTCTTAACTAATTTTATCAAGCAAGCAAGCGTCGTAATAATTTCCAAATACACTAGCGTATGAAATGTGAACCTTGCGATAGAGAGAATAGTATTGTGCATTATTACCAAAGATAAAGTAAAAGGAATATCCTTTTTATAAGTAGTCAAAAAGACCCATAATCAGAAATTGTTTTGCTATTTGTAAACAAAATATATAGTAAATATTGTTGTGTGTTTGTTTGATAGAGTATGTTGTCAGATAGACCAATGATCCATTTACATATTACTCATCTTCATTTGCTCCCCAGAAGTATGGCATCTGGGTCACATGCATACTCAGTCTCTTTACATGTGCAAAACAACAAAAAAATAAAACAAAAAAACCCCCACTATACTACTAGTGTACATAATATTTAACGGCAAATTGTTCTGCAAATGAGCAGACAAACAGCAAATTTGTATGTTTCAATTGTATGCATTTAAGGCAAGCAATTGAGTGGACAAATGCTCCTTCTTCCTTGGGGGGAATGGCTCGACCCTCAAGGCGGGGACCGGTTCCCAAGACATTATATATTCTTGTTTACATATTTTAGACACGTAGATATGTTTTTAGGACCATTCTAACATCACACCTCTGACATTTACCTTAACCTACTCACTCACTCATCTTATCTTTAACCCCTTCCACAAACACTAGAATCTCATTTCCATTTATATGTATATTTGCCTTAATTAACCAAGTTTGCTCTACTGGTCGGGAACAAGACTTGTTTCATGTTTAGTTGATATAACAATAATCAAATTAATGGATTGAGCATATAAATAAATAGATTTTGGGTTCAATTTAATCTCCAAAGTTAGTTCATATCAAAAGAATTGTCTAAGATCATATAAAGAGACCACCTACATCCTTTTGATCGTCTGGATGTGGCACTATTCGACACATGCACCACCTCATGCCTAAGGTTGGACATTCGAAACCAGAGGCGATTTAATATGGAGATCCAACATCGATAAACAATAGTTGAGATGAACCATATATACATATACGATATAAAGAAATGGATTTCAGGTTTACTCAACTAAAAGAACTAGCTCGTGATGGAGGGGAGGATTGTCTAAGATCATATAAGGAGACTATCCATCTGCTTTTCATCCGACGTGGGACTGTTCAACACAAAAGTTAGTGGTATTAAAGCGTGTGAATATCTCAACTAAAATATTAAGTTGCGTTGTTAAAGAAAGCACATTTTTACTTATCATTTAATTGTGTCTCCAACATGCCTCATTCGTGATGACCTAGTTTGATATTTTTTCATTAGCTAAGCACGTGAAAATTCCGTCTATTTAATTATATACTTTTCAACAAGTTAAACTCGTAGAATATGTCCCAAGACTCACGTCTTGATCAGGGACCAGAACGATTCTTGCCTAGTGAATATCGTTAATCTAGCAAGTCTTGCACAATCTATGGTTCAAATTTGAAGAATCATAAATAAATAAAAAAACTATATGTTCATTGTAGAAAAAGGTGGTAGGATTGGAGGTTTGTAGAATTTTCTACAGTAATACCACGAATGTTCTATTATTGGTTCCACCATTTGATTAACATATAAAAAGAAATTGTTGTGATCATATAACACATTATATTATTTCTTTTCACATACTTAGTGTGGAATCATTACGAAATAAACTTATATATGTACTATGTTTTTGAAGATTTTGCGTTCATTAGGGAATAGTTTACCAATATATGGTATGGAAATGGTACATATTATATTGACAATGATTAACTAATTCATCACTAATAGACTAGAATTTTGGATCTGATGTGTCATATTTTCAATGAATTTGTAGTGGTAAGACAGGTAGTAGGAGAGGATAAAAAAGAAGTTTCATACATAAAGTATTCCATATGTACATAAGATTTAAAAAAGGAATACACTTCAAATAAGTGTAATGTATATTGAGAATATAATAAGGTAAAATTTAGATGAAATCGTCACATATTTTAACATAGACTCAAAATAAACAATCAAAGTCCTTCATTCGAGTTCGACAGGTCATGTTTTCGAGTCTCACAACTATCATTATTGAAAGAAGTTCATAACGTCATTCGTGATCACTTAATTAAATTAGAAAAAAGATCGCAATCTAATGAAATGTAATAAAGACAACATATTCAAACTTTATCGTTACTCCAAGTTTCTCTTCGGTAGATGAATTAGTTAAAATGAAGAATGGAGAAGTAGGTAGTAGCTTGGTGGTAGAGCATGCCACCTTTCACCAATAATTGAAGGTTTAGGAATGTGTCAATACTAGTGATTGGGGGGAAAGTGAAGGAAGTATCAAGTGGACTCCATCTTTCCACGTCCGAAAGAACCTAGATTGTCAATAAACTTTGGAGGCATGTTAGTGTCCCCATTTTACAATCCATGTGTTCCCCTCACATCAAAAAAACCCCCCAAAAAGACTACTTCCTTTTTAGTGGATTCCAACTCCTCATTCAACCATATTTAGATTCCCTACACCCCTTTGTGTGGTGGGTTTCCCTTTCACTAACCTAATCAAGAAAAAACAACAACAAGGTATTAAATCTACATATTTCCCAAGGAGAAGTAACAAAAATAAACCATAGTATATATGATCTTCATATCTTGATATCCAATGGGTACATCTCTTATTGTGTCTGCATGCAATGGCTATGTTTCCATTTTTAAGCTCCCACTCACTAATATTCCTTCTTCTTTTGCTTTGGCCTTTTTTTTGCTCTTTGGAGTAATATAATTATCCATTTCTATTACCCTCCAATGTATGCTAGACTAGTTAGAACATGTTTCTTGTTTCAACAACATGGTTACAACTTTTTTGGGTATGTAAAATATCTTTCTAATCCCACATGGCTACACATAATTTTCCACACTAAAGGACAATTAATTAATCATATATAAAATAAAATATGTGTCATGTTGTGTGCTAGCTAGCTATGGAGTGTTGGGTCACTCCATCTTTATTCTTTATTCTATTAGAAAAAAGGTCCTTAGATAAGTGCTGCATTAGTTAGAACTCTCTTTTTAATTTGATGTCTTCACAAAAGGGGTTTTGGTGATCTAAGGTATGCAAAAAAGGAGGCACTTAGAAATTTGAGACAATTTCATTAATGATTTTTTTGTGAATTACTAATTTTGAAATCTAATTATATACAATTTATTGTGAAAGGAATAGTAACAATTCAGTTGATTGAATATCTGAGTTCGATTTCCAGAATCCCGTCCCTCATTTGAACTCTCATACACTGCTACTAATGTCAACAAGTTTACTATTCCATTATTTAGTCAATGGAGTAACTAAAACAAGGAGATTCTTCAAATCTTGATGACCATTGATAAAGCTAGATATTTCACTAAACTCATTATATGTTGCAATCAGAATATTTCTAGGTAGATAATTATGTATATTGTCGTTCTAAAAGAAGTAATATTTAAATATCTAATCTTAAGGCTTTAATTCACCTATTTGTGTAAATCTAAATAAAATGTTTATTAAATCATTGACTTATCCATTTACCTATTTCCTTCTTTAATTTCCACCAGACAATAATCACCACTACATTCGGTAACAGTATATCTCAATTATTATATGAATATATACAAGTTTTAATAAGTTGCATATAATTGTTCAATTATAAGAGTACGCTACCAATTAAAAAGTGTATAACTGTCCTAATACTTTATACAAATGAGAAGAAAATGTGAATTTTTATGTCGACAATTGTCATTTACGTGGTGTGTGCTCTAAGGTCTAGTCAATGTTCCCATGAATAAAACGATATATATAGTGTATAAAGTTATTCTTTAGTTGATGTGTATAGAGTATCTCAAATTTGGATTTTGTGAAGTCTAACTTCAATCACAGATGTAATAGAGCTGGAAAGGTTGATAACTTGATCATATGATATCTCTATTTTAATCAACCATATAAGAAGATTTTATCTACGACGGATCGATATGGTACGATAGATATGGTTGCTTCTCCTTTAAACAAATGTATCAGATTAATTTGACCACTTCTGCTGCATGAATAGAGTCGTACACATCATAAATTCGAATTAATCAGGCTTCAACAAAATATCCAAAAGATTTTAACTAAAAACAAAAAATGCTTTGATGGAAGACATGCAAAGAAAACCCCATCATTTCAAAATTGAATATCTATGTTCACTGCCTATCCTTTTGACTCAGCATGGGTCACAAAGTATTAGAGAAAGAATAAAGATAGAGATATAATTTTATTTTTCCAATTGTTCATTTTATGGGTCCATCCATTCACCTGAGTTTCTTTATATGACCAATCATATATTAGGGCTATGATATTTTGTCCAACATTCATAACTAGTCACAACTTCAGCATCTGTATATATAAATAAAAAAATGTCAATTTTATTGCTTTCCTATTGTACTAGCTAGAATGAGGACCATTAGAATATATACTATTTTCTCTTCCCTATAATTAGACTTATAACTTCGTTTAAATTGTAAAGTTTGTTAATGGAAAAAGGCAATGCTGGGGTTTACATTAACGTGTACAATGTGAATAGGGAAATTGAGAAAAATGAAATTTTAATAAAGTTTTATCTATATCCTAAGATGAATTAATCCAAATCATAGGTTATTGTGAAGAGATTAAATTCCTTAATAAAACACAATATATATTTTTTATACTTATTTATATATATACTATCTTCTAGGTGCTTTGCTATGGGAGGAAAAACAAAAAGTCTTTATGTAGTGAAGTCAAACAAGTAAAGTCCCCCTAAATTTGGCCAACCAACTATTTTAGATATATATATATATATACTATAAGGCTGTTATTTTCAGTTGCCTATTTTTAGAGTGTTCAGTCGTTCTACTAACTACTAGACAAGTCAAACAAACAAATTATACGTGCTTCAAAAGAGTTTATAGAGAAAAAGTATAAAAAAAGAAAACAGGTACAAGTATTGTGTAATAATTATGTTTGCAATAAATCCCTCTTTGGCCAACCTAATTGCAGGCAAAAAGCTAATGTTGAAGAAGACAATGCATAATTTTGCAGCAGGTAAACGCCATTATATTGATAATGATGTGTCATTAGTTAATATATACTATATTGTATACATTTAATTAATTATATATGTGAAAATATGTATGAGATGATAGACATTTTAACAACTTTATTATTAGAACTAGTTATATAGTCAATGCACATGAGGAATTTGCATTAATCATAAACAAAGCGTAAAATAGGATTATATATTAAACAGAATCTTGAATATATAAAAACAAATGAATATATATATATATATAAGATAGGTCCTTTCTTAGGTGAGTGATAACAACAAACTTTTGTTCCTCCAGGAGGACCACAGCTTCTTTTATTCTTCTTTTCCCCACCCCTATCCCAAGAGGATCTGTAATATTTCCACGACTCGAATTCTTAACATATCGATCGATGGTGAGAGGCTTAACCACTTAATTAAGCAAAGCCTTACTTATCATTAGGACCACACCAGATGCAAAGTTTTAATGGAATCCCCTTTTACTATGTTTTTGGGAAATACTACTCTATCATTAATCATTCCATATCTACAAGCACTGGTGTGACTAATTTGAATTTACAGAATTACGTTCTATACACTATAATCATTCATCAAAATAATTGCTACTAAATATTTATCGTATAACATACATAAAAATATACTTTTTCTTTTTTATTATTATAAAAGTAGATAGGCTGGTCAAATACATAACTTGTGGGATTAAATTTGCAGGCCCATTAAGAGGGATGAATTTGCAAGAATAACATGTATAAGGAATGGTCCCCGCATAAGTCGAGGCCATAAATGTTTGCCTATAACACAGTATTTCATTTTTTTCAATAAAAAGTCAAAGATAGAGTCACAACCGGTGATTCTAATGAGTCAAATTCATCAACTTTTATAAAGGCGATAAACAGATCTCTAAACTTATTGATATTTTCCCCTTTTGTACCTCAACTTTGTTATTTTCCTATTGAACCATCCATAATTTGATTCTATTTAAACATCGTTGATTGATGTGGAATCAGATTTTGTGAAGGTATTGACAGAGAGCATACATATGTTGTTCCAGAACTCATTAATTCAATTGATTATGAAAATGTTCGAAAATAATTGTGTTTTACTTCAAATCATTTGAACACATTAGAAAAAAATAAGACTAACACACAATTTGTCTTCATTCCTTCAATCAAAATCATTACAATACGAACACAATTGAAGGCATTTACAATAGAAAAGTCGATCAAAATCAGTCAACAATGTTTAAAAGGAACAAATTATGGGTAGTTCAATGATTCAATAGGGAAATGGCGTAGTTGAAGTAGCTGAAGGAAAACCCCCAACAAATTTAGGGATCTATTTATAAATTCGGCCTTTTATAAAAGTACATATATATATATATATATATACATTTGTATTTCAAAAGTCAAGCAGATTGAATTTTTGTATTTATCATGCATTTTATTGTCAACTTTCATAATAACCTATATGTTTAACTAAGGGGTATATCATATGAACTCAACGTAGAGCATTGTTTGTTGCTTGGTAACAAGTTTTGTGTTATAGGCTAAAATAATAATAATAAAAAAGATAGTTAAACTGCTCAAATGCAAGTAAATATACATATGCAACACATTTGAGTAGAATCTTACTGAACGATGGAGACAACTTTTGCAGTAAATTCCATCCTTAAAGGAGCATGTGAAGAAGCCGGTTATACGCCATAAAATAATGTATAGTATATAACAAATAAATGTGAATATTTATAAAGAGTAGTCATATATTTAATTTATTATAGAGAGATGGAGAGAGAAGTTCCAATATATGCATTTAGGTAAGACTGGAAAATTACAATGTACCCACCCTTGTACAGAGCTAGTTACAAAGATGTACAAGGCCTTAAAGCCAAAGAGAAAAGGATAAAAAAAAGAAGCTTTTCTACCTTTTCTTTCTTAAAACTTCTTTGTTATATATATATATATATTTTTGATAAAAGGAAAATACATTATATGCATCATTAAGTCCATATTCACTTTGGACAAATTCTTAGTTCCTTAGAGATGCTTTCATCTCCTCAATTTGTCTTCGAATTCTAAATTGTCTTCTTAATGACAACTTTTTCCACTCTACCAAACGTCGTAGAAACACCATAACCTGTAATAAAGACAATTATTAAGTAACAAATTCAAACTATGAGCTATGTCCCGTAAATATTTACTCCCAGAAGCACAATTCAACTCACCTCAGATGGTTCTTGCAAAGAATAAGATGCATGTGTGTCTTTTGGTGTTTTGGACACAAGAATGCCAAAACCTTGATCTCTTTCTCTTAGGACCTATATAAACAAAGATTAAATGTAGGATTAGTAACTACAGAAAACCTAAGAAAGAGTAAAAAAGACCAAATTACAAGATCTTGTAAGCATAAAACGCAACAAAACAAAAACATTAAAAAATATTCAAGGAACATAGGATACCTTGAAAGCATCTTCATCGGTTCGATCATCACCAATATATACAGGAAAGACATCAGTACAGTTAGCATATCCTGTTGAAGAGAGGTTTCATTATCAAAGTTAGCATCAAACCAATTGTTTTCTCTTTTAATACTTCAATAATTTATTTGTCTATGTCTCTAATAATACAACTACATATCCCCACAAGTGGAGTCTGTAGAGGATTAAGTGTTTACAAACCGACTTAATTACTATCTCGTTGAGGTAGAGAGACTCTTTCCGAATAGCTAATACTAATAAATAAAGAGAAATAGACAGGACTTACCAAGTGATTCGAGCAAGAATTCGAGAGCTTTGCCCTTGTCCCATTTAATAGTTGGACGAATCTCTAATACTTTTCTTCCTTGTGTCAATTGAAGCTTTGGGTATTCTTTAAGCACTGATCTTACTTGTTGTGCTAGTTCACCCCATTTCTGTTACATCAACAACCACCTAAATCAGATCCTTTTCTTTTTTTTTTCCAAAAAAGTTAAAATAATTCACTATATAAATTTAAGCTTTTTTAACTCATGCTTTGTCTGATGGGCCATATAATAATAATGATTATGTAACAGAATATTTGGAGTGGTTTATTATACCTTTTCATCAACACAGCGGAAATGTACAGAGGCACAAAACTTGTTATTTTCAACTCTAACTCCTTCTGTAGACTTTGTTATATCCACAAGTTCCTTGTAAACCTCATCAATCATAGGGAGAAATTCACTTGCTGGTTGGAAAAGAACAGCTTGAGCTCCCTGAAAATTAGAATTTCAATCATAAAATACACACTATTTTTAGAGGATCTGAGAAGCACGCACATTATTGAAGAGTCTGAGCAATATAGGTCGTATAACTGAAGATGGAAAGACAAGTTAAACTCACTTTCTTGTATTTGCAACCTTTTGATGGCCCTTTTATATCCATTCCGTGGCTACCAGCATAGTACAACTCTGCCAATCGTACAAAGCTGTATACCTATAATAATACCATCAACAATTGATTTACAATTTCATAAAATGGAAAGGTTACCATAGACAAAAGTCATAAAAGAAAAACAAGTATACCTTGTCTCTGCACCTTCCACTCACTATTGCAGTAGGGAAATATCTAGCAAGTTTTCTCACTGTTGCTCTCATCTGATGTATGCAAATAAGTGGGAGGGAATAATTAATAAAGATGTTTTTTCTTTAAAGGAAACAAGAGTTGATAAAGATGAAAACTTACAGAATCAGACATGAAAGCTTGATCAGGATCCTCAACAATGGGGGAAAGAGTGCCATCATAGTCTAGAAACATCACAATTTGCTTTCCCTTTGAAGCACTGATTATCTGCTCAAACATATCCAGTGCTGATGGATGTTGCACCTGTTTCATTAATTCATCAATTATCAGCTCACAATGGCGCAATCAATTACGTCATTACATAACAATATATCCCGTGTAATCCCACAAAAATAATACTTTGTACTGTTCCTATAGTCAATTACAAAAAAAACATAAAGAAAGTCCCAAATTTTTGCCATTATTCACAGAAACATTACAACATATATGTGGTGGTCATTATTCTTTGTGGAATATTACTATAAACTGCATGAAATTTTTTCTTACCATCCAAGAATTCAAGTCATCTGAAAGAGCAGGACTGGACTTATGATGAGTAGGTGAGGAAGCTCTCATTGATTCAACCCAAGAATTGATTCTAGCACTATTATTCCCATTAATTTCAAGAAGTGTCTTTCTTGAAATAGTGATACAACTCCCCGGCCCCGGCGGTGGCTTCTGAGCTGCCGTCGTGAACAACGCCGACGAGTTCGATACCGGTACCTTCACCGGTATTGTCAGATTAATACCGGATTTGGGATCAGATACTACCACATTCTGCTGAGTCATTGTCACTCCTACAAAACCAAAAACACATAATATAAGTCCAAATTCAACTCAAAACAAAAAAGAGAAGACTCTGGACAAAATCGAAAATTAAGACCAACCCATTTGAGGAAACTGGAAAAAGATTCAATCTTTACCTAAATTATAGTATATTTGAGATGGAATATTGAAGGCAGTGTGTGTTTGGTTCTGTTTTCACTCTGTTTTATGTAAAGGAAAATGGGAATGAGAATGAGAATTCAGAGTAAAGATTTTGATTGAAAGTAAGAGGAAGCAAAGGGAAGAAGAGTTTCCTTTCCTTTACTAGAAGAGAAGAGAAGACAAATTGGGATTGGGATTGGAATTGGAATTGGAATATAGAAAGAGGAGAAAGAGATGAAGAGCGGGTATGTGTATGAAGAGATTTGAGACGGTTTGGTTTATTTTATAGTTGTAACTACACACTAACGGACAAACCTAATGCCCCCTCCCTTACCCCTGCCGTGGGTCCTACAAAAATAATATTAAATATGCTTAATTCAAAAATTATTTTATAAAATTATATATGCTATTTCAATTTGTTTGTCTGATTTTTATTTTACATGATAATTTAAAAATTAATTTTTATCATTAAAATATCATTTAATCTTATAATTTGACAGAAAAAATAGATCTATAAAGTTTTAGAAAAAAAGAGAAAGATAAATATATTGAAACAAAGATATTATATTAAGGTGAATGATTTTTTTTATAAATATTTATGATATAAATTGTTTTTAAATATAGAAATACATATTTTGAATAGACTATTTCTAGTATATTTTAATTTTGGTAGTAGTATATTTTTGTGGGTTGGATGTTTGGAGGCAAGTTGTGGGAGTGGAGAGTGGGGCCCACACTAGGTTCAATATCTTGGAGAGAGTATTAAGTTGTTGTTTTGCCACGTGGTCCCACCAAACCTTATTGGCAATCCCTTCTCTCCGCCGTTTTAGCCGCCACCTTTACAGCACCCTTCTGCCACGTAGGATCACTCCACGTCGGTACCATCTGTCTGGTGTGGCAATATTTCCAAATAATCTAAAACAAATCTACTAGGGCACAATCGGTGTTTATATCCTTATGTAAAAAAATTGATTAATATGTATTCGTGTTTATAACGAATATTTTCTTTCATATCTAGCGATCGAAATTTTGAACAAAGAGAAAAGGAGATACATTGCTTTTATCTCATCTTTCGATAGGTATTACTATTTTATTCAACTATGTGTAGTTTATACTCAATAAAGGGTCTTCAAAAATCCTTTTTTTTTTTTCGAAAAGCTAAAAGATTTTTGGAAATTTAGGCCAAAATACTGTTAGTAGTAATACTAATAGCTGATGTGGTTTAAAAACACTATAACTACTAAATTTTGTATATCTTCCATTATAATTTGAAGTGCAGAAAATTGAAAAAGAACAAGAGGGAAATAATGGAAATCCAAATGAGCGTACTTTCGTTGCAAAATTAGATTCTTTGATTGCATAAATAACTTCTTTATGTAAGTAATTACATCAATATAAAGGACTATTACTATAGAAAAGATTTGGAGATCTTATAAGAGAGGAAATTGTAAATTTTATTCATAATAATGAGAATAAATGGTGGGCTTTTTTTAATTATTATTTCCATAAAAGCATTAGCTTAGGTCCTCTTTAATTTTCAAAAGTAGGCAAAATAACATTAATACAAAGATAAAACTCATATTTGAAGCCATTTATAGTAAGTATACCTTTACTAAAATAGTAAATGGTCCATAACTTAATAAGAGCCCCTTGTAATGACCAAGTAAAACTAACGGCTCCTAAACCTGTCTTCTAGAGAGAAACCAGCTACTAATTACTTTTAATATGATTCATTTATTTTTGCTAAATTTATTTTTCAATATTATTTGGGATTTTTGCAGCTATGTTTTGTCAATATTTCAATTTGCAAGTTCTTTTTAACCCCTTATATTTAGGAAGAAACACTGGTATATAATGAGAAACATATTCATAAAACATCATAAAGAGTTTTCAATTTACAAAATATAATACGGAAATTTCTCAATCTTTAAAAATTTTCATACAGGATGATTTATGAAATATATATGTATATCATATTCAAGGTTTAGAATTTCGCTCATGATTTTATTTTTATGTATGAGAATTGTTTAAAATCGATATGAAATATGTATATCTCGCTCAAGCCTTAGAATTTCAGTCACAATTTCATGTATAAAATTATTTAACTTACATACAATATTCACACAAATTTGATACAACTATAACACACATGTAAACACAAAAAATGATCTTCATACAAAATCAATATGTAATTATAATACAACTTTTATATTTGATACAATTTGAACTTTAACAAGCTAAGATTGAAATTCAGTCTAAAACTAGCTAAAATCTAATTAAATGGTCCTAATTTTTATATTTTATTGTGTTTTGTGAGGATATTGTTCAAACAACAAAGTCGATATACCTCTTTTTTTAAAAATAATTCGTGTTACTTCAAATAATTGAGTTATAAGGAATTCTCAGGCTGAGTGCCAACTTTCAATCCTTTTAAATGATTTTGGCTCCTTTCTCTATTTTCAGTATAGGTCATTGTTATTTCATCCAAACTAGAGTATTATTGGTGATCCCCTACTATAAAACAAAAGAGTAGCCTTTATAATAGATTGTTACTTACCATTATACGTGAAAGAGTGATGTCTGCAAAGTAACAGTCAATAATTATTATGATTATAGTATAATAAAAGGCCCATCTCAAACAAGATAGAAAAGGAAAAAAAAAAGGGAAAATTTTTTCTTGTAAAAATAAAAAAGGTGCAAAGGAGCTAGAGATGACAACGACAAGACGCAAGTAATGACTTAAATTTGCTATGTTTAGTAAAGTTTTATTATGTCTAATAAATAAGGAAAAGTAGCTAGATCTTATTTACCATTAGCCTAATTAAAAAGATATCTACATTAATCACCTTTGCAAATATGTCTTATTGATGATTTAACACAAATGTTAAAAGATATGTGATTATATTTTTCCAAATTGGTGAAAGTCGTGTCGTAAAGGAGACAATGTTTGAAACTGTATGTGCATTGACCTCCCTAGTCCTACATATGTTACAGATTAGAAATCGGCTAGATACACTAGAGTTCTAATTAAAATATGTCATTCTCATACTCATGTACAGAGTCCTAATTCTAATACACAAAGTAGTCTCAATCTTTCGAGGTTGAAGGGTTCAAGTTGAGCCAGATTGATGCCTAGTGAGGCTTGACATGTTGATTGTTGGGTATGTAGTAAGAGTTAATGGGAAATGGAGGGAAGAAAGAATTTGAAAAGTTGAGAACTTGAAAGTCCTCTTATGTTTCAGTGAAAAGGCATTTGTCCTTCATCGGTGATGGAAAGAAAAATAGAAGAGTTTAAATATAGAAACACTCTTATCAATTGTTAAAATGATTTGAAAGAGAGTCCTCCCTTGCGTTGTCATCACTGAAATGTTTCAACAACTTAGTTGATTGACTGACCCGACTTAGATCCGTTTTATTTAAATTCTTTCTCGTTTTATTTCAATTTCTTTCTCGTTTTATTTGAATTTCCCACCGTTGAACAAATTCATCTTGCCTTAATATATTGATTCTTCATATTTTTCCTTACGAATTTTTATGATTACTTCTTTTTCTACACAAAAGTTTCTACTTGTACCTTACTGTTAGTTGAGTGGAGTTTTGGGTATCAATACGCTGGTGATTGAGATCATTCTATCGTGGAAAAACATATTCCAAATCAACCCTTGAAAACTATAAGGGGCACTCCACGTATAAGGGGCTTGATCTTTTTCTTTTTGTCTTTTTCCAGATTCTGGTATGTTTTATAGTTTTTAGTTATTTGTGAATTAATTTTTGTTCTTATGTTCTTACTGATTTATCAAAATTTGATTGCTTCGTATTTCTGTAAAGTTTGATCAAATCAGTATTCCTGTCTTACTTGACAACAATCTTAATGAAATTAGTATTTTATTTTAAATATGTGTTTTTGGTGGAGACAAAAACCTTCGTGATTTTATACTCCTTTTAAGTCTACAATTTTAAGTTATTGCTTACTAAATTTGTATCAACTTTTGTTTATTAGAAATGGCAACAATGCTACAATGGTTGTCGCTACACCAACCCAAACTGTTATACTACCGGTAGAGATATCAGAAAAATGATGTTGTGTGAATATCAAAGGATGGCAGCAACGGGTATTTTTCTAGCTTACCGCTTTTGATCTACAGATTTTTACCAATGAAGAAATACCAATGCCAGCTGCTGAATCGCTAAACAGAGAGTAACTCATGATTATTGAGGCATGGAAATAGATAGACCCCTATTAATGTTTATAGTGCAATGACAACTTCGAAAGAATTGTGGAATGCACTTGAGAATAAATATATGACAGAAGTTGCATGCTTGAAAAAGTTTGTGATTGCAAAGATTTTAGATTATAAAATGGTAGATAATAAAACTGTTAGATCACAAGCGCATGAACTTCAATTTATTTTACATCATCTGATGTTGAATATATGATAGTAAATTAAGATTTTCAAGTGGCTTCAATGATCGAGAAGTTACCTCCTTCATGGAACCACTTCAAGAATTATCTAAAGCACAAACGTAAGAAAATGAAGCTTAAAGATCTTGTGATTCGTCTTAGGATAAAAAAAGGTAATAAAATCATCAAAAAAAAGTCTCGTAAGAGTTCGACAATAATTGTGGTTAATATTGTTGAAGAAGCTCCTACCAAAGAAAAGAAGAGAAAAAAGTTCAAGGCTCCGAGTCAAAATGGGACATAAAGAATTTCAAGGACAACTGTTACAATTGTGGTAAGGCTGGTCATTAGTCTTATGAGTGTCGTGCTTCAAGAATGGACAAAGACAAAGAAAAAGGCAAAAGTCAAGAAAACATCGTGGAAGAGATGGAAGATGCAGATGACTTGTTTGTAATAATTTCGAAGCGCAACTTAGTTGGAAATCTCAATGAGTGGTTTCTCAACTCAGGTGTCACTCAACATATTTGCTCTACGAAAGAAGCCTTTGCAACGTACACTCCTGCTGAGTTCGATGAAGATTTATTTATGGGAACACAACAACAACAAGGATTGCATGAACTGGAAAGTAGACATTCGACAAGGTGTTGACTTTGAACAGTGTTGTTCATGTCCCTACTATTAGGATAAATTTAATTTCTGATGCACTGCTCATTAAAAACGGGTTTAAGTGTGTCCTAGTTAGTGAACAAAACTGTAATAAGTAAGAATGAGAAGTTCTTAGGGAAGGGTCACCTCAACGAGAGTCTCTTCAAACTGAATGTAATGGTTGTTGATAATATTAATAAGAATTCTGCTTCTATTTTCTTGTTGGTGTCAAATGATTTATGATGCCCGTTTGATACATGTAAATTACAAACGGATATACCAAAAATTAAATCTCGGATACTAGAGGGGAATAATTTTCTTAAGGTGACACTATGCATTCGGTGGGCGTGATCTTTTCCATTCTGTCTTTTTCAAGATTCTGGTATGTTTTACAAATTTTAGTTGTTGTAAATTAATTTATGTTCTTCTGTTCTTCCTAATTCCTTAAACTTTGGTTACTTCTTTTTTCTGCAAAGTTTGTTCAAATCAGTAATTTTGTCTTAAACACAGATTTGCAACATGTGATACAAAATATCCCCAAGAAAGATAGATTCTTAGGTCTATATTCAGAGGAGCAGGAACATCGACAATGACATCACACACCATATTGGTGTTAGGACAGAAAATAATAAGGTGTCATGCGCAAGCTAGAAAAGGTAACCTTGATAGACTATGAGAAAGAAGATAAACGAGAAATATATCAAAAGACACAACGATTTAACGTAATTCGATCTACCGACCTACCTCCATTGAAGAGACGAGTAATCCACTACATAATTATGAGAGTAAAAAATAGGTCTACAACCTACCTCTACTAAGGAGATGAACAATCCACTATACAAATATGAGAGTACAAAATATAGAGATAAATAACCTCAACCGATCATTTACTCGAAATTTAAAGAGGTTCACACAAATGATAACATATCATTTATATCCCACAAACTCTCCTCCTTAACCAAAACATTCAAAGCCCTGAGGACTACATTATGAATGCTTCTATTGGAATGTTGATTAAGTTATAACGAACATCTATTTATAAAAACCTAAACATTTTCTACAACAAAAGAACTAGCTAATATGTTTTCCTTTTAGGAAAAGAAAAACCTATTTATTCTAAGAAATCAGCGCAATTAATATCCAACAATTGGTACGATATGAATGAAGTGAAAACTTGTCTCTAAAGTGTTGTGTGATAAATCGTTACTGCAAAGATTAAAAAGTAAGTTATACAAAGTGGAGTTTCAACTGACACTGTTATATGAGACTGAGTGTTGGTTAGTAAAATTTCCAAATCTAGAAATGCATGTTGAGGAGATGTGCATATTGTGATGGATGTGTAGACATACTATGAATGATAAAGATTAGCATCGAAAATACCTGAAATAGGGTGGGATACTCCTCCTACAATTTTTCTTAGATAATGTCAACCATACCCCTTTGTCTCTACCTTTAAGGGTGTGTTTTGTATAAAGGAAAATATTTTTTGGAAAATGTTTTTCAATTTTCTCATATTTGATTGGGACAAAGTTTTGGAAAATGTTTTTTTAAATGAACTCATTTTCCTCAAAATTAAGGAAAATGACTTTCCTTCAAAAGTTAAGGAAAACATTTTCAAAAACTCTCATTCAACTTCAAGTTACATTTTTTTTAAAAAAAAACATCAATTTCTAAAAAATATTTTCCTTCCCAACCCACGCAAATAAATAATTTTTTTTAAAAAAATATTTTCAACTTTAAAGTTTTATTTTTCCACCTCTAACACCCCCCCACACACAGAGCTAACCCCCCGACCAACCTGCCTTTTTTTAAAAAAAAATATTTTCAATTTCAAAAATTATTTTCTACTCTAGTAAAAATAAAAGATTATTTTCTACTCTAGTAAAAATAAAAGATTATTTTCTACTCACCAACCAAACATGAGAAAATAAGTTATAAATCTACTTTTTTTCAGGGAAATATTTTCCTTCGTACCAAACACACCCTAAATCTCTATTTACACAACGTAAGCTTATATTTTGACTCTTATTCGATGGTTGAAGCATTTGTGCACAACTTATTTTCGAAAAAAATAATAAGTTCGTCGTTTCACTTGATTTCACTTGTGATTAGTAGTTGAGGCTAGTAATATATCATTTGACAATAAGAAACTAGTTTTGGATGTGGACAACATTAATTAGTACTTTGTGGCAACAAGAATCGAAATTGATATGCACTGAAGAACAACATTTATCTTTCTTTAATTCAATAAACTATCCTATCCTTAATTATATATTCTTACAATAATGATTAAAATTTAAACAACCAAATATTTATATTGGGACGAAAGAAACATTAGCATTTTTCAATTTTTCATTGTACGTGCTATACACATGCATTATTTTATTTAAATCATTTCTCCATTTCAATTAGCTCTTCTTTTAGGGTGGACATTTGATATTTGATTTAAAATTTTTTAATTTCGATTCAGTAATTTGACAATTTGTAATTAGTAGTTAAAATAGATATTAAATATTTTTTTATTTTTTTCAGTTTGATAATCAGTAAATCAAACTTTGTTTTAATGCGATATTTAGCAATATTGTATTAAATTTGTAACCAATTCTATTACAAAGCTAATATTGTTGCTCTAATTATTTCTATTTTTTTATGCAGATGCATGATATAATCAAAGATCAACAAGTAAGAGAAGACATCAAGCAAAATAAATTAGCACAACTAAAAAACATATGTATTTAAGTTATTTATGTTCAGGCTTTAACTTTTTCATTGGACTTATACTGATGAATAATAGATCTATTGATATATGAATTTCATTAAATAAATAATTCGATATTTGAAAAGTACAAAATATAAAATGCTACTAATAGCTCATGTCAAACCCAAACTCAAATTCTGTAATTCTAATATTTTACTCTTAAATATCATATCAACTACCAAATATTAAATTATTAAAAAATTTAATTTAATTTAACAATTTAATTTTCGATATTTCATGCTCATCCCCTATCTTCCTTGATTTTTTTTCACTTTCAATTTGTTAAAAAAAAAGTTTTTAAAGTGAATTTTGCAATCACTTCTCCACTTCATTTTTCATCATTAATCCATTTCAATTAAAAGGACAGCATCATTAAATTGTTCAAATTATTTATAGCGCTAGCGTACAAGTCTTAAATTGGCATTTTTGTGTACTCACTTCATTAATTATAGTTACTTTTACAACATGTAGATCATACTTGATTAATTTTAAAGGCAAAGTACAAGTGCATTAAATTTAGTTTTTATTGAGACACATGCAAGATCCCAAACCATTACATACGTGTCACTGCCTCCATGAATTAATCACCGCCCTAAAGATGACTGCCCCCTTTCTTATTCAATAACAGACATTTGGCCTCTGTTAGGTTACACTCTATGTGTTAAATACAACTAATTATATTTATATATCACTTTCATCTGATTGGCAATTATTGATATACAAATTACCTATAACTATTCTATAATAAGGAATTTAATTGTATCAATAATACTTTTAAACTATTAGTACGTAAAATTTATGAGTCACTTTCATAACGAGAATATATATCAAAAATGATAAAGTTAAAGAATGTATCAAACTATTTTCTTTGTTACTAATAAAAAAAAGCAGAAGCTATATTTTTAATATACACTAATTATAAATTTTCTATTGATTTGCGATAAAGAAAAACTATTCCATTTGTAATAGTGCCAAAAACCATAATTAAGGCAATGTGTTGGTCAAAAGAAGAAGAAGACAGAAAGTGAGAGTCAGAGGATGTGGTATTTTAGAGTGACAGTAGAGTTCGTCTTTATGCTTATGGTTCTCTTCTCTGCACAATTGCTCCTTTGCACATGTAATAGTGACTACACTTAATGACCACACCATTGGTGGGATTGACACAAAATTCAACTGGCCACTAACATCCTAGTGTCCTCCTCCTTTTAGTTACATTGTCTCGGTTCCCTATTTGCATGCTTCCTATACTATATTATATTACTATAATATAAGTTAGTCAGTATATGTATTTTTATTATTAAAATAAAATATTAAGTACATAAATTAGTGGGTATAAATTATGGTGGAAAATTACTATTAATTTATATTTTTTTACCGTTTAAAAAGGTGGAGATATCATAATAGAAATTTTAATATTATTCCGCTCAACGACTCTCTTCAAAAAATGGAAGAGAAGAGATGTGTCAAGAATTTAGATTTGTAATGGAGAAAACACAATATTGTGAAATCATATTGAATAATGGTATATCATCAATATTAATTGTGTTAAAATTTATGATAATTAATCTTGTAGATTCTTAAACTTAGTCATAGCAAGATGAAGGGTATGAAGCACATCGAGGAGATGGTATTGAAGTTCATAAAATCTTAGTCATATATGAGGAAACTCAACCTGAAAATTAGCTAGAGATCACATAACCAGGTTAAAAGAAGAGAACAAACCATATGATGACTTCTTGTGAAATTTCCTATATACTTATTTTGTTCAATCCTATGATGTGAGTGCATTGATTTTATAATTTTGTGGAGGTTGAGTCTGAATTTTTAATGAAAATTTGTATCTCATATGAGTTGAATATCAAAGTTATAGGGGCACCCTTGAAAGTTTTCACATATGTGAGTGCGAAAATAGAACGCTTTCTATCAGAATGAGCTTATTTTAAAAAAGACTCATGAAAATTGGAATATACAAGGCCGTAATGTGCTAGCTATTAAAGCTTAGGTTATCACCTTTATAATTGTGTATACGCATTAAGCAGTGATACTTTATTCCCCTTAAGCAGTTATAGTTCAAGTCTGAGACAACTACTATCTTTGGAGTAAAAGCTATTGTTTACTGAGTGACGGTTCAGTGTATTGCACACACTTTCATTATGCATGATAGTCTACCTTCAACAAAATTCATAAAAAAAAACTCTCTTGTTTTAATATTAAAATGAATGGCGATTGTTGGTGTATATGCATTTTATTATTAAAATAAAATATTAAGTGCATACGTTAGTGAACAGAAATTGTGGTAGAAGATGATATTGTTTTTTTTATAACATATGTAACATCTATCCAATTTATCTACCCACATCACTATCCTCATTCTACATATTACATGGAAGACTTCTTCACCTATAAATAGTGGTGTTTCTTCCTTTGTGAAGTATTTCAAAAAGGATGAGAAGTGTGAACTTATATTGTAGTGTGTAGTAGTGAAAAAGAGAGTTAAAACATGAAAGACTTCAATTATGATGTGATTGGGGTCCACTTATGGTGGCGGTGTTATGTGAATTTGATATGGCCTTGTCGCGTTACTTTATATATTATGATGATCATGTCCTTGTTGGCAATTACTTGAAGTATTATATTGAATTGTGTAGTGGATTATGTGAAGTATGATCTTATCTACCTATGTGAAAGTATATGTTTCTTACATGAAAGTTGTTAGGTAATCATGTTAGACTATGACTATGTGCTTCTAGAATAACATATAATATGGGCTAATGTGAAGTATGTTGTGTCTTATTTAGGTAGACTAGTAATGTCCCTTACTTGATACATGTATGAATGTGAATAATGTGATATCTTGACTTAGGCTGTTAAGGGTCTTGTATGTATACATGTTATGTGGAACCTTGAACCTAGTGGTAAGGTTATGAATCTTGAAGTAGTTAGCGAAAATGGTATCCTTCATATGATGAATGATGGACTTAGGGTTGATTGGCTGGAACGACATCATATCTAACCTTACGAAAAGTCATGATGAGCTTCTTGTCGCCATTGTAAGGCAGCCCCTAGCGGACTTCTTTGGTAGGGTAGATGTAATTGGGTTATGAACTAGATATGGAACCATTTTGTATGAACCTTAATGTGAATTACTCTATGAGAACAAAGGCTAGCACCGAGTGAGTATGGTAAGGAAAGTAGTTCTAGTTAAGTATGAGACTAGAATACAAAGAAGTTCATCATATTTCTTAACCATATGCCTACATGGGATGTGTCTAAGTTCTACCATTGGCAAGTAGAACAACCTCATCGGAGTAGGATAGGACTCAGGATTCCATGCTTTGCTATCATGGTATATGTGGTTATTTTCTATTCTCATCATATGTAATACCCATTAGCATTAGAGAAGTTCTATGAAGTTTATGTGATGGTATGGGACGCTATCTAGACATTGCATAATAGACTTTGAAGATGTTAGTGAGAGTCCCTAGGTCTTCTCCAAGACCATTAATTGAATGTCCTTATGTGATGCATGAGTCTCTTGATGAACTAATTAACTAATGACTTATGTTATGAAGTATGTAAATGTATAAGTACCTAATCTAAAGTGACTTAAGGATTCCTTAGCTAAAGTGTGAAGAGGGCATACGGGATGATCTTTTCATGTCTCATCTTTGGAAGTCTTCAGAATGACTCTAGTTAGGGAAGATGTTTGGTGTTGTAGACATGATCTAAGCCTTAGTAATCTTAAGGACTATTTAGGTAATCTTGAAGAAGTCAATCATGGACGTTATCTTCTTGATTTACTTAAGTAGGTCTTTTAATAGCCTTTGGAAAGATAATGTCATATCATTTATGTGTTGGTGTATTTAGTGAGAATGATTCTATCTTAGGGAGTCTGTAGGGTCTCTTGAGTGTGTGTGTGTGTAAGGGATTGTATGGGCGGTTGTTTCACAACTCACTTAAGTGAGAATTAGAATCACCTTTGGTAGAAGAATCTTACCTTGATGTTTATGATGCTTTGTAAGTGTTTATGTGACTCATTTTAGGTAATCTTAAGGGTCGTTTAGGCACATCTAGAAAGGGTGTATGGGTGGTCTCTCTTTGTGCAACTTAAGTGAATATTAGGATAGCTTTGAGTTGGATGATTACATATTAAAAAGAGTGTCTAAAGTGAAGGATAAGTGCCTCACTGTATAGTGAATCGACTCACTGTTAAGTTATCCTAAAAATGTATTAATTCGTTTAAATGTTAGCTTATGTGTTTCTAAGTTGCTAAATGTTGATCTTATGATTATGATATGATTTCTAAATGAAAAGATGCATATTTTCAATAAATGCACGTTTTCATGATTTTATGTGTTATGTGATACTTAGTACATGTGGTTGTACTAACTCCATGCTTTTATCTATCTATAGTTCTTGGTAGGTGAAGAGCTTTTGTGAAGGGAAGACTTGGACTTAGAAGATCGTTCAAGAGAAGTTAAAGTATGTCCTCACTTGATTCGAGGGCATATATGTCTTTTATGTTTCTTTAATGAAGTATTGTAATAGATTATATAGTACTATGTTTTCTAATTCGTATGGGCCGTGTCCCAAGTACTCTTGTGTCTAAGATGATGAGATTGAGACTTAATATTTCCTATTACTTTATATGAAAGAGTTTTTAATGACTACATATGTTTTTGTGAAAAGTTTTAATTCCGCACCACTTTTCACTATATATATGCAATGAATGATATGAAAGAGTTTGTATAAGACCTCCGAGAGGTCGAGTACACCGGCTACAATCAGAGATTGTGCCCTAACTTCTAGGGTGTGGTCTCGGATGTGACAAAGTTGTAAGATTGTAGTTAAAGAGTTTTGATTAAAATCAAGCGTGTGTTGGGTATGTAGCAAGAATTGATGGGACATAGAGGGAAAGAGAGGAACTTGAAGAGTTGAGAACTTGAAGAGTTGGGAATTTGAAAAGTCCTATTATGCTTTAATAAAAAGGCATTTGTCCCTCATCGATGGTGGAAGGATAAATAGGAGAATTTAAATATAGAAACACTTCTATTAATTATTAAAAGGGTTGGAAAAAGGGACCCCCCTCGCCCCGTCGTCGATCGAGAGATTATTTTTTGGACAAAGTTTGTTTTAATTAAATAATTATTTATTTATTTAATTAATAAATTAAATTAAATATTTTGAATTAATTAGTTAATAACAGAAACGTTTTCAGTTATTTAGTTGAAATTAACCGAAACGTTTCAACTTTTTAGTTGATTAACCCGACCCGACTCTGATCCGCGCATGATCCGTTTGATTTAAAAATTTTCCCGTTATATTTAAATTTTCCGCCGATTTTCGGAAGTGATTGTTCTGAAAGGTTGCAACTTTCAGGAATAGTCAGTACCATTTGAAAGGTTGTAAACTTTCATTAATGTCGTGTGGATTTTTAAAAGGTTGCAACCTTTCGGACCCTTTTCCTCTTGCCTATAAATATTATTCTCTCTTCAGAATTTTTCCTAACGAATTTTTCTGATCTCTTCTTCTTCTTCTGTACAATAATTACTTCGTGTATTTTACCGCTGTTGATTGGTTCGCTGACACCAGAGTTTTTGGTATCTATACTCTGGTGATTGAGATCATTTTACCCTGGGAGGTCATATTCCAAATCAAACCTCGGATACTAAAGGGGAATAATTTCCTTAAGGGGACACTGTGAGTTCAGTGGACTTGATCTTTTTCTTGTTTAAGTTTTTCCAGATTTTGGTACGTTACAGATTTTAGTTTTTCTTAATTAATTTCTGTTCATCTCTTGTACTGATTCAGTAAACTTTGGTTACTTTGTGTTTCTGCAAAGATTTATCAGAATCAGTAATTCTATTTTCAAACGCAAATTGGCAACAGTGTGTGTAGCATTCGTTTAACAAGTTTGAGAAACTTAACGGATAATAAAAGACTTAAACCTGAGAGTATTTGTCTTTGATAGCTAGGAATTAGAGTTTATAATTCCTTAGGTTTACATAGGTTAGTAATCTTTTGTTGAGGCTCAGAATTCAATAAAGTGGAGTTATATCTTATAGACCTTTATGAGTAGAAATTTTTCGCTATAAAATATTATGTCATTATTTTATTTGTTTTACAAAACATAACTCTTGTAATCTGCAAAGAAATATATAGTATATACTTGTTACTTAGACAAATTTAAGAGTCACAATTCCAAATACCCTGTTTACATATTTCCACCTGGTTATCCACTTGTATGGCCAATGGTCTTACCATATTGCTTTCGTCCTCTGCCACTATTCTTTTCTCTCTCTTCCTCCATTCAATCCCTTGTGTTTTGCCTTTGACTCTCCCCTTCCTGTTTTGGTTGTTGATCATTTTACTTCTCTTCTTTTTCTATTTCATTGCGTGAACATGTGTTCATACAAGTCTTTTCAGCTCATACTCAAAGTTAAAAAATATAAATATCAGCTAAAATCAAGTCAAACGATTTATTTATATATTATGCATGTCTATTTATAAGAGTCCGAAACTCAAAGGGTACAAATTTTTTACAAAAATTCTAAAACGGTATATAAAATTTTATATTAACCAAAACGGTAAAATCGCTGCAGGAGCAGCGATTTACAAAGTAAAATCGCTGCTGAGGCAGCGATTTAGCAAAAAAAAATTTTTTTTAATAAAAAAATGAAATCGCTGCTTTTTTTTTAAAATAAATCGCTGCCAGGGCAGCGATTTATAAAAAAAAAATAAAAAATAAATCGCTGCTACGGGCAGCGATTTATTTAAAAAAATTTTATTTTTTTAAATAAATCGCTGCTAGGGGCACGATTTATTTAAAGAAAAAAAAAATTTCCTTATTAAATCGCTGCACGAAACTTTTTTTTAAAAAAAAAAATAAAGTTTTTTAATACAGCGATTTTATATTAAAAAAAAATTATAATATTTTTTAAAATTTAAATATATAACTTATAAGAAAAATTTTATTAAATCGCAAAAATGTTAATAGCGTCAAGCTATCTTGCACATCGACTATTTCACTAGGTATTTGTTCACCAAGACTTACGCAGATGAGAAAAAGAATCATGTATTATAATGTTGGATGTATATTTTTTTTAATGATATTGACATATGCATGAAGAAAAAGTGGACAAGAAAATCTACTTTTGCTATGCTCTATAAGCATGCTTCACCACAATCTATGGATTGTTTATGTGTTCCTTTATCATTAACAAACAAAACATTTCCAACTTTTTAGGTAGCTAGTAAAGAAACAACTCATTCATATATTAATTTGTATAAGTAGTAATACGACGTTTGGTAGCTAGTGGTATTTACGTATAAAATTAATATGATCTTTGATTTGCGATTTAATAAAATTTTTCTTATAATTTATATATTTAAATTTTAAAAAATATTATAATTTTTTTTTTAATATAAAATCGCTGTATTAAAAAAATTAATTTTTTTTTAAAAAAAAAGCTTCGTGCAGCGATTTAATAAGGAATTTTTTTTTTAAAAATAAATCGTGCCCCTAGCAGCGATTTAATAAAAAAAAATTTAAATAAATCGCTGCCCGTAGCAGCGATTTATGTAATTTTTTTTTTTTTTTATAAATCGCTGCTAGGGCAGCGATTTATAAAAAAAAAAAAAAAATTTGAAATCGCTGCTTGGGCAGCGATTAAAATTTTTTTTTGCTAAATCGCTGCCTCAGCAGCGATTTTACCGTTTTGGTTAATATAAAATTTTATATACCGTTTTGGAATTTTTGTAAAAAATTTGTATTCTTTGAGTTTCGGACATATAAGAAGCAAAAATTCAACTGCTTCAAATATATGCAGAGGGTGTAACTAATTAAATTTTTCTACATATGAATATAATTATATAGGTCGAGCTAGTGTTTGGTATTATATGACATTCGATCTAAATAACTTTTCATCTTTCCCATGAAATTTTTAGTACATCCTTAGATTCCATTGAAGTGTATGTCAATATGTCATTGACCAAAGATTTTGTCGAAAGAACAAAAAAAATTATAAAAAAGACGTGAAAATGTTGTTATATGAAGTCATTATGGAGCTATGTGCATTGAATATAAACACATAAAAAACAATTAGATTTGAACTCCAAGGAAAAAAGAATAAGAATATTTTTGACTTAGAATACTCAAATGAGAAACTTTAAAAGTTGAATTACCTAAACTATTCTTTACCACAATAATTTTTCACATACTCTCTAGAAAGTATGAGATTCTTTGAGTCATCATGTCTGATATTTTTCACATGCAATCCCTATTTTATTTTATTTTTAAAAATCTAAAATGCTGCATAAATAATTTTTTATTTTTTTTGGCTCACTCTTTTTAACTCCTACGTGTTATAAAAAAAATAAGAGTCAAATCACTCTACATTCTACTACGCGATGCAATAGCTCTTTTTTATTAAAAAAAAAAAAGAAAAGAAAATGTTGTAGTAGAGTTGAGTAGTAACAATATTTCATATTTTAAGGTATTAAACTCGCAAGAAATGAATAATTTAAGTGGAATATAAAATTGTTAAATAAACACTTTACGACCACACTCTTTAATTAAGATCTTGTAATATTATTTTTAATTTTTAAAACTAGCTAGAGGCAACATTCATGTCAAACAATTAATTTTTTTGGTTTGTTGTAGACAAAAAGGTGCAAAAAGAAATCTTAAACAAAGTATAAGGAAACAATAATCAGTAAACAAAAAAGAAATCCGTTTCTTTCGCCTAAATCATCGCTTTTTACACTTAAATACATGATTATTATAACAAAGGTACTTTGAATCTTCTTTATTAATTAGTCCCTCCATTATGTATGTTCTTATTAATTGTTAAATAAATGAATTCGATTCTGTTGCGTTAATATCGTGGCTGATTCTTTTGGTGCAATTGATATCATTGTTGAAAATTTTCAAATTCTATATATGAAAAAGGGGAAAAGAATATATGTGGAAAAAATATGGTACTAATTTGAATGGAGAAAGACGAAAGTAAATTGAAGCTTATGTGTGCAAGCATAAAATCTCAAATCAATAATAGGCAAGTGTCTGGTAGTCAAAATCCTCCAAATATAATTGTTCCATTCCGTTTTATATTACTTGATTCTGTTATTTAAAATCATTGTTACAATTTACTATTTCAATTTTAAATATTTTCATTTTAAGAATTTTGAAATTCTATATGAAGTACTATTTGAATAACGACGATTCAGATCGTTATAATAAAACAGTCATAATCAAATTTAGAGTTCCAGAACATAAGTAAGAAAATTGAAAGGAAAGATGATTTTACATGTTGAAGTTATTGATTTCTCATAACGTTAAAGAACACAAATAAAGAAATAAAAAAGATATTTATTTCTACTTGACATTTTCTTTTAATTTGAAGCAGTCCTGTTTATATAGGATCGTGCGTATCATTTAAATGTTTTCTAGTATTATGATTATTAACAATTAATTAAAGGAACTAATATTCTCCCCTTAAATTCGTGCTTATTGGTTTTCCTACGCAATGATTTAGATTAATAAAAAAAAATTGACCGACTCTTGGAGGCACAAAAGTTTCCAACCTCAGAAAGTTGAGATAATAAAAACAAATCACAAAATTTATTTAGATCTATTAGACCGCCATTTAGATGCGGTTTGATTTTTCGATTAGTTTTTTTCGATTTATAAGTTTGGGACGATTTTAAGAGGTCTACATAAGTAGAGGTAGATCGAGAATGACGTAAGAAAAGACGATTAAATATGAAATGAAACGGTCTTCAATTTACCCAGGACATTATTCTTGATAGAAAAATTAAAGTAGAAGGATAGTAGGTTGTTCAGTGATTTATCTCTTTTTCTATGCGAGAGTATAATTCTAGCTTAAAATGTCCTATCAGTATCGATACAATTATTTTATTACAATGTTAATAATACTGATATTTCTTTTATTTGCATATCTTGTACTTACTGTTATTCTTTCAAGTACTTTCATCCTAACTCTTATTTTTACATTGATAAGTTAATTTCTTAAAATATTTTTTTGAAATGAAAATTTATTGAAAACAATCTCAATATATAAAATAAAATAGAAATAATATCTATATACATTTCACGTTCATTAAACCGCTTTTATTGAATTACATTACGTATGATATTTTTGTTATAGTAAATATGTGATACCATAATAAAAGCTTATTTGACTTTGTACATAAGATGGAAGGAGACAAATACAAAGAAAATAGTTTTAAGACCTAGGTAGAGTGTGTAACAAAGTTAGAGGACAATAGACCACAAATAATATTGTAGGGTTTTGGTGCCCGACACCACACGTGTGTTTATTTGGTATACTTTTTTTCTTCTTAAAAATACTTTAAGTTTGACTCGTGTCATGTCTTTAGTTGATTTGTAATTAAAACCAAATATGTGAAGGGGCCATCTACCTAATAACTTGCATCTTAACCAAACATAAGATTCACTTTTTGGTCGGTTGATTGGATTCTCTAAATTATTATTAAGTAATAATATTTTCCTCTCTCAAATATTCTTAGTTTATATGATATTATTTTATTTAATATTATATTTGAAAAAAAAAAAGTAAAATTCTTTTTTTTAAAAATTTATGACCTAAAATACTATGTGAGTATTAATTATTTCACTAAGAATGAAAAATAAATTTTTTAAAAAATGATATACATGAATTATTAAAATAGTTTATACAATTTCCATCTCCTTATTGCGACAATTTTATTCCCTTCTTCCCATGGAATATGGACCAATGAATCTAACTTCACATGCGAAATACAAAATTAAATATTTAAAGGATAAAAAGGAAAATTGGATACAAGATCGTAGTATCTCCAAATAAAATTTACTTTAATGAATCATAAAAAAAGAGTTTTTGAATTTGTTGTCATCAAAACCTATATAATTGTCTTGAGAAACGTAATTTTGGGGAAGTGAGAACTTTAGACAATAAATATTATTTTAATTTTATTTTACATTTTTTTGGAAATGAAATAACCAATCATATAATCACACATGGGTATTAGTTTAGCAGGTGAATTAATAAATTAATTTGACGACATTAAACCGCCACGCAGAACATGTTATCAAGGAGATTTTATGCCTCAATAGTCTCTAATTTCTTTTAGATGCCTTTTAAAAAATTATTTTCTTATTTTATTTTTATATTTTTTTAACATATGTGTTCTATTCATTAATATCAAAATTAATTTCTTAGAACAAAATCAAAACATCATTATCAAATTTTAACTATATACCTTAAAGGGATCGTTTGGTGCAAATTAAAGCCATGTTGTTATTAATAATGTAGAAATATAACATTTAATATTTCAACAAGTTGATTTCCAAACTACCATTTAGTCGAATGAAAGGTTCTTGTTTCAATATAGTATTTTTCTAATTATAATAACCAAAGGTATTAATGTGTTTACATAAATAAATAGGGGTCAATTTTAAAGTAGTTGACCCCTTTTAATTTAGTAATCTATCATATAAGTTGGTCAAGAAACTAACGCTCTCAGTGCACAAGTAATAGATACAATTAACAAGTGTATGTTCATTGATAGGATTATTGGTGCAGTATCTTTTTTTTTTATCACATGGTGCGTTAATTACACAGAGTGGAGAAAAAGAATAGAAGTACTACAATAATTATCAAGTGAAATCTAGAATCAAGGCAAAAGCATATTCACCCAACTCATTAAAGTCATTGTAAGAAAAGGTTCATGTACCTCAAATGAAGTGTGATATATAAGGACAAATCTTTCTTTTGGTTTCCCACTCGGTATACAAAGTCATATTTGAATCTCGATTAAATTTAAATCACACATTATAAAATTCATTTAAACATTCAATATCCATTTTAAAATCAAATTAATCTGAATTTACATCATGAAATTTTTATTTCAGAGCAAAAGATTACTTATCAAAAAATAATTTCATCCTCAAAATTGAAACTCAAAAGTTTTATTTAAAAAAATAAAAGTAAATATACCATATGCCAATAAATATACTTACAACTAGCTCACTCTTTTTTTCTTTTTCTTTTTTTGATAAAATAGAAAAGAAGGAGAAGTCATATGTATATAGACAAACTTCACATGGGACATTTATTCGACATTATGGAAAGACTATGATCCAAGAAAGTCTCCTCGCATGGGAACATGAAGACCCTATTATTATCTAATTTAATAGTAGTAAAAAAAAAAGTACCTAAAAGTATGTGCCTATATATGACTTATATAATTCAATATTCATAAGAAATAAAAAGAGTCCATATTTCACAATATTCTATACTATATACCTTGGCCGCCAAGAGAAAGACTTCATATATGTATTTTTCTAAGTCAATACTAGAGGAAGAAGACCAGCAAACTCTATTGTCTTGACTCTAAATAAAATTATACTAAAAGATACTATGCACATGATCCTTCTTGTATCAATGTTCACCCACTATTTAGTTTCACAATTAAATATTCAGAATTTTAAAAAAAAATTGTTATATTTTATAAACTACATAAGAGTACCATGGCAATTTTAATAATCATTCGAATCCAATAATATTAAAAAAAATGTTTAAGTTAGCCTTAGTCTTGTTAATGTAGTTGGATTCCATGATAGAATACCAGTTGTCTAAGTCATAATTCTTTTTTTAAGATGAAAAAGAAAAAAAATGTAAACTATATAAATATATTATTATATGGTAAATTTAGAATTTTTACTAGACATGCATATGCTCCCTCCTTTTACTTTACTTGTTCAGGGTAGATCGACTTACATATATATATTTATATATCGATTGGTCTATAGTTTAATTGACTTGTGAAATGATTTGAAATAAATGATTTAAGGCTAATGGTAAAGAAAATAAAAGTGTCTTTCTTTAATATACTAAAGTAGTTTGTCAAATAAATCAGAATTTATTTATAATTTACTGGACAAGTAAAATAAAAAAAATGGAGAAAGAGTAATTATCTGAGATATGTGCCTCCCCAGTCCTTCACTAACATAAGGTCTTTAACGAGTATTTTAATTAGTCAAATACCTAAAAATATGGCCTCTAAACCCTTGAACTGAATAGGGTCTCAACCGATTTACGAAAAAATAATTTTGTATGACCTAAAATACACTCTTTTTTTTTTTTTACTTTTATTTGGTAACGGCATGTTGACCAATATTGCAAGATATATTTTTTTATTAGAGAGAAGTACGGTAAATATTCCTAAATTTGAAGTAATTATTAATTTCATCCCAAATTATCAACAGCCTTAAAAACATCCTTTTATTTAACTAACTGAACTTAAATAAACCTCGATATTACAACATGAGTAAAATGCACACTTAAATTCTCGCCTAGTTTTAAAATATTTTCAACACTTCTCCAGATATTTTTTATTGAGAGTTGTATGCTACTACAAGAGTTTGAAGCCATTTTCTACGTCATGGGTAGATCGAAGATGTATCTAAGTTTAGTTAATCAATTAGAGAAGTATTGTCAATAATTCGAAAATGAAACTAATAATTAGCATCAAGATCAGAAGTATTTTCAATTTTTTTTTAATTGTGTTAATATGAAAAGGGTCGCAACTTATACGAATACGACATAACGTTTTATGCGTACCATTTTCAAATTTTGATATTTTAAATTAATGTAATCATGACAAGTGAGAGTGAATTGTAAGAGATACAAACAAAAAGGACTATTTCAAAGTTTAATACTACACTTGTTATGATTTGCATGAGAGTCCTAAAAAAATAGATAGTGATACCAACTTTTGTTGTCCAAATTGTAATAGAAGAAGTATGTATATGTATGTCTTCATGTGTCACAAGAACAATTATCCTTTTATTGTTATTTCGGTGGGTGTCGGCCCACTGTTTCAAACGTGGGTTCACTGCTTTTAGGCCCACAATATGGCCCTACCCACCCTATTATGTGGTATTCAAGTTTTTGTGTACTTGTCAGGTGTTTTCTCTTTTAAAATAATTTCAATTATCATTATTATTACTATTTTGTTTGGATGTACAAGATTTGTTATAATCAAAGTAAGCCATGATTGTGAAAGAAAAAGACACTGCCTGATAACTAGTTGTAATCGGTGGATGAGTTAGGATTTTTATCGAGAATATTTAAATATAATAGTATGTAATGTCAAAATAAAATGAAAAAAATATGGTAATATTTGAAGTTCAAACTCAAAATTCCTTCATTCAAATAGACATTCATTACCATTACGTCAAAGACATAACTTTTATCAAGGATGTTCAATTTAAATATATATTTTTTAAATATAAAATTTGCGACCAAGACTATAGCTACGAACCTGACTGCAACAATATAAATATAGGTAACTTATAGAAATCTCACTAATTTAAGAGTAATTGCTCCATACATACTGGTTTATAATACATGTAGCTCGACATATATGCGGGTTAAAATTAATTGTAGTTTGATTTATATATATTGTATTCAAGTGAATTCATATGTATTTGGCATATATAAATAAAGTTTGCTCGCTCTCTCCCATCTCGTTCATCACTCTCATATCCCATTCGCGTATCTGATATCCCAGTTACATGAGAATTACACCAGATATGTGTGTCTATTATGTATCTATAGTGTGATTCACATGTATCTGAGATACATAGTTCTCACTCGCCATCTAGCTCGAGCTTTTCTTCCTATTTCAGTGCATCTTACAACAAAAAATATTTATCTAAATATATTTCATTTGAAATATGATATGAAATTATTAATTTACGAAACAAAAGATAATTATTTCAAATTATAAGAAGAATTCATAAATACAATATAAATATTTGTGTAATTAGATAATTTCTCTTATAAATATTTAAAAAAATTAAAAAAAAAAAAAAAAACTTGGAGAAAATAGTTTAATGGGCTATGATGAGACTGTGATAGTGGTGGGGAAAAAGATAATATTTATGGAGTTCAAATTTTCAGGAGAAAGGGAAAATGAAATTTCAGATTTTTCTAAATTGAGAAAGAAAGTGACCACAACCTTTGTAGCAATCTGATGTTATCTCGTTGATTTGATTGACAAGGTAACTTGGACTACATTATTATTATTTTTATGTTTGGTTAGGTAGTAGAACTGTAGAAGATATTTTGTAAAAAAAATATTCATCATCTATAATATTAACAAATAAGATTGAATCAAAGATTTTATGAAATTCTTGAATAGAAAAAAAAAATCGATTATGATGTCTGTTAAGTGTTGGATGGAGTAGTATTTGAAGTTACAAGTAAATATAATTATAAAGTATAAGAGTAAAAAGCTTAGTTGATTACTTAATTTTGGTTAATTGGCTTTTGAAGTGATATGTTATTTTATATTTTGAAAGTCATCTAACTTTATCAAGTTAGCTTTCCTCTAGCGTGGTTGTTTAAAAAATATAACTGCATAATTTTTTATGCCTATTTAATAACGTGATAATACATTTTTTATTTAAAAAATATTATAAATATTTTATTTAATATTTAATTATAGGAAAAGGGTATGATATACCCCCTCAATTTTAGATTTGGAGCTAATATGTTCATCGTTATGAAAATGACTCATATATATCCTCACTGTCATACAAACTACTCACATATACCCCTATCATTACAAAATGAGCTCATATATACACTTCATTTAAGAGAAGTGAAAAATTAGTTTTAAATTTATATATTTAAAAATAATTTAGAGATATATATGATTCTTCTAACAAAGTTCAAGGTATATTTTTAATCTTTTTCACACGTAAATTATTTTTTAACTTCATTTATTATAATTATTTGAGTTTCTTATTCTTATTTCATTTTTTTCTTTCATTCCTTATTGTAAAGAAGAAAAACATTAAAACTGTTACAAATCCATTGAACTAATTAAATGGATTGACCATTGGATATTTATGAATTACTTGTATTCATGTATGTATATTTTCAAGGTGATATGATCCATTATGGATAAACATGTATTTATTAATTTGGTGACCTTTAGAGACATCACTGTCACGACCCAAATCCGAGTCGCAAGTGGCACCCACACTTACCCTCCTATGTGAGCGAACCAACCCATACAAAACCCAACATTTCAATATAATATCAAGATATCATGCGGAAGACTTAAATTCATTAACAAAATCAATTAAATAAACTTCTAAAATTTATAACTCATTATCCCCAAAATCTGGAAGTCATCACCACAAGAACATCTATGATCAAATTACTAAACTAAGAGTATTCTAAGAAGCTAAAACAAATGAAAGCTAGTCCATGCCGGACTTCAAGAAATCAAGACATGAAGAAGAAGATCCAGTCCAAGCTAGAAGCATTAGCTCACCCTGAAATCCGGTGTAATGAAGACTGGCTAGAATTACTGTTGAGTTGAAGACGACGGCACGTTTGCTGCACTCCACAAATAACAAAGAAAGAAACATACAAGTAGGGGTCAGTACAAAACACAAGTACTGAGTAGATATCATCGGCCAACTCAAAATAGAAAACAGTATATATCAGTTAATATCATAAATCAACTACAATACTCAACATGTAGCAACAACAAGTACTTTAATCATCAATAAGTACCACTAAGTTCATCCATGAGGGCTCAAGCCTCAATACCATACTCATTTGGGAATTAGGTTCATTAGATTTAGTACATTATCATCTTTCCAGATTCATTATCTTTCTTCCTCTTGTGTCGGTACGTGACACTCCGATCCCCTACTACTATATGTCGGTACGTGACACTCCGATCCCCTAATTCTACATGTCGGTTCGTGACACCCGATCCCCTAATACTATGTGTCGGTACGTGACACTCCGATCCCCTAATTCTACGTGTCGGTTCGTGACACCCGATCCCCTAATTCTACGTGTCGGTTCGTGACACCCGATCCCCTAATACTATGTGTCGGTACGTGACACTCCGATCCCCTAATTCTACGTGTCGGTTCGTGACACCCGATCCCTTAATACTATGTGTCGGAACGTGACACTCCGATCCCCTAATCTCATTCTATCAATTCATCAAGCCTTCTCTTATACCAAGACATCATTAATCTCATTACTTTAGTTCATCAAGCCTTCTTTTATACCAAGGCATCATCATTAATAAAGTAGATTAGGGTTTCTTTCAAGATTTAGGATTCAATAGCTTCATCATGCTTATTTTATCACAACTATATAATCACATTCATGCAAGCATACAATTAAGCATATAGAAGGGTTTACAATACTACCAATACATATCATTCGCTATTAAGAGTTTACTACGAATAGTATCAAAATCATAACCTACCTCCACCGAAGATTAGTGATCAAGCAAGCAAATCCTCAAAGCAGCGTTCCTTCTCCTCTCTCGATCGATCCTCTCTCTCTCCCTTTGTTCTTTATATTTTTCTTATTCAAACCCTCTTTCTTTTACCCTAATTAGCATATAATTAAGTATAAAAGATGACAATAGTAACCCACTATTAACTCAAAGTTACCTCTTTTATCCCCCAAGAAACTGAGTTATTAATGTTAACCCACAAAATTTATAATTAAAGCAGGAATAGTCCAAAACGCCCTTTTAAAATTAAAACAGAAATCCGACCCAGCCTGGGATTACGCAACCTGTGACGGTCCGTCATGGCTGTGACGGTCCGTCCTGCAGGTCGTCGCAAAGTTCAGAGACTCAATTTCCTTGAAGAGTCTTTGACGGTCCGTCGTGCCCACGACGGTCAGTCCTGCAGGTCCGTCACGAAGTTTAGAGAGTCGATTTCAGTACCCAAATTCCAGAATTCTAAGTGTTCTGGAACGAGACACCCTCGACGGTCCGTCGTGCCCATGACGGTCCGTCGTGGGTTCCGTCGTCTCAGACAGTTTTTCCAGAAATAAAATCTGCTGCTCAAAACGACTAAACAGTTCGTTACAATAGATACCAATTTACCCATCGTTCGTCCTCGAACGATCACAAGCAAAGAAACAAGGGCGAAAGGAGGTACCTGAATCTGTAAATAGATGTGGGTATTTTTCTTGCATATCAGCCTCCTTCTCCCAAGTGGCCTCTTCAACTGGTCGATTCTTCCATTGAACTTTGATGGATGCAATCTCTCTCGACCTCAACTTGCGAACCTCTCTATCTAAAATAGCAACCGGTTCCTCCTCATAAGTCAAATTCTCATCAAGCAGAACCGAATCCCAACGAATGATGTAGCTTCCATCCCCATGGTATCTTTTCGACATAGACACGTGAAATACCGGATGCACTCCTGACAGCCCTGGAGTCAAGGATAATTCATAAGCCACCTCCCCTACTCGCTTAAGTACTTCAAATGGTCCAATATACCTTGGACTTAGCTTACCCCTTTTACCAAACCGCATCACCCCTTTCATGGGTGAAACCTTCAGCAAGACTTGTTCACCCTCCATGAACTCCAAGTCTCTAATCTTTCGATCCGCATATTTATTTTGTCTACTTTGAGCCGCTAAAAGCTTTTCTTGAATAGCTTTCACCTTCTCCAAGGAATCCCTCAACAGATCAGTACCCCAAGGTCTAACCTCAAATGCATCAAACCAACCAATGGGAGACCTACATCTCCTCCCATACAATGCTTCGAATGGAGCCATATCAATACTCGAGTGATAGCTATTATTGTATGAAAACTCCGCTAAGGGTAAGAAGTTATCCCAATGACCACCAAATTCTATCACGCATGCGCGAAGCATATCCTCCAACACTTGAATCGTTCGCTCAGACTGACCATCAGTCTGAGGGTGAAATGCAGTACTAAGGTCCAACCTAGTACCTAATTCAGCATGCAAGGTTCTCCAAAACTTAGAAGTAAACTGCGTACCTCTATCTGATATGATGGAAAGTGGAACTCCATGTAATCGAACGATTTCTGAGATGTAGATTTTGGCTAACTTCTCTGCGTTGTAGGTCACCTTGACCGGAATGCAGTGAGCAGACTTAGTTAATCTGTCCACAATTACCCAAATATAATCAAACTTCCCCAATGTCTTTGAAGACCAACCACGAAGTCCATCGCAATTCTCTCCCACTTCCATTCAGGAATGGGCATTCTCTGAAGTGTTCCTCCGGGCCTCTGGTGTTCATAATTTACTTGTTGACAATTTGGACATTTGGCAACAAAATCGACGATGTCTCGCTTCATTCTACTCCACCAAAAGTGTTGCTTTAGGTCACGGTACATCTTGGTTGCACCAGGGTGTATAGAGTATCCGGAACTATGAGCCTCTGTAAGAATAGTGTGGATCAAATCATCAACGCGGGGCACACATACCCTTCCCTTAATCCTCAAAACACCTTCCTCATCCATTATGGCCTCTTTAGCCTCTCCTCGCAACACCATATCCCGAATTCGGCTTAGTTTCTCATCATCAAACTGTTTTCCCTTGATCTTGTCAAGAAAAGAAGATCTCGCCTCCACACAAGCTAAAAATCCTCCCTTCTCATTTACTTCTAGCCTCATAAAGTCATTAGCCAAGTTTTGGATTTCTCTAGCCAACGGTTGTCTAGAGACTTGCAAATGAGCTAGACTTCCAATGCTTCGTGCCTTTCTACTTAAGGCGTCTGCCACAACATTAGCCTTTCCCGGATGGTATAGAATAGTGATATCGTAGTCTTTCAGTAGTTCCATCCATCTCCTCTGTCTCAAATTCAAATCTTTCTGAGTAAAGACATACTGTAGGCTACGATGATCCGTATAGACTTCACACTTAACCCCATATAAATAGTGCCTCAATTGCTTTAATGCAAATACTACCGCGGCCAACTCCAAATCATGGGTCGGATAGTTATGTTCATGCACCTTTAATTGCCTCGAAGCATAAGCAATCACATTCTTCTCTTGCATTAGCACTGCACCCAAACCAGAATAGGATGCATCATAATAAACGATGAAATTCTTACCCTCTACTGGCAAGGTAAGAATTGGTGCGGTAGTCAACAAGGTCTTAAGCTTCTGAAAGCTTTCCTCACATTCATCCGACCATACAAATGGAACATTATGCTTAGTCAAGTTCGTCAATTGGGAAGCAATGGAAGAGAATCCCTTGACAAATCGACGGTAATAGCTAGCTAACCCAACAAAGCTCCTTATATCTGACACATTAGTAGGTCTTACCCAATTTTTCACTGTCTCAATCTTAGATGGATCCACCATCACTCTATCCTTAGAAACCACGTGTCCCAAGAAGGACACTAAATCTAGCCAAAACTCACACTTGGAGAATTTGGCATAAAGCTTCTTCTTCCTCAACAACTCTAACACCATTCTCAAATGCTCCTCATGTTCCTTCTTACTCTTTGAGTATATCAGTATATCATCAATAAATACGATCACAAAGAGATCCAGATATGGCTTGAAAATCCCGTTCATCAGGCTCATAAAAGCAGCAGGGGCATTCGTAAGACCGAAAGACATCACTACAAATTCGTAATGCCCATACCTGGTTCGAAAAGCAGTCTTTGGCACATCCGCTGCCCGTATTTTCAATTGATGATAACCAGATCTCAAGTCAATCTTGGAAAAGACACAAGCACCTTGTAACTGATCGAACAAGTCATCAATGCGAGGAATGGGATACTTGTTCTTAATAGTTACCTTATTCAGTTGTCTGTAGTCTATGCACATCCGAAAGCTCCCACCCTTCTTCTTCACAAATAACACCGGAGCACCTCAAGGAGATGCACTTGGTCTAATGAAACCTTTGCTCAACAACTCTTGAAGTTGGGCCTTTAACTCTCTTAACTCCGCGGGAGCCATTCTATAAGGGGGTATAGAAATGGGGCGAGTACCCGATTCCAGATCAATGCAGAAATTAATATCTCTATCCGGTGGCATACCAGGAAGATCTGCAGGGAACACATCCAGAAACTCATGGACTACCGAAACCGACTCAGTTGGAGGTACTTGAGTAGTGTCATCCTTGAGATGTGCCAAGAAAGCTAAACACCCCTTACTAATCATTCTCTTAGCACGAAGAAAGGAGATGATACGAACCGGAGAGGAAGTGTAGTCGCCCTCCCACACTAACGGATCTGTCCCAGGCTTGGCTAACGTTACAGTTTTAGCATTACAATCCAAGATCGCAAAATTCGAAGAAAGCCAAGTCATACCCAGAATTACATCAAAATCAACCATTTCTAAGATAACTAAGTCTACATAAGTATTGCTCCCCACAAAAGTCACCAAGCAAGACCTATATACTTTTTCAACTAT
>CM064966.1:59687225-59849224 GCA_032847665.1 Solanum chilense
AACCCATTTGAGGAAACTGGAAAAAGATTCAATCTTTACCTAAATTATAGTATATTTGAGGTGGAATATTGAAGGCAGTGTGTGTTTGGTTCTGTTTTCACTCTGTTTTATGTAAAGGAAAATGGGAATGAGAATGAGAATTCAGAGTAAAGATTTTGATTGAAAGTAAGAGGAAGCAAAGGGAAGAAGAGTTTCCTTTCCTTTACTAGAAGAGAAGAGAAGACAAATTGGGATTGGGATTGGGATTGGAATTGGAATATAGAAAGAGGAGAAAGAGATGAAGAGCGGGTATGTGTATGAAGAGATTTGAGACGGTTTGGTTTATTTTATAGTTGTAACTACACACTAACGGACAAACCTAATGCCCCCTCCCTTACCCCTGCCGTGGGTCCTACAAAAATATTTATTAAATATGCTTAATTCAAAAATTATTTTATAAAATTATATATGCTATTTCAATTTGTTTGTCTGATTTTTATTTTACATGATAATTTAAAAAATAATTTTTATCATTAAAATATCATTTAATCTTATAATTTGACAGAAAAAATAGATCTATAAAGTTTTAGAAAAAAAGAGAAAGATAAATATATATTATATTAAGGTGAAAATTACTGAATGAAAATATTTATGATATAAATTGTTTTTAAATATAGAAATACATATTTTGAATAGACTATTTCTAGTATATTTTAATTTTGGTAGTAGTATATTTTTGTGGGTTGGATGTTTGGAGGCAAGTTGTGGGAGTGGAGAGTGGGGCCCACACTAGGTTCAATATCTTGGAGAGAGTATTAAGTTGTTGTTTTGCCACGTGGTCCCACCAAACCTTATTGGCAATCCCTTCTCTCCGCCGTTTTAGCCGCCACCTTAACAGCACCCTTCTGCCACGTAGGATCACTCCACGTCGGCACCATCTGTCTGATGTGGCAATATTTCCAAATAATCTAAAACAAATCTACTAAGGAACAATCGGTGTTTATATCCTTATGTAAAAAGATTGATTAATATGTATTCATGTTTATAATTATAAGGAATATTTTTTATCGAAAAGAAATTTCATATCTAGCGATCGAAAATTCGAACAAAGAGAAGAGGAGCTACTTTGCTTTTATCTCATCTTTCCGTAGGTATCACTACTTTATTCAATTATGTGTAGTTTATACTCAATAAAGGGTCTCCAAAAATCTTATTTTTTTTTACAAAAAGCTAAAAGATTTTTGGAAATTTAGGCCAAAATACTGTTAGTAGTAATACTAATAGCTGATGTGGTTTAAAAACACTATAACTACTAAATTTTGTATATCTTCCATTATAATTTGAAGTGCTGAAAATTGAAAAAGAACAAGAGGGAAATAATGGAAATCCATTTGAGCGTACTTTCGTTGCAAATTTAGATTCTTTGAATGCATAAATAACTTCTTTATGTAAGTAATTATATCAATATAAAGGACTTTTACTATAGAAAAGATTTGGAGATCTTATAAGAGAGGAAATTGTAAATTTTATTCATAATAATGAGAATAAATGGTAGGCTTTTTTTAATTATTATTTCCATAGAAGCATAAGCTTAGGTCCTCTTTAATTTTCAAAAGTAGGCAAAATAACATTAATACAAAGATAAAACTCATATTTGAAGCCATTTATAGTAAGTATACCTTTACTAAAATAGTAAATGGTCCATAACTTAATAAGAGCCCCTTGTAATGACCAAGTAAAACTAACGGCTCCTAAACCTGTCTTCTAGAGAGAAACCAGCTACTAATTACTTTTAATATGATTCATTTATTTTTGCTAAATTTATTTTTCAATATTATTTGGGATTTTTGCAGCTATGTTTTGTCAATATTTCAATTTGCAAGTTCTTTTTAACCCCTTATATTTAGGAAGAAACACTGGTATATAATGAGAAACATATTCATAAAACATCATAAAGAGTTTTCAATTTACAAAATATAATACGGAAATTTCTCAATCTTTAAAAATTTTCATACAGGATGATTTATGAAATATATATGTATATCATATTTAAGGTTTAGAATTTCGCTCATGATTTTTATGTATGAGAATTGTTTAAAATCGATATGAAATATGTATATCTCGCTCAAGCCTTAGAATTTCAGTCACAATTTCATGTATAAAATTATTTAACTTACATACAATATTCACACAAATTTGATACAACTATAACACACATGTAAACACAAAAAATGATCTTCATACAAAATCAATATGTAATTATAATACAACTTTTATATTTGATACAATTTGAACTTTAACAAGCTAAGATTGAAATTCAGTCTAAAACTAGCTAAAATCTAATTAAATGGTCCTAATTTTTATATTTTATTGTGTTTTGTGAGGATATTGTTCAAACAACAAAGTCGATATACCTCTTTTTTTAAAAATAATTCGTGTTACTTCAAATAATTGAGTTATAAGGAATTCTCAGGCTGAGTGCCAACTTTCAATCCTTTTAAATGATTTTGGCTCCTTTCTCTATTTTCAGTATAGGTCATTGTTATTTCATCCAAACTAGAGTATTATTGGTGATCCCCTACTATAAAACAAAAGAGTAGCCTTTATAATAGATTGTTACTTACCATTATACGTGAAAGAGTGATGTCTGCAAAGTAACAGTCAATAATTATTATGATTATAGTATAATAAAAGGCCCATCTCAAACAAGATAGAAAAGGAAAAAAAAAAGGGAAAATTTTTTCTTGTAAAAATAAAAAAGGTGCAAAGGAGCTAGAGATGACAACGACAAGACGCAAGTAATGACTTAAATTTGCTATGTTTTGTAAAGTTTTATTATGTCTAATAAATAAGGAAAAGTAGCTAGATCTTATTTACCATTAGCCTAATTAAAAAGATATCTACATTAATCACCTTTGCAAATATGTCTTATTGATGATTTAACACAAATGTTAAAAGATATGTGATTATATTTTTCCAAATTGGTGAAAGTCGTGTCGTAAAGGAGACAATGTTTGAAACTGTATGTGCATTGACCTCCCTAGTCCTACATATGTTACAGATTAGAAATCGGCTAGATACACTAGAGTTCTAATTAAAATATGTCATTCTCATACTCATGTACAGAGTCCTAATTCTAATACACAAAGTAGTCTCAATCTTTCGAGGTTGAAGGGTTCAAGTTGAGCCAGATTGATGCCTAGTGAGGCTTGACATGTTGATTGTTGGGTATGTAGTAAGAGTTAATGGGAAATGGAGGGAAGAAAGAATTTGAAAAGTTGAGAACTTGAAAGTCCTCTTATGTTTTAGTGAAAAGGCATTTGTCCTTCATCGGTGATGGAAAGAAAAATAGAAGAGTTTAAATATAGAAACACTCTTATCAATTGTTAAAATGATTTGAAAGAGAGTCCTCCCTTGCGTTGTCATCACTGAAATGTTTCAACAACTTAGTTGATTGACTGACCCGACTTAGATCCGTTTTATTTAAATTCTTTCTCGTTTTATTTGAATTTCTTTCTCGTTTTATTTGAATTTCCCACCGTTGAACAAATTCATCTTGCCTTAATATATTGATTCTTCATATTTTTCCTTACGAATTTTTCTGATTACTTCTTCTTCTACACAAAAGTTTCTACTTGTACCTTACTGTTAGTTGAGTGGAGTTTTGGGTATCAATACGCTGGTGATTGAGATCATTCTATCGTGGAAAAACATATTCCAAATCAACCCTTGAAAACTATAAGGGGCACTCCACGTATAAGGGGCTTGATCTTTTTCTTTTTGTCTTTTTCCAGATTCTGGTATGTTTTATAGTTTTTAGTTATTTGTGAATTAATTTTTGTTCTTATGTTCTTACTGATTTATCAAAATTTGATTGCTTCGTATTTCTGTAAAGTTTGATCAAATCAGTATTCATGTCTTACTTGACAACAATCTTAATGAAATTAGTATTTTATTTTAAATATGTGTTTTTGGTGGAGACAAAAACCTTCGTGATTTTATACTCCTTTTAAGTCTACAATTTTAAGTTATTGCTTACTAAATCTGTATCAACTTTTGTTTATTAGAAATGGCAACAATGCTACAATGGTTGTCGCTACACCAACCCAAACTGTTATACTACCGGTAGAGATATCAGAAAAATGATGTTGTGTGAATATCAAAGGATGGCAGCAACGGGTATTTTTCTAGCTTACCGCTTTTGATCTACAGAAATTTACCAATGAAGAAATACCAATGCCAGCTGCTGAATCGCTAAACAGAGAATAACTCATGATTATTGAGGCATGGAAATAGATAGACCCCTATTAATGTTTATAGTGCAATGACAACTTCGAAAGAATTGTGGAATGCACTTGAGAATAAATATATGACAGAAGTTGCATGCTTGAAAAAGTTTGTGATTGCAAAGATTTTAGATTATAAAATGGTAGATAGTAAAACTGTTAGATCACAAGCGCATGAACTTCAATTTATTTTACATCATCTGATTGTTGAATATATGATAGTAAATTAAGATTTTCAAGTGGCTTCAATGATCGAGAAGTTACCTCCTTCATGGAACCACTTCAAGAATTATCTAAAGCACAAACGTAAGAAAATGAAGCTTAAAGATCTTGTGATTCGTCTTAGGATAAAAAAAGGTAATAAAATCATCAAAAAAAAGTCTCGTAAGAGTTCGACAATAATTGTGGTTAATATTGTTGAAGAAGCTCCTACCAAAGAAAAGAAGAGAAAAAAGTTCAAGGCTCTGAGTCAAAATGGGACATAAAGAATTTCAAGGACAACTGTTACAATTGTGGTAAGGCTGGTCATTAGTCTTATGAGTGTCGTGCTTCAAGAATGGACAAAGACAAAGAAAAAGGCAAAAGTCAAGAAAACATCGTGGAAGAGATGGAAGATGCAGATGACTTGTTTGTAATAATTTCGGAGTGCAACTTAGTTGGAAATCTCAATGAGTGGTTTCTCAACTCAGGTGTCACTCAACATATTTGCTCTACGAAAGAAGCCTTTGCAACGTACACTCCTGCTGAGTTCGATGAAGATTTATTTATGGGAACACAACAACAACAAGGATTGCATGAACTGGAAAGTAGACATTCGACAAGGTGTTGACTTTGAACAGTGTTGTTCATGTCCCTACTATTAGGATAAATTTAATTTCTGATGCACTGCTCATTAAAAACGGGTTTAAGTGTGTCCTAGTTAGTGAACAAAACTGTAATAAGTAAGAATGAGAAGTTCTTAGGGAAGGGTCACCTCAATGAGAGTCTCTTCAAACTGAATGTAATGGTTGTTGATAATATTAATAAGTATTCTGCTTCTATTTTCTTGTTGGTGTCAAATGATTTATGATGCCCGTTTGATACATGTAAATTACAAACGGGTATGCCAAAAATTAAATCTCGGATACTAGAGGGGAATAATTTTCTTAAGGTGACACTATGCATTCGGTGGGCGTGATCTTTTCCATTCTGTCTTTTTCAAGATTCTGGTATGTTTTACAAATTTTAGTTGTTGTAAATTAATTTATGTTCTTCTGTTCTTCCTAATTCCTTAAACTTTGGTTACTTCTTTTTTCTGCAAAGTTTGTTCAAATCAGTAATTTTGTCTTAAACACAGATTTGCAACATGTGATACAAAATATCCCCAAGAAAGATAGATTCTTAGGTCTATATTCAGAGGAGCAGGAACATCGACAATGGCATCACACACCATATTGGTGTTAGGATAGAAAATAATAAGGTGTCATGCGCAAGCTAGAAAAGGTAACCTTGATAGACTATGAGAAAGAAGATAAACGAGAAATATATCAAAAGACACAACGATTTAACGTAATTCGATCTACTGACCTACCTCCATTGAAGAGACGAGTAATCCACTACATAATTATGAGAGTAAAAAATAGGTCTACAACCTATCTCTACTAAGGAGATGAACAATCCACTATACAAATATGAGAGTACAAAATATAGAGATAAATAACCTCAACCGATCATTTACTCGAAATTTAAAGAGGTTCACACAAATGATAACTTATCATTTATATCCCACAAACTCTCCTCCTTAACCAAAACATTCAAAGCCCTGAGGACTACATTATGAATGCTTCTATTGGAATGTTGATTAAGTTATAACGAACATCTATTTATAAAAACCTAAACATTTTCTACAACAAAAGAACTAGCTAATATGTTTTCCTTTTAGGAAAAGAAAAACCTATTTATTCTAAGAAATCAGCACAATTAATATCCAACAATTGGTACGATATGAATGAAGTGAAAACTTGTCTCTAAAGTGTTGTGTGATAAATCGTTACTGCAAAGATTAAAAAGTAAGTTATACAAAGTGGAGTTTCAACTGACACTGTTATATGAGACTGAGTGTTGGTTAGTAAAATTTCCAAATCTAGAAATGCATGTTGAGGAGATGTGCATATTGTGATGGATGTGTAGACATACTATGAATGATAAAGATTAGCATCGAAAATACCTGAAATAGGGTGGGATACTCCTCCTACAATTTTTCTTAGATAATGTCAACCATACCCCTTTGTCTCTACCTTTAAGGGTGTGTTTTGTATAAAGGAAAATATTTTTTGGAAAATGTTTTCAATTTTCTCATATTTGATTGGGACAAAGTTTTGGAAAATGTTTTTTTAAATGAACTCATTTTCCTCAAAATTAAGGAAAATGACTTTCCTTCAAAAGTTAAGGAAAACATTTTCAAAAACTCTCATTCAACTTCAAGTTACATTTTTTTAAAAAAAAACATCAATTTCTAAAAAATATTTTCCTTCCCAACCCACGCAAATAAATAATTTTTTTTAAAAAATATTTTCAACTTTAAAGTTTTATTTTTCCACCTCTAACACCCCCCCCCCCACACACACACACAGCTAACCCCCCGACCAACCTGCCTTTTTCTTAAAAAAAATATTTTCAATTTCAAAAATTATTTTCTACTCTGGTAAAAATAAAAGATTATTTTCTACTGTAGTAAAAATAAAAGATTATTTTCTACTCACCAACCAAACATGAGAAAATAAGTTATAAATCTACTTTTTTTCAGGGAAATATTTTCTAGGAAAATATTTTCCTTCGTACCAAACACACCCTAAATCTCTATTTACACAACGTAAGCTTATATTTTGACTCTTATTCGATGGTTGAAGCATTTGTGCACAACTTATTTTCGAAAAAAATAATAAGTACGTCGTTTCACTTGATTTCACTTGTGATTAGTAGTTGAGGCTAGTAATATATCATTTGACAATAAGAAACTAGTTTTGGATGTGGACAACATTAATTAGTACTTTGTGGCAACAAGAATCGAAATTGATATGCACTGAAGAACAACATTTATTTTTCTTTAATTCAATAAACTATCCTATCCTTAATTATATTCTTATAATAATGATTAAAATTTAAACAACCAAATATTTATATTGGGATGAAAGAAACATTAGCATTTTTCAATTTTTCATTGTACGTTCTATACACATGCATTATTTTATTTAATTCATTTCTCCATTTCAATTAGCTCTTCTTTTAGGGTGGACATTTGATATTTGATTTGAAATTTTTTAATTTCGATTCAGTAATTTGGCAATTTGTAATTAGTAGTTAAAATAGATATTAAATATTTTTTTATTTTTTTCAGTTTGATAATTTGATAATCAGTAAATCAAACTTTGTTTTAATGCGATATTTAGCAACATTGTATTAAATTTGTAACCAATTGTATTACAAAGCTAATACTATTGCTCTAATTATTTCTATTTTTCTCTGCAGATGCATGATATAATCAAAGATCAACAAGTAAGAAAAGACATCAAGCAAAATAAATTAGCACAACTAAAAAATATATGTATTTAAGTTATTTATGTTCAGGCTTTAACTTTTTCATTGGACTTATACTGATGAATAATAGATCTATTGATATATGAATTTCATTAAATAAATAATTTGATATTTCAGAAATAGTAAATATAAAATGCTACTAATATCTCATGTCAAACCCAAACTCAAGTTCCGTAATTCTAATATTTTACTCTTAAATATCATATCAACTATCAAATATTAAATTATTTAAAAATTCAATTTAATTTGACAATTTAATTTTCGAAATTTCATGCTCACTCCCGTTCTTCCTTGATTTTTTTCACTTTTAATTTGTTGAAAAAATGTTTTTAAAGTGGATTTTGCAACCATTTCTCCACTTCATTATTCATCATTAATCCATTTCAATTGAAAGGACAGCATCACTAAATTGTTCAAATTATTTATAGCGCTAGCGTACAAGTCTTAAATTGGCATTTTTGTGTACTCACTTCATTAATTATAGTTACTTTTACAACATGTAGATCATACTTAATTAATTTTTAAGGCAAAGTACAAGTGCATTAAATTTAGTTTTTATTGAGACACATGCAAGATCCCAAACCATTACACACGTGTCACTGCCTCCATGAATTAATCACCGCCCTAAAGATGACTGCCACCTTTCTTATTCACTAACAGACATCTGGCCTACTCTGTTAGGTTACACTCTATGTGTTAAATACAACTAATTATATTTATAATGTAATTTATTATATATCACTTTCATCTGATTGGCAATTATTGATATACAAATTACCTATAACTATTCTATAATAAGGAATTTAATTGTATTAATAATACTTTTAAATTATTAGTACTTAAAATTTTATGAATCACTTTCATAACGAGAATATATCAACTCTAAATAATGATAAAGTTAAAGAATGTATCAGACTATTTTCTTGGTTACTAATAAAAAAAGCAGAAACTATATTTTTAATATACACTAATTATAAATTTTTTATTGATTTGCCATAAAGAAAAACTATTCCATTTGTAATAGTGCCAAAAACCATAATTAAGGCAATGTGTTGGTCAAAAGAAGAAGAAGACAGAAAGTGAGAGTCAGAGGATGTGGTATTTTATAGTGACAGTAGAGTTCGTCTTTATGCTTATGGTTCTCTTCTCTGCACAATTGCTCCTTTGCACATGTAATAGTGACTACACTTAATGACCAAACCATTGGTGGGATTGACACAAAATTCAACTGGCCACTAACATCCTAGTGTCCTCCTCCTTTTAGTTACATTGTCTCGGTTCCCTATTTGCATGCTTCCTATACTATATTATATTACTATAATATAAGTTAGTTAGTATATGTATTTTTATTATTAAAATAAAATATTAAGTACATAAATTGGTGGGTATAAATTATGGTGGAAAATTACTATTAATTTATATTTTTTTAGGGTTTAAAAAGGTGGAGATATCATAATAGAAATTTTAATATTATTCCGCTCAACGACTCTCTTCAAAAAATGGAAGAGATGAGATGTGTCAAGAATTTAGATTTGTAATGGAGAAAACGCAATATTGTGAAATCATATTGAATAATGGTATATCATCAATATTAATTGTGTTAAAATTTATGATAATTAATCTTTGTAGATTCTTAAACTTAGTCATAGCAAGATGAAGGGTCTAAAGCACATCGAGGAGATGGTATTGAAGTTCATAAAATCTTAGTCATATATGAGGAAACTCAAACTGAAAATTAGCTAGAGATCACATAACCAGGTTAAAAGAAGAGAACAAACCATATGATGACTTCTTGTGAAATTTCCTATATACTTATTTTGTTCAATCCTATGATGTGAGTGCATTGATTTTATAATTTTGTGGAGGTTGAGTCTGAATTTTTAATGAAAATTTGTATCTCATATGAGTTGAATATCAAAGTTATAGGGGCACCCTTGAAAGTTTTCACATATGTGAGTGCGAAAATAGAACGCTTTCTATCAGAACGAGCTTATTTTAAAAAAGACTCATGAAAATTGGAATATACAAGGAATATACAAGGCCGTAATGTGCTAGCTATTAAAGCTTAGGTTATCACCTTTATAATTGTGTATACGCATTAAGCAGTGATACTTTATTCCCCTTAAGCAGTTATAGTTCAAGTCTGAGACAACTACTATCTTTGGAGTAAAAGCTATTGTTTACTAGAGTGACGGTTCAGTGTATTGCACACACTTTCATTATGCATGATAGTCTACCTTCAACAAAATTCATAAAAAAAAACTCTCTTGTTTTAATATTAAAATGAATGGCGATTGTTGGTGTATATGCATTTTATTATTAAAATAAAATATTAAGTGCATACGTTAGTGAACAGAAATTGTGGTAGAAGATGATATTGTTTTTTTATAACATATGTAACATCTATCCAATTTATCTACCCACATCACTATCCTCATTCTACATATTACATGGAAGACTTCTTCACCTATAAATAGTGATGTTTCTTCCTTTGTGAAGTATTTCAAAAAGGATGAGAAGTGTGAACTTATATTGTAGTGTGTAGTAGTGAAAAAGAGAGTTAAAACATGAAAGACTTCAATTATGATGTGATTGGGGTCCACTTATGGTGGCGGTGTTATGTGAATTTGATGTGGCCTTGTCGCGTTACTTTATATATTATGATGATCATGTCCTTGTTGGCAATTACTTGAAGTATTATATTGAATTGTGTAGTGGATTATGTGAAGTATGATCTTATTTACCTATGTGAAAGTATATGTTTCTTACATGAAAGTTGTTAGGTAATCATGTTAGACTATGACTATGTGCTTCTAGAATAACATATAATATGGGCTAATGTGAAGTATGTTGTGTCTTATTTAGGTAGACTAGTAATGTCCCTTACTTGATACATGTATGAATGTGAATAATGTGATATCTTGACTTAGGCTGTTAAGGGTCTTGTATGTATACATGTTATGTGGAACCTTGAACCTAGTGGTAAGGTTATGAATCTTGAAGTAGTAAGCGAAAATGGTATCCTTCATATGATGAATGATGGACTTAGGGTTGATTGGCTGGAACGATATCATATCTAACCTTACGAAAAGTCATGATGAGCTTACTGTCGCCATTGTAAGGCAGCCCCTAGCGGACTTCTTTGGTAGGGTAGATGTAATTGGGTTATGAACTAGATATGGAACCATTTTGTATGAACCTTAATGTGAATTACTCTATGAGAACAAAGGCTAGCACCGAGTGAGTATGGTAAGGAAAGTAGTTCTAGTTAAGTATGAGACTAGAATACAAAGAAGTTCATCATATTTCTTAACCATATGCCTACATGGGATGTGTCTAAGTTCTACCATTGGCAAGTAGAACAACCTCATCGGAGTAGGATAGGACTCAGGATTCCATGCTTTGCTATCATGGTATATGTGGTTATTTTCTATTCTCATCATATGTAATACCCATTAGCATTAGAGAAGTTCTATGAAGTTTTTGTGATGGTATGGGACGCTATCTAGACATTGCATAATAGACTTTGAAGATGTTAGTGAGAATCCCTAGGTCTAATCCAAGACCATTAATTGAATGTCCTTATGTGATGCATGAGTCTCTTGATGAAGTAATTAACTAATGACTTATGTTATGAAGTATGTAAATGTATAAGTACCTAATCTAAAGTGACTTAAGGATTACTTAGCTAAAGTGTGAAGAGGGCATACGGGATGATCTTTTCATGTCTCATCTTTGGAAGTCTTCAGAATGACTCTAGTTAGGGAAGATGTTTGGTGTTGTAGACATGATCTAAGCCTTAGTAATCTTAAGGACTATTTAGGTAATCTTGAAGAAGTCAATCATGGACGTTATCTTCTTGATTTACTTAAGTAGGTCTTTTAATAGCCTTTGGAAAGAGAATGTCATATCATTTATGTGTTGGTGTATTTAGTGAGAATGATTCTATCTTAGGGAGTCTGTAGGGTCTCTTGAGTGTGTGTGTGTAAGGGATTGTATGGGCGGTTGTTTCACAACTCACTTAAGTGAGACTTAGAATCACCTTTGGTAGAAGAATCTTACCTTGATGTTTATGATGCTTTGTAAGTGTGTATGTGACTCATTTTAGGTAATCTTAAGGGTCGTTTAGGCACATCTAGAAAGGGTGTATTGGTGGTCTCTCTTTGTGCAACTTAAGTGAATATTAGGATAGCTTTGAGTTGGATGATTACATATTAAAAAGAGTGTCTAAAGTGAAGGATAAGTGCCTCACTGTATAGTGAATCGACTCACTGTTAAGTTATCCTAAAAATGTATTAATTCATTTAAATGTTAGCTTATGTGTTTCTAAGTTGCTAAATATTGATCTTATGATTATGATATGATTTCTAAATGAAAAGATGCATATTTTCAATAAATGCACGTTTTCATGATTTTATGTGTTATGTGATACTTAGTACATGTGGTTGTAGTAACTCCATGCTTTTATCTATCTATAGTTCTTGGTAGGTGAAGAGCTTTTGTGAAGGGAAGACTTGGACTTAGAAGATCGTTCAAGAGAAGTTAAAGTATGTCCTCACTTGATTCGAGGGCATATATGTCTTTTATGTTTCTTTAATGAAGTATTGTAATAGATTATATAGTACTATGTTTTCTAATTCGTATGGGCCGTGTCCCAAGTACTCTTGTGTCTAAGATGATGAGATTGAGACTTAATATTTCCTATTACTTTATATGAAAGAGTTTTTAATGACTACATATGTTTTTGTGAAAAGTTTTAATTCCGCACCACTTTTCACTATATATATGCAATGAATGATATGAAAGAGTTTGTATAAGACCTCCGAGAGGTCGAGTACACCGGCTACAATCAGAGATTGTGCCCTAACTTCTAGGGTGTGGTCTCGGATGTGACAAAGTTGTAAGATTGTAGTTAAAGAGTTTTGATTAAATTCAAGCGTGTGTTGGGTATGTAGCAAGAATTGATGAGACATAGAGGGAAAGAGAGGAACTTGAAGAGTTGAGAACTTGAAGAGTTGGGAATTTGAAAAGTCCTATTATGCTTTAATAAAAAAGCATTTATCCCTCATTGATGGTGGAAGGATAAATAGGAGAATTTAAATATAGAAACACTTCTATTAATTATTAAAAGGGTTGGAAAAAGGGACCCCCCTCGCCCCGTAGTCGATCGAGAGATTTTTTTTTGGACAAAGTTTGTTTTAATTAATTAATTATTTATTTATTTAATTAATAAATTAAATTAAATATTTTCAATTAATTAGTTAATAACAGAAACGTTTTCAGTTATTTAGTTGAAATTAACCGAAACGTTTCAACTTTTTAGTTGATTAACCCGACCCGACTCTGATCTGCGCACGATCCGTTTGATTTAAAAATTTTCCCGTTATATTTAAATTTTCCGCCGATTTTTGGAAGTGATTGTTCTGAAAGGTTGCAACTTTCAGGAATAGTCAGTACCATTTGAAAGGTTGTAAACTTTCATTAATGGTCGTGTGGATTTTTAAAAGGTCGCAACCTTTCGGACCCTTTTCCTCTTGCCTATAAATATTATTCTCTCTTCAGAATTTTTCCTAACGAATTTTTCTGATCTCTTCTTTTTCTTCTGTACAATAATTACTTCGTGTATTTTACCGCTGTTGATTGGTTCGCTGACACCAGAGTTTTTGGTATCTATACTCTGGTGATTGAGATCATTTTACCCTGGGAGGCCATATTCCAAATCAAACCTCGGATACTAAAGGGGAATAATTTCCTTAAGGGGACACTGTGAGTTCAGTGGACTTGATCTTTTTCTTGTTTAAATTTTTCCAGATTTTGGTACGTTACAGATTTTAGTTTTTCTTAATTAATTTCTGTTCATCTCTTGTACTGATTCAGTAAACTTTGGTTACTTTGTGTTTCTGCAAAGTTTTATCAGAATCAGTAATTCTATTTTCAAACGCAAATTGGCAACAGTATGTGTAGGATTCGTTTAACAAGTTTGAGAAACTTAACGGATAATAAAAGACTTAAACCTGAGAGTATTTGTCTTGGATAGCTAGGAATTAGAGTTTATAATTCCGTAGGTTACATAGGTTAGTAATCTTTTGTTGAGGCTCAGAATTCAATAAAGTGGAGTTATATCTTACAGAGCTTTATGAGTAGAAATTTTTCGCTATAAAATATTATGTCATTATTTTATTTGTTTTACAAAACATAACTCTTGTAATCTGCAAAGAAATATATAGTATATACTTGTTCCTTAGACAAATTTAAGAGTCACAATTCCAAATACCCTGTTTACATATTTCCACCTGGTTATCCACTTGTATGGCCAATGGTCTTACCATATTGCTTTCGTCCTCTGCCACTATTCTTTTCTCTCTCTTCCTCCATTCAATCCCATGTGTTTTGCCTTTGACTCTCCCCTTCCTGTTTTGGTTGTTGATCATTTTACTTCTCTTCTTTTTCTATTTCATTGCGTGAACATGTGTTCATACAAGTCTTTTCAGCTCATACTCAAAGTTAAAAAATATAAATATCAGCTAAAATCAAGTCAAACGATCTATTTATATATTATGGATGCCTATTTATAATATAAGAAGCAAAAATTCAACTGCTTCAAATATATGCAGAGGGTGTAACTAATTAAATTTTTCTACATATGAATATAATTATATAGGTCGAGCTAGTGTTTGGTATTATATGACATTCGATCTAAATAACTTTTCATCTTTCCCATGAAATTTTTAGTACATCCTTAGATTCCATCTGAAGTGTATGTCAATATGTCATTGACCAAAGATTTTGTCGAAAGAACAAAAAAATTTATAAAAAAGACGTGAAAATGTTGTTATATGAAGTCATTATGGAGCTATGTGCATTGAATATAAACACATAAAAAACAATTAGATTGAACTCCAAGGAAAAAAGAATAAGAATATTTTTGACTTAGAATACTCAAATGAGAAACTTTAAAAGTTGAATTACCTAAACTATTCTTTACCACAATAATTTTTCACATACTCTCTAGAAAGTATGAGATTCTTTGAGTCATCATGTCTGATATTTTTCACATGCAATCCCTATTTTATTTTATTTTTAAAAATCTAAAATGCTGCATAAATAATTTTTTATTTTTTTGGCTCACTCTTTTTAACTCCTACGTGTTATAAAAAAAATAAGAGTCAAATCACTCTACATTCTACTACGCGATGCAATAGCTCTTTTTTATTAAAAAAAAAAAAAGAAAAGAAAAGAAAATGTTGTAGTAGAGTTGAGTAGTAACAATATTTCATATTTTAAGGTATTAAACTCGCAAGAAATGAATAATTTAAGTGGAATATAAAATTGTTAAATAAACACTTTACGACCACACTCTTTAATTAAGATCTTGTAATATTATTTTTAATTTTTAAAACTAGCTAGAGGCAACATTCATGTCAAACAATTAATTTTTTTGGTTTGTTGTAGACAAAAAGGTGCAAAAAGAAATCTTAAACAAAGTATAAGGAAACAATAATCAGTAAACAAAAAAGAAATCCGTTTCTTTCGCCTAAATCATCGCTTTTTACACTTAAATACATGATTATTATAACAAAGGTACTTTGAATCTTCTTTATTAATTAGTCCCTCCATTATGTATGTTCTTATTAATTGTTAAATAAATAAATTCGATTCTGTTGCGTTAATATCGTGGCTGATTCTTTTGGTGCAATTAATATCATTGTTGAAAATTTTCAAATTCTATATATGAAAAAGGGGAAAAGAATATATGTGGAAAAAATATGGTACTAATTTGAATGGAGAAAGACGAAAGTAAATTGAAGCTTATGTGTGCAAGCATAAAATCTCAAATCAATAATAGGCAAGTGTCTGGTAGTCAAAATCCACCAAAAATAATTGTTCCATTCCGTTTTTACGTTACTTGATTCCATTATTTAAAATCATTGTTGCAAGCTACTACTTCAATTTTAAATATTTTCATTTTAAGAACTTTGAAATTCTACATGAAATGCTATTTGAATAACGACGATTCAGATCGTTATAATAAAATAGTCATCGTCGTCAAATTTAGAGTTCCAGAACATAAATAAGAAAATTGAAAGGAAAGATGATTTTGCATGTTGAAGTTATTGATTTCTCATAATGTTAATATGGTCAAGTCCTATATTGAAAGAACACAAAATAAAGAAATAAAAAAGATATTTATTTCTACTTAGACATTTTCTTTTAATTTGAAGCAGTCCTGTTTATATAGGATCGTGCGTATCATTTAAATGTTTTCTAGTATTATGATTATTAACAATTAATTAAAGGACCTAATATTCTCCCCTTAAATTCGTGCTTATTGGTTTTCCTAGGCAATGATTTAGATTAATAAAAAAAAATTGACCGACTCTTGGAGGCACAAAAGTTTCCAACCTCAGAAAGTTGAGATAAGAAAAACAAATCCCAAAATTTATTTAGAACGAATTTTTTTACTTAAATATTAGACCGCCATTCAGATCGGTTTAATTTTTGGATCAATTTTTTTCGATTTATAAGTTTGGGCGATTTTAAGAGGTCTACATAAAGATAGAGGTAGATTGAGGATGACGTAAGGAAAGACGATTAGATATGAAATGAAACGGTCTTCAATTTACCGAGGATATTATTTTTGATAGAAAAACTAAATTAGAAGGTTAGTAGGTTGTCCAGTGATTTATCCCTTTTTTTTGTGCGAGAGCATAATTCTAGCTTAGAACACGTATCGATACAGTTATTTTATTACAATGTTATTACTTATATTTCTTTTAGTTACATATCTTTTACTTATTGGTATTTCTTTTAAGTACTTTCACCCTAACTTTTATTTTTACATTGATAAGTTAATTTTTAAACATTTTTTTGAATTGAAAATTTATTGAAAACAACTTCTACACATAAAATAAAATAAAAATAATATTTACATACATTTTACGTTCATTAGACCGCTCTTATTGAATTACATTATATTATTGTTATAGTAAATATTTTGATATGATAATAAAAGTTTATTTGACTTTGTACATAAGATGGAAGGAGACAAATACACAAATACAAAGAAAATAGTTTTAAGACCTAGGTAGAGTGTGTAACAAACTTAGAGGACAATAGACCACAAATAATATTGTAGGGTTTTGGTGCCCGACACCACACGTGTGTTTATTTGGTATACTTTTTTTCTTCTTAAAAATACTTTTAAGTTTGACTCGTGTCATGTCTTTAGTTGATTTGTAAATTAAAACCAAATATGTGAAGGGGCCATCTACCTAATAACTTGCATCTTAACCAAACATAAGATTCACTTTTTGGTCGGTTGATTGGATTCTCTAAACTATTATTAAATAATAATATTTCCCTCTCTCAAATATTCTTAGTTTATATGGTATTATTTTATTTAATATTATATTTGAAAAAAAAAATTCTTTTTTTTGAAAAATTTATGACCTAAAATACTATGTGAGTATTAATTATTTCACTAAGAATGAAAAATGAATTTTCAAACACAAAATAAATTTTAAAAAATTGATATGAATTAATAAAATAGTTTATACAATTTCCATCTCCTCATTGCGACAATTTTATTCCCTTCTTCCCATGGAATATGGACCAATGAATCTAACTTCACATGCGAAATACAAAATTAAATATTTAAAGGAAAAAAGGAAAATTGGATACAAGATCGTAGTATCTCCAAATAAAATTTACTTTAATGAATCATAAAAAAAGAGTTTTTGAATTTGTTGTCATCAAAACCTATATAATTGTCTTGAGAAACGTAATTTTGGGGAAGTGAGAACTTTAGACAATAAATATTATTTTAATTTTATTTTACATTTTTTTGGAAATGAAATGACCAATCATATAATCACACATGGGTATCAGTTTAGCAGGTGAATTAATAAATTAATTTGACGACATTAAACCGCCACGCAGAACATGTTATCAAGGAGATTTTATGCCTCAATAGTCTCTAATTTCTTTTAGATGCCTTTTAAAAAATTATTTTCTTATTTTATTTTTATATTTTTTTAACATACTTAATTTATGTGTTCTATTCATTAATATCAAAATTAATTTCTTAGAACAAAATCAAAACATCATTATCAAATTTTAACTATATACCTTAAAGGGATTGTTTGGTGCAAATTAAAGCCATGTTGTTATTAATAATGTAGAAATATAACATTTAATATTTCAACAAGTTGATTTCCAAACTACCATTTAGTCGAATGAAAGGTTCTTGTTTCAATATAGTATTTTTCTAATTATAATAACCAAAGGTATTAATGTGTTTACATAAATAAATAGGGGTCAATTTTAAAGTAGTTGACCCCTTTTAATTTAGTAATCTATCATATAAGTTGGTCAAGAAACTAACGCTCTCAGTCCACAAGTAATAGATACAATTAACAAGTGTATGTTCATTGATAGGATTATTGGTGCAGTATCTTTTTTTTTTATCACATGGTGCGTTAATTACACAGAGTGGAGAAAAAGAATAGAAGTACTACAATAATTATCAAGTGAAATCTAGAATCAAGGCAAAAGCATATTCACCCAACTCATTAAAGTCATTGTAAGAAAAGGTTCATGTACCTCCAATGAAGTGTGATATATAAGGACAAATCTTTCTTTTGGTTTCCCACTCGGTATACAAAGTCATATTTAAGCTCGATTAAATTTAAATTACGCATTATAAAATTCATTTAAACATTCAATATCCATTTCAGAATCAAATTAATCTGAATTAACATCATGAAAGTTTTATTTCAGAACAAAAAATTACTTATCAAAAATAATTTCATCCTCAAAATTGAAACTCAAAAGTTTTATTTAAAAATAAAAGTAAATATACCATATGCCAATAAATATACTTACAACTAGCTCACTCTTTTTTTCTTTTCTTTTTTTGATAAAATAGAAAAGAAGGAGAAGTCATATGTATATAGACAAACTTCACATGGGACATTTATTCGACATTATGGAAAGACTATGATCCAAGAAAGTCTCCTCGCATGGGAACATGAAGACCCTATTATTATTTAATTTAATAGTAGTAAAAAAAAAAGTACCTAAAAGTATGTGCCTATCTATGACTTATATAATTCAATATTCATAAGAAATAAAAAGAGTCCATATTTCACAATATTCTATACTATATACCTTGGCCGCCAAGAGAAAGACTTCATATATGTATTTTTCTAAGTCAATACTAGAGGAAGAAGACCAGCAAACTCTATTGTCTTGACTCTAAATAAAATTATACTAAAAGATACTATGCACATGATCCTTCTTGTATCAATGTTCACCCACTATTTAGTTTCACAATTAAATATTCAGAATTTAAAAAAAAAATTGTTATATTTTATAAACTACATAAGAGTACCATGGCAATTTTAATAATCATTCGAATCCAATAATATTAAAAAAAATGTTTAAGTTAGCCTTAGTCTTGTTAATGTAGTTGGATTCCATGATAGAATACCAGTTGTCTAAGTCATAATTCTTTTTTTAAGATGAAAAAGAAAAAAAATGTAAACTATATAAATATATTATTATATGGTAAATTTAGAATTTTTACTAGACATGCATATGCTCCCTCCTTTTACTTTACTTGTTCAGGGTAGATCGACTTACATATATATATTTATATATCGATTGGTCTATAGTTTAATTGACTTGTGAAATGATTTGAAATAAAAGATATAAGGCTAATGGTAAAGAAAATAAAAGTGTCTTTCTTTAATATATTAAAGTAGCATGACAAATAAAACCAGAATTTATTTATAATTTACTGGACAAGTAAAATAAAAAAATGGAGAAAGTGTAATTATCTGAGATATGTGCCTCCCCAGTCCTTCATCACTAACATAAGGTCTTTAACGAGAATTTTAATTAGTCAAATACCTAAAAATATGGTCTCTAAACCCTTGAACTGAATAGGGTCTCAACCAATTTACGAAAAAATAATTTTGTATGACCTAAAATACCCTTCTTTTTTTTTTCTTTTATTTGTTAACGGCATGTTGACCAATATTGCGAAGATATATTTTTTCATAGAGAGAAGTACGGTAAATACTCCTAAATTTGAAGTGATTATTAGTTTCATCCCAAATTATCTACAGCTTTAAAAATATCCTTTTATTTAACTAACTGAACTTAAATAAACATCGATATTACAACATGAGTAAAATGCACACTTAAATTCTCGCCTAGTTTTAAAATATTTTCAACACTTCTCCAGATATTTTTTATTGAGAGTTGTATGCTACTACAAGAGTTTGAAGCCATTTTCTACGTCATGGATATATCGAAGATGTATCTAAGTTTAGTTAATCAATTAGAGAAGTATTGTCAATAATTCGAAAATGAAACTAATAATTAGCATCAAGATCAGTGTATTCAAAATTTATTTATTTTTAATTGTGTTAATATGAAAAGGGTCGCAACTTATACGAATACGACATAACGTTTTATGCATACCATTTTCAAATTCTGATATTTTAAATTAATGTAATCATGACAAGTGAGAGTGAATTGTAAGAGATACAAACAAAAAAGACTATTTCAAAGTTTAATACTACACTTGTTATGATTTGCATGAGAGTCCTAAAAAAATAGATAGTGATACCAACTTTTGTTGTCCAAATTGTAATAGAAGAAGTATGTATATGTATGTCTTCATGTGTCACAAGAACAATTATCCTTTTATTGTTATTTCGGTGGGTGTCGGCCCACTGTTTCAAACGTGGGTTCACTGCTTTTAGGCCCACAATATGGCCCTACCCACCCTATTATGTGGTATTCAAGTTTTTGTGTACTTGTCAGGTGTTTTCTCTTTTAAAATAATTTCAATTATCATTATTATTACTATTTTGTTTGGATGTACAAAAGATTTGTTATAATCAAAGTAAGCCATGATTGTGAAAGAAAAAGATACTGCTTGATAATTAGTTATCATCCGCAGATGAGTCAGGATTTTTATCAAGAATATGTAAATATAATTATATATAATGTTAAAATAAAACAAAAAAATATGGTAATATTTGAGGTTCAAACTCAAAATTCCTTCATTCAAATAGACATTCATTACCATTACGTCAAAGACATAACTTTTATCAAAGATATTCAATTTAAATATATATTTTTTAAATATAAAATTTGCGACGATGACTATAGCTACGCCCCTGACTGCAACAATATAAATATAGGTAACTTATAGAAATCTCACTAATTTAAGAGTAATTACTCCATACATACTGGTTTATAATGCATGTAGCTCGACATATATGCGGGTTAAAATTAATTGTAGTTTGATTTATATATATTGTATTCAAGTGAATTCATATGTATTTGGCATATATAAATAAAGTTTGCTCGCTCTCTCCCATCTCGTTCATCACTCTCATATCTCATTCGCGTATCTGATATCCCAGTTACATGAGAATTACACCAGATATGTGTGTCTATTATGTATCTATAGTGTGATTCACATGTATCTGAGATACATAGTTCTCACTCGCCATCTGGCTCGAGCTTTTCTTCCTATTTCAGTGCATCTTACAACAAAAAATATTTATCTAAATATATTTCATTTGAAATATGATATGAAATTATTAATTTACGAAACAAAAGATAATTATTTCAAATTATAAGAAGAATTCATAAATATAATATAAATATTTGTGTAATTAGATAATTTCTCATATAAATATTTAGAAAAATTAAAAAAAAAAAAACAACTTGGAGAAAATAGTTTAATGGGCTATGATGAGACTGTGATAGTGGTGGGGAAAAAGATAATATTTATGGAGTTCAAATTTTCAGGAGAAAGGGAAAATGAAATTTCAGATTTTTCTAAATTGAGAAAGAAAGTGACCACAACCTTTGTAGCAATCTGATGTTATCTCGTTGATTTGATTGACAAGGTAACTTGGACTACATTATTATTATTTTTATGTTTGGTTAGGTAGTAGAACTGTAGAAGATATTTTGTAAAAAAAATATTCATCATCTATAATATTAACAAATAAGATTGAATCAAAGATTTTATGAAATTCTTGAATAGAAAAAAAAAATCGATTATGATGTCTGTTAAGTGTTGGATGGAGTAGTATTTGAAGTTACAAGTAAATATAATTATAAAGTATAAGAGTAAAAAGCTTAGTTGATTACTTAATTTTGGTTAATTGGCTTTTGAAGTGATATGTTATTTTATATTTTGAAAGTCATCTAACTTTATCAAGTTAGCTTTCCTTTAGCGTGGTTGTTTAAAAAATATAACTGCATAATTTTTTATGCCTATTTAATAACGTGATAATACATTTTTTATTTAAAAAATATTATAAATATTTTATTTAATATTTAATTATGGGAAAAGGGTATGATATACCCCCTCAATTTTAGATTTGGAGCTAATATGTTCATCGTTATGAAAATGACTCATATATATCCTCACTGTCATACAAACTACTCACACATGAACCCCTATCATTACAAAATGAGCTCATATATACACTTCATTTAAGAGAAGTGAAAAATTAGTTTTAAATTTATACATTTAAAAATAATTTAGAGATATATATGATTCTTCTAACAAAGTTCAAGGTATATTTTTAATCTTTTTCACACATAAATTATTTTTTAACTTCATTTATTATAATTATTTGAGTTTCTTATTCTTATTTCATTTTTTTCTTTCATTCCTTATTGTAAAGAAGAAAAACATTAAAACTGTTACAAATCCATTGAACTAATTAAATGGATTGACCATTGGATATTCATGAATTACTTGTATTCATGTATGTATATTTTCAAGGTGATATGATCCATTATGGATAAACATGTATTTATTAATTTGGTGACCTTTAGAGACATCACTCACCATTTGAAGTACACACTTGAATAAGAAGAAAATTCCTTTTTTTCTATCTATTTCTCTTATCTTCTTCTCTTTATGAAAATATTCTTATAGCTTGATTTTATAACACGTTATCAGCACGAGTATGCTCTAAAAGTTATAGCACTTCGCAAAAGTGCTATGGTTGAAACACTTGTGAGCAGGAACATGTTTTATTTATTTATTCTTGTTACATATTTATATTTTCAAAAATTCCTCTTATACTAATAATTTATTTTAGAATATATATGATACATGAAAAAGTAAAACGTATTGGTTTGTTTTACTTTAACAATTTTATACATTGGTATATGATTATATTAACAGTTCTTTATTTCAGAAAAGAATTGAAGGATAAAGAAGTAAATATTCATGTTGATTTTTTATGTGTTAATTATGAGAAACTTATTAATATTTATAATTGCTAGAGGTGAGAAAACTCTCAATCTTATTTTGACTAAATTTTCTTCTATAATTCTTGATTTCATTTAAAGGCTCATGGTTGAGTTCTATTGGTATTGACTTATATGACATTGATTGAAGGGTAAGACGGTGGATTAGTCCCATCGCACCAAAAGGGTAAGACATCTGGTTAAAGTCCGGATGACATAATGTAAAATATTTGAGGGTAAGACGGTAGATTCATGTTCTATCGCACCAAGATGGTAAGATATCAATTCGAGTTTCGATGCACCATAATGATAAGGTAGTGGGTTCAAGTCTCATAGAATTATGGCCTAATGTGCCTTGTATGGATAAGACATTGAATTTGAGTCTCAATGCACCATATTGATGATAAAATGATAACTGAGGCAAAATAATATATTTTTGATGAAAAGTCTTGAAATTCATCATATTGAATTTGCTCCATTTCTTGAAAAGAATATGGAAGCAAAATGTGATAACTTTGAAATTCGTCTGTTGACTTGCTTCATACAATTATATGAATGTGGTAGCAACAAATAATTCGTCTAAAAAATGACAAATAATTAATGATATAAAAAGGACGTGAAGGGACGGAATTATAATAGTCATCATTATGGTAATTATAAAAGGAAGAACACTATGAGTTCTCCAAATAGTCCTTCAAAATGTGGAGACAATTTTTATTATTAAAATGGTATTAAAGGTCATTGGACTTGTGAATATTGTTGACCCAATAATTTGACAAGTTTATAAATCCTCCATCAAAAGACAAGAAGATAAAGTGATGGTACACTTGATCTTTCAAAGTGATATTGAGGTGTGTCATAGAAAATATGATGAATTTTAAAGCCATGACAATGTACTTATAATGCAAATCAATGAAGTACATATAAATTATTAGTCCATTCCTTGGAGAGAATGTGACTTGTGATGAGTATCGTGAATGCTCGACCATTCTATAAAAGAATGGTCAAGATGTGATAAAATTATTATGGGTTAGATATATGTACAACTTACCTTTATGGAAGGTTTAAGAAAAAAAATGATATATGTCACATCTCATCTCTACGGGAAGTTTGAGAGAAAAATATAAATTTTATTTGACATGAACGGTCAATGATCGTGTGCGTTTATACATCATAAATATTAAGGTATGTTTGTTATGAACTATCGAAAGGACAAAAGAAAGAAATAGTTCTTGTCTATAAGGGTTGTGGTCATTATTGTGTGGCAATATACATTTGTCATTGGTTGTGTACCTATGGTACAACAAAAGTAAAGCAAGAAACATGTCTTGCTCGTAATATTTTGACCATGACAATAATTTTATAGTTTCTCCTTGAAGGAGATGCTCACAATAGGGATTGTGTCATGCAATATGTGATAGTACACAAAATTAATAGCAAGCTCTAACGAGTTGTGTTATTATCAGAGGAATAATAATGGGGTTGTCAAAAGTCTCAAAAGAAATTTTTTTAAGTTTCGGATGAATTGAAAATAACTATCGAGACTATAAATCACTATAATGAAGGGGTTATAAATATTTATGTAAAAGGTTACCCATTGTTTCCTCTTGTTTGTTGCACACAAACGTGAGCATGCTGATGAAATCACATGCAAAAGTAAATTATAAGTGTACTGAAATAAAGATTAGTTGGCATGATCGGTTGACTATTCTAATTTAAATGTGATGCAAATGTAATTGAGAATTTATGTGGATTATATGATGAAGAAATAAAAGATTCTTCAAGAATTCTCACGTGTCGCTTGTTCTCTTCATAAAATGATCATTGTACAAGCTAAGGTTTGATTGTAATTCCCTGAAATTTTTGGAACATATAAAAAAGTGAATATGAGCTCATTCATCTGCCATGTGGATCATTTGCAACAATATGATAGACGTATCTATGCGATGATCACATGTGCTTTGTTGTCAACTTACAAATTGGTGTTTGTAAGGTTGTTTGCTTGAATTGTTAAAATTAAGAGCATAGTTTCAAACTATGAAATTATATTGATGATGCTGGTTGATATAGCAGAAACTGTATGCCTCCAATTATAGCTAAATCTTGGTTATGAGAACAAAACTCCCAAATGAGATTTGGTATGAGATATGTAACATGTATCAACATATGTATGCATCAAGCCAACAAGGTTTCCCCATTAAAATTGGTTTAGGGCCAGGAACCAAATAATTCTCATCTCGAAGGTTGAATGTGCGGTCATGATCTAATTGCTGCACCATGCACAAAGATGAACTCCCAAATAAGGTTGGAATGAAAGTTAGATTTTCTAACATTAGGGAGAGAGATGATTGACAACTGAAAATTTTGTATGAGGTTAATTATGAATTATCTAGATCCTCTTAAATAAATATGTGAACTTAAAGTTCAAGGGATAATTCAGTTGCATGATGTTGCAAATCAGTTGCCAGATAAATGCACTGACCCTATGATATAATTCAGCTTCAAATTCTTTAATGTGAAGTCCTTGAAGTACAGAGTCTATGATACGCCGGAAGCGTAATAGACCAATCGGTTCTAAATATAGAATTCCTTGAAGAAGGATTAAGCAAATGATCAATATAGTCATGATAATGAGGCAATTTCTATAAAAGAACACATTGACATAACACATCATAAAATTTCGAAAAAAGATTCAGGTACCTGAAAATAATGAAAAATGAAGAGATCTCGATAAGTTATGTCATATTAGAATCGATATCAAATAACCGTCGACGGTATCTTTAATATGAGATAGCGTTCAATGATATATATTGTGACGAGGATCTTGAATTCAAATCTCTCATAGAGTGTGGACAGATAAATGGTTGGCCAAGTAAATTGCATAATTCAAGTATATTGTTCACTTAGAAAAGTGACGTTTTGAACTGGTAGTCCATAAGTCAAGATATAATGTCAGTGGAGTACAATATATTATTATGCGATGGTATAATCGTAATATATCAGGTACAATTATGCCTTGGGGCATAATTTTTTTTTGCAAAATTCCTGACATTATTGGAGATGTTTTCTCCTGTGGTGGATATAATGAAGTTTGTTTTGATCTGACAACATATGAAAAATTTGAATAAATATAATGAATAATTATCATGTCTAGCTAGACAATACTGAAGGTTATATAAAAATCCTTGAAGTAATCGAGGTGTGAAGCATATTAGAGTTTGAAAGAAACTTTTTCAATATATAAAGTCTCAAGAATCCTTATATGGATTTAAATAGTCAAGGAAGAAAAGGGTACAAAAAAATGACCCTAATTGTCCTTGTATTTTATGAAAATGTCTTGGTAAGACATAATTTTTTCTTGACCTACAGATTGATAATTTGACAAATTAAATATTTGTCTAACAGTGCACATAATTTTGAGCAATGTTATATGGATAAATCACATTCATTGAGTACCCCAATGATTATAAGATCACTTGACATAAATGATGATTCAGTTTGATATCAAAAGAAGAATGAAGAACTTCTTGGTGATGAAACTTCATATCTTGGGCACTAGTGCATCTTACTAACAATATTTGATCATATATTTGTTTTGTAGTAAATTTTCTGGCAAAATTCAGTTTCTTCCCGATAAAAGGACATTGAAATGGTGTTGAACACATGATTGAATATCCTCGAAGGACCATAGTTATGGGTTTATTCTATTCCGAGGAATCCAAGACAAAATTGTTTGGTTATGCAAATGCAGAATATTTATCTGATCCACATAAAGCTCTATCTCAAGCCCGCTATGTGTTTGCATGTGGAGACACAATAATATCTTGGCGATAAATGAAGCAAGTCGAAAGTGCGTTTGGTTGAGATAATGACACACCATATTCAGGAAATGTGTGGTTTTTCTTTGAAAAAGAATATGTCAACCACAATGTACGAAGATTGGAGACATCATCACAAGAAATTAAGTGATGCTTTAATCAGGGAGAGTATAATACGTGTTGCACTCTTTTTCCCGTGATCGATGTTTTTTCCACTGGGTTTTCCTGGCAAGGTTTTTAATGAGGCAACAAATAGTGCGTATCAAAAGTATGTGTACTCTTTTTCCTTCACTAGAATTTTTTCTCACATGATTTTTTCTAGTAAGGTTTTAACGAGTCACATTATCTATGAACATCCAAGAGGAGTGTTACAAATCCATTGAACTAATTAAGTGGATTGTCCATTGGATATTCATGAATTACTTGTATTCATGTATGTATATTTCCAAGGTGATATGATCTATTATGGATAAACATATATCTTAATTTGGTGACCTTTGGTGGTGATATCTCAACACTATAAATAGAGACATCACTCACTATTTGAAGTACACACTTTAATAAGAAGAAAATTCCTCTTTTTCTATCTACTTCACTTGTCTTCTTCTCTTTATGATTATATTCTTATAACTTTTTTTGTCTATATTGTAATTTAATTTTTGTATTTGAAGAAAAAAATTTGGTCATCTTTAATAAATTTTATAAGAATACTAGTGAAATATAAATAAATTTGACCATCAAAATAATAAATCTAAATTAGTCACTAAAATAAATAAAAAAAGTCAAAAAAAGTTTTTTTGAAAAGGATTAAATATACTCATATGAGATAATATTTTTTTAAAAAAATAATAAAAAAATCAAATATATCAAAGTTATTTTTTTCATTTTCGTTAGAGAAAAGGGTACGTGTGAGTCATTTAAATATAAGTACGCGTATATATGAGTCACTTTTATAATGAGAAATATATTATTGATTTAACAATCATTTTTTTATTCTTGATTTCTTTTTCTTTTTGTTGCTATTCTCCGTTAATCGAATTCGATATGTTGTTGTTTTGCGTTAGAATATATTAGATGGGTTACGAGTTATACTCAAATGATTCAATTTGTTTTATCCATAAATGGTCCTATCATCTTATCTTATTTATATCTTATTTATAATTTTAGTAAAAAGTTCAAAATATGTTTGTACTTTTATCGAAATTATTGTAATAATTTTAAATTTCGGGCAGGACCTATTACATGTTACACTATTTAATATTTTATTTTAAAGATATATAAATGCTCAGCTAGACAAGTTACTATTTATAATGATGCAATATTTATGATGTTCGCGTGGTCTCATGCATCTTTAAAAAACACTACTCTTAAATGATTCTAGAGTAATAGATCATTCCCAAAGTTTGAGATTATTACAACAATTATGTCAAAGTTCAAATATATTTAGAATCTTTTTTCCTATAATTTTCATTTATTTTTTCTCCTATTATTCTTCGTTAATTAAATTACTAAGGTATTCTTTTAAATATAAATTTAGATATGTTAGCGAGATACACAGAAAAAATCAAATTTATGTTTTATGTAATTGATTATATCAATATTATCTTAGCAATTCTGTAATTTTTATTTTTCTCTATCTCGTTACTCTTCATTAGTTTACTTAATACATTGCTGTTTTAGATATATTATCAAGATATACTCAAATAATTAAATTCCGTTTTACGTAAATGGTTGATATTATCTTATTGATCTTATATGAGCAGTTTCCTAAACTAGCCCAATTTCAAACCGTCTCAATCTTGTTCATATCCACCCTAATAACTTTATCCTAAGAATGCCACAAAATTAATCCAAAAATCACTCTTAGAAATTTGGCATATATAAAGTCAAATAATTTTAATAAATATTGTAATCAACAACTACCCTCATCCCAAGATATTAGCATCAATACGTTCTGTCACTCTCTTATATTGATGCATATATATTTGAGATATTATATTATATTTAAATTTTTTCTTTATTACATATTTAAACATTAATTTAAAATCATAACTTCATACTACACACTTGTACAAAAGCTTAACCTACCCGCATAAACTATGGCAAATATTTTGAGGTGTTTCAATGATAGGCTCTATTAATTCGTCAAATCAATACAACAACTAAATGTCCAACTTGAGTATATTAGTAATATAATAATATTAATAATGTATATAGAGAAGGAACTAAAAAACTCAATTAGAGTTAGCTATAAATGATGAGAATCAAATTATAAAGTATGTTCACTCCATTGGATCATAAAATAAGATCCAAACAAAGTGATATACAGCTTTCACCATAAAAAATTCATTAAAGGTCACCCTAATCCTTCATCTCTTTAGTGCAATTCTTCATCTATTTCCTATTTGCACCTTTATGAAACACTTTAATCATATCTATGTACGTATGTCATGAACATATGAGATATGATGATGACACCCCCACCAACATAAATTACCCAATATATAGTCATAAATTCATTTAGTGGGTGACATATTCTTTTATAACACACACATTTGCTACAACTATGCTAATCTTGTTAAAGATACGTATTATATCTGCATGCATGGCCAGGATCAACTGTTCTAGAGTCTGGATATACAATATACTTCCTCTATTTTTAAAAATGAATCAACTAATTTGATTTGACATCAAATTTATGAAAATAAAAAAGATTAATTTTTCGATCTTAAGATTCTAAATTAAAGTTATGTCTAATATATCAAAAGACCAGTTAATCTTATGACCTTAATTAACGTAAAAAATTGAAATTAAAGTATTGCTAAAAAAAATAAGATCATTTTTTTAAAAAACAAACTAAAAAAAATTGAATTTTATTTTTTAAACGAAAGGAGTAATTAGTTAAATTTATGTTTTATCATTCTAGCCTCTTTTCTAGACAATTACTTAATCTAACATACGGAAATTAGATTTAGTAGGACTTTAGGGAGTAATAAGTTTCTTTTCCTTGGGACACATAAATCTACTCCATAAATAGCAAAGCTAGCATAATGGATCTAGTGATTGATCATATGAGATAATAAAATAGATTATCATTAAATATTTTCCCTTTTTGATCTTATAAGTCTAGGTTTAACTTAATCCTTATCCTCCATTATCCATTTATCCTATATAAACCACCTTTAATTTGGAGGGATTTTATCATGGCTACAATCATCATCACATGAACATGTCAATCCTCTAGAGATAATGGCATCCTCTTATCCTCACAACTCTTTTGTGGTCGGCAAGTCCATCCAATTCCGGCATAGTGGAAAAGAAAAAAGAAGGGTGTTATCTCCATGTGAGTTAAAAAAAGAGCAATCATTTCCAACTTTATGCTACATTTGAGTCACTACAAGTTCCCTTTACTACTTTTTGTTGATTTCTCTTTTAATTTCTTTTTTTTATTATTATTGTTATTAGTTTGCTTTCCATTTTATCTTTTGCTGTGATAGGCATAATAAATCGACTGTGTTATCTAATTTGATCTCAATTAATATTTATGTCTCTCAATTTTAGATATGTATAAGTGAATATAAGCTTAACGTAAAATGAGTTGATACATGCGTTCTACATGACAATTTGAGTTGTATGTGTATCAAGTCGTATAAAACGTGTGTTTAACTGCTCTATTCATATAAATTTAAATGTCTATTTATGCATACTCCAAATTAAAGAACATAAATTTTAATTGAGACCAAGTTCAATGATATATTTATATATAATGATTTGTGCCTACGATGTATTTTTTTTTTTTTTGGAACTTTAATCGTAATTCCATATATTCTTGTAGCAAATATGAGAAAATTCCCCTTTAAATTCTTTTTTGAAATATTTATATAAATTTTCTTCAAGAAGGTAGTTGCACCTGTACACTTTATTTTTCTAAGTGTGCTTCTCATGGATTGTTACCCTTAATTATTTTTTTGATGACAAGGTAGATAAAAGATTATTTTATTTTACGGTGCATATATAGAGGTTAAAGCGAAATTCCCTAAACACGATTTAAAACCATTTTATTCGTTATCAACTTTAAGGATCATTTTTTTGTTTAATTAACAATAACATGGGTGATTAGGAATGAGAAATTTAACTATTATTAATATCAATCATAGAGGGTATATTTTTCACAAGCTAAGGTTGAAGTCCAAAAGAGGAAGTTCGAAAAAGTAAACTGCCCTTTGCTCTATAGAGGAGCCATTGCCCTCTCACCCTTTTTCCCTATTTGTATCCCAATGTCCTTTTCTTTTTGTCACTCTAGTTAACAAGTAAAAGAGGAATTTTCACTTTTGAGTCTAAAGTACATATCTAGTTTACCATTTTTCTATTTTGTTTTTTCACTCGATATTCGATATTTGTATTGAAGTCTGATTAAATTTGAATTGACATCAGAAAGTCTCCGATAAGACATTCCTAACAAAATTGATTTTATACCAAGAAAACTCGAACATGAAACATCTGATTTAAGGACAAATGACTAATTAGAATTTGACATTTTAATCACCAATGATGTGGTTTAGATTTATTCTCTCGCATTAAAAGATCTAAGCAAGATTTTTTAAAATCACTTCACAAAATGCATGTATTATTATTCATATAAGTCAAATGATTACAAGTTCTTACTTTACCTAAGTAATGAATAAATCATAAGTGCATCACATTTATAGAGAGACAAATAAAGCTGGCAACGTATTTGGAGAACCATGGGAAGTCTAAATTTAACATAGATAATATGATTTTGACTTGTCCACCTTCTTGTGCTTTTATCTCAATTCACGAACACTATTTTGAAGTTTAGCGGTCAAAATTAGTGGGGTTTTTAATTGAGCTTTTTTAAAATTAAGGTTTTCTGCTAAGATTTTTAATGAGACAACTTACAATGCATATTATTAAATATGTGTTTTCTTTTTTTCTTCGTAAAGTTTTTTTTGTAGTAAGATTTTAATGAGATATATTATTTATTAATTAACATCCAAATGATTGTGTTAGAAATACATTATATTGTGAATGGACAATATATAGTTTTCTGCTAAGCGTGCAATCAAGGAAACAACTTGCAAGTAGATTTATTGCGAGAAACCTTGCAATCAAACTGATAACTTGGAAGTAGATAGATTGTAATTAGCAACTAACTGTAATTATCTACTCAGACTTGCAACCAAACAAACAACTTTTAAGTATCAAATAAATAGATTGCAAGTAGCTCAAGAAGACAAATTTCTAAAAGGCCTTACAACTACTTTCTGAAAAAAACTTGCAACAACTTCTTTTTTTATATTTAGGAAGTCAATCAATTTATTTGTATATCAATTAATTAAAGTGAACAATATATCAATCTTTCTGTATACACTCTTGTACATTTTCTTTATAGTATTTTTCTTCTAGCAAATTTCTAATTTTAACATCTTTGATAAAATTACCACCTCTACCCCTAGCCAAAATTTTCGTTTCGGTTCGAGAAGATTTTAAATTGACCTTTTTTAACTTAAAATATATTTTGATTTAGTCCAATGCAAAGTGCATGGATCATATAAAACCCAGAAATTAGAATTGATTAGTTAGTATACATGCCTATTTTGATAACCCAATTTAATATTCTAAACTCAGCGTTGTTACACCCTAAACTAGTCATTGTCGTATGATAGGACCACTAATGATAATTATAACTTATCTCTGGAAAATAATCTACGTACAATTGTAATTTGTATGGTGCTGTAGTGCGTCACTACTTCATATTCCATCAAGCCTGCTCAATTCTACTAATTTCCGTTTATTTTACGTGTCCATTATACTAATATAAAATATTTGATAATATTTATTTAATTTATAAAAATAATAAATGATTTATCATATTATGTCTATTTTATTTTCATAATTATATATTGTTCATTTTCAGTGTTTAGATAAATGGTATTTAAAATGGATAATTTGGTAAAATTATTCATATCATTTACTGACATCATAAATCTCTCTGTCAAGTCAATAGTGGACAACTACTGTTGAAGAGAGGAATTACTCCTCCCATCTCAATTGTCAAATACTTCCTAATTGATTTTCCTTTGTACTTGTTATTTAAATCAAGAAACGACAATTTTCTCCTATTATACCTTCTATTTATTAATATTGAGATAATATCTTTGAAAAATGTGGCGAGTAAATATATTTGAAATCGTATAATTAATAGGAGTTAAATAGCAAACACATTATATCAATTAATATTTTCTTTATAGGCGTGCCAAATCAAAATTTGATAAGTAAAAAGAGACAAAAGTGTTGGAAAAATGCAGATAAACACAACAATATATATGATAAAAGTAATGGAAATGAAATGGGAAAATAACGATACCAAAAATTTACGTAGAAACCCTTCTGAAAAAGGGAAAAAACAACGGGCCAAGAGAAGCAACTGATATTACTACAGTAAGGAATTTTACACTGTGTAGTCAAGAGTACTCAAAGTGACTACTACACACTCAAAAGGAACAACACTCTTTTGGTTTCCAACTTACTAAAATATCGCTCACACTCTATTTTTTTTCATAGACTATTTTTCTTGTATAGTGTATGGAATACCTCACTTTGCTATCAAAATAGTTTTTCTCTCTAACTCGGTGTGTTCTACAAATGAGCAAAAATGCTCTATTTATAGAAGGATAAAACCGTGTCTATGTCACTAATGACATAGGTAAATATAGCAAAGTCAAAAAAGAGTTGCAAATCTTATCCTTTTGCCAACTACCAAATCTTAATTTTCAACTCTTTCAACTCCTATCACTATTCATTTTTAACAATTACTTGTATCAGTTGAATAGCAAAAGTTGACCAAAAAATGGATGGATTCAACAAGAAGGAGTATATATTTAATTGGATTTAAATTATTAAAAAATAAATAAATTGCGTAAATGTTATTTATTGTCCACATATTAAAATTTAAACTTCATTTAATTTAAGATTATCTTTTCTCATGGAAGAGTACGTATCAGTTGAACTTTTACTATTTAAAATATAACATTTAATTGTTTAAAAAAGTACTGCATTTGTTTGACATTGTTCACCTTAGCAAAAAATATAGTAGTAATAAAGAAAAAGAACACATTTAGAATTTTGGAAATTAAATATGTAACTTTGTACACTTAAATATATCATAATAATATATAAAAATATATCACTTGTTTTCTTGAAATGAACTAATAAATTTATATGACCTTTAATTGTTACACTCCTTTTTCTTTTTTTTTACAAGATAGAAGGTAGATTTGAGATAAAAAGTTAAAAACCAAAGGATGCTTTTTTCAGTTATCTTGAATAGTAGCTTACTTTAAGAAATAAACTTTTAATAATAAAAAAGTTTGGCTATTTCCAACAGAAACAGTTGGTGATGTGAAATATTATGGGGCCTTATTACAAGGTTCCTAGTAGGCATGATGAGCTTCCACGCTAGCTACCCATCAACATCCATATTAAAAACAAAAATAATATGTTTAGATTAAAGCTCATCATTTAATCCTTACTTTTATGTCCAACAAGTGAGATTTAATGTGCTGTTACAAAATTATACTTAATTGATTTGATTTTAATGATTTGATTCCTCAACATGATAATGACTCCCTCTAGCTACTTTCTTTACTCACTCTTTTAAAAAATAAATAAATACTTATGTTTTTTTATTGTGTACGGTTGATGGTTTTCTATTTACTAAAATCAGTTCAATATTTTTATTAACGATCACCTTCAATATGAAATTTATGATTAACAAATTGTATTGTCTTGATCACTGGATTTATATAAACAAATGAATAGTATAAACAAAAGATGAGATTATCATCCTGTGTTATATTAAATAATTTGGACTAGATTTAAAATTTTCAATCTAGTCACACTCCTTAGTTACATTTAATGTGTCATGATCACTTAGATAGTGAGATGTCGTTTTGAGTTTTTCTTTTAATGAAAAAATTGAAGAATATTATAAATATATAATTGTTGCTATCACTACAAAAGATACGCGTTTAATTCCATCAATAATAAAAGAAAAAACTATATATATATAAAACTGTATTTTAAAAAATATATATACAATACCACTTCTAATATTTATAATAACAGATAGTATTAAATAAATAGTATAAAATAATATTAGTATTTACTGTGTACTAATCCTAGTCCTATTAGGATTAGTACTCCTTAATCCTAGTCCTATTAGGATTAGTACTCCTTCCTATATCTCCTATATATATCTCCCATGTATTCCCTTATTAGGTTAACACTTCAATACAATCAATATTCCTTCATGGTATCAAGAGCCAGAAAACCTAGATCTTCTTTTCTCTAGGTTTTTTTCTCTCTTTAGGGCACCGATCGTTCCCTCTCTTCTCTTGGGCGGCGGCAGCCATGACAACCGAGGTGGATCCTCTCGATTCACTTCCTTCTGGCGTTAAACTCCTTCTCAGGCATCTTCATGCCCTAATTCCCGAAATATTATCAGACATAAATTACCCTACATGGAAAATCACCGTTCTTACAGCTCTTGAGGACAATTACCTTCTCAAATACGTCGATGGAAGCACAGAACCGCCGCCGGCAGTCATCACCGCCACGAACAAATCAGAAAAAACCAATCCGGCCCATGCCGCCTGGAAAGCCGTGGATGGACAGATCCGATCATGTTTGATAGCGGTCATCTCTCCCACAGTTCAGAAACACGTCCGATCCTACACAACTGCTTCAGCCCTGTGGACGGCCCTCGCAACACGCTATGCATCAATTTCCCACTCTCATATTTTTTAATTGCGTGATCGTCTCCACACAATTATCAAAGGCACGAAAACTATGGCGGAGTATTTAGACGAGGTCTCCACCATCATCACAGCCCTCGACACCGTGAACGAAATCATTCCCGAAAAATATCTCGTCATGTGCGTCGTTCGGGGACTCCCATCAGCTTACTCCTCCATTAAACAGGCGGTTCGCATCAGTCCAACGCCCGTTGACCTGGCTACTCTCTCCTCGTGGCTAAAAAGTGAAGAAATCAACGTGGATCTGGAGAGCAAACTTCTTCTCCGAGAAGCCGTTGTTATGGAGCCGGCCACCGCCCTCACCGCAAGCCAGAACTATCGCGGGGGGCGTGGTGGCGGCCGGCAGGGGGGCCGCGGCGGCTACGGCAGAAATAGCGGAGGCCGCGGCGGTCGGCAGGGCAGTCGTCCGCCGTACGACGGTCAGCAGCACGGCAGCAACAACAGCCTGCACTCCTTCGGCAGCGGCGGGCAGTCATCTTCCAGCGGCGGGCAGGGCACTTACGAGCGGGATCGTCCAACTTGTCAAATCTGTCAGAAAACAGGACACACCGCTGTTCGTTGCTGGTTTCGGTATGAGGAGAGCCAAAATAGTGATAACCGTGCCAATTATGCATCTCAAGCCGGCGCTTCCTCTGAATGGCTGTTGGATACTAGGGCCAACATGCACGTTACTTCTGATCTATCCAAGCTTAACGTTCCAAATCCATATCATGGCTCCAATGGTATTACTATTGGCAACGGTGAGTCCCTTAATATTTCTCACACTGGCACGGGTACCATTAAAACCCCCACCGCTATCTTTCACCTAGGTAACCTTACCCACGTCCCTTCTATTAAAATCAATCTCCTATCAGTTCACCAATTCACAAAAGACAATAATTGCTCACTCTTGTTCACCTCTAATGATTTTCAGATCCTAGACAATACTACCAAGAGGGTGATTTTTCAGGGCCCCTGTGAGCATGGTCTGTACGTTCTTTCTGGCACATGTTTGTCTGCCCACCCAGTTTCAGAAAGTGTTCCTGTGGCTCCGGTGGCTCTTTCGGCTGATGGCCACTGTCTGTTGTGGCACAGTCGTCTGGGTCACCCGTCTACTCAAATAATAAATTCTTTAATGTCTCAATTAGGTTTTTCTTCCATTCATGTAAACAATTGTGGCTCCTGTTCAATTGCTAAATCTCATAAATTACCTTTTACTTTATCTGAGAAGCGTACAACTGCACCTTTTCAACTTATTCATTCTGACCTATGGGGTCCTACTGCTGTTCCTTCATTTGCTGATTTTCGCTATTATATTTGTTTTGTGGATGATTTTACAAAATACACTTGGTTGTACCCACTAAAACACAAATCACAGGCATACACCACCTTTGTCACTTTTGAAAAAATGGTCAAAACACAATTCAATTCTCATGTTAAACTTTTTCGAAGTGACAATGGAAAGGAATATGTAAATAACATCTTTGGCCAGTTTCTGCAATCCCTGGGAATTATACATCAAACCTCCTGTCCATACACTCCCGAACAGAATGGGGTGGCTGAGCGTAAGCATCGCCATCTCATTGCAACGGTGGTTACTCTTCTACATCAATCTCATCTCCCTGTCTCCTTTTGGGTAGAAGCTCTAGCCACCGCAAACTACCTCATTAACAGAATGCCCAGTCACACCCTCTCCAACAAATCACCCTATCAACTCCTTTACCAAGAACTTCCCAATTATACCAACCTCCGCGTCTTTGGGTGTCTTGCCTACCCTTGGCTACACCCTCATATTACTCACAAATTACAACCCCGATCCCGTCCTTGTATTTTTTTGGGCTATCATCCTACCTCCAAGGGTTATCGCTGTCTTGACCCACAAACTCATAAAGTCTACATATCTCGTCATGTCAAATTTTTCGAAAATGAGTTTCCCTACGAGTCTATTTCCTCCTCCGCAAATACATCATTCATTGGCGTCCTTCCCCTTTTTTCCAACATACTCACAGGGTCCCTCAACACCTTCTCCCACACCTCCACCCACTACCCAACCACCCCTCATCACCCCTTCGACCGTCACCCACAATACACCCGCAACCACCACCCACACTCACAACCAACCCGAACCACCCCATACCCACAACATCTCCAGCCCGATCCGTTTTGGGTCCTTCCGGCCACCCCCGAATCACCACCGCCCGTGCCACCCCCCAATACTCATTCCATGTTAACCCGTGGCAAAGCCGGTATCTTTAAACCCAAAACCTTTCAGGCTACCATACTACCAAATACACCCCTTCCCGATAGTGAACCAACAACCTACTCTGTTGCCTCAAAAAATGCTTATTGGCGTCATGCTATGGATGACGAGTTTAAGGCTTTGACTGATCAGAAAACTTGGGTTCTTGTACCTAAGCCCCATGGGCGGCACCCAGTGGGCTGTAAATGGGTGTACAAAATTAAACACAATGCAGATGGCAGTATTTCCAGGTACAAGGCTCGTTTGGTTGCTAAAGGCTACAATCAGGAGTATGGGCTTGATTACTCCGAGACATTCAGTCCTGTTATTCGGCAGGAAACCATTCGTCTGGTACTGTCACTCACCGTGCGCAACAATTGGCTCATCAATCAGTTGGATGTTTCCAATGCTTTTCTTCATGGCATGCTTGATGAAACTATCTACATGACGCAACCACCGGGCTATGTTGATCCCCGTTTCCCTCAACATGTTTGCAAAATCCATAAGTCTCTGTATGGACTCAAGCAAGCCCCCCGTGCTTGATACACACGTCTGAAAACGTTCCTCGAGGGACTCAGCTTCACGTGTTGCGTACACGACACGAGTCTGTTTACTCGACATTCAGCACACGGTACAGTCATTCTTCTTGTCTATGTAGATGATATCATTATTACAGGCTCTACTGCAGCTCTCATTCAGGATGTCACTCGAGCTATGCATACTACCTTCAAAATGAAGGACCTTGGCCCGTTACATTATTTTCTGGGAATGGAGGTTTCTCGGACAGGCAGCGGCTTGTTTCTTCATCAGTCAAAATATGCTCGAGATCTGTTGCAGAAAGCTGGACTGGAAAAATGCACCAGTCAACCAACACCAATGACAGTCTCTTCGTCTACGAATGGAGCCGACACCCCCTTTGCCGATATCACCCACTTCCGCAGCCTCATTGGGGCTCTACAGTATCTGGCCATTACCCGTCCTGACATCCTGTTTGCTGTCAACCGAGTTGCTCAGCGCATGCATCAACCAAGTGAACATGATTACCATTGTCTAAAACGCATTCTCAGGTACATTTTTGGCACTCTTGGTCGTGGTTTACTCATTCGACCCGGGGACTTGGAGCTTCGGGGTTTCTCAGATTCAGATTGGGCGAATGATAAAAATGACAGAAAATCTACATCGGGGTTTCTCGTTTTTTTGTGGCCGAACCTGATCTCCTGGTGTACAAAAAAACAACCCAAGGTCTCTCGGTCCTCGACTGAAGCTGAATACCGCGCCCTTGCTCTTCTTGTTGCTGAGACCATGTGGGTCACATATATTCTTCGCGAACTCCGCGCCACTCACAGTGTTCCTGCTCTCTATTATGACAACAAATCAACCATCTGTGTGGCCAAGAATTCCGTCCTACACACCAGAATGAAGCATGTTGATACCGATTGTCTCTTTGTTAATGATGAAGTTCAGGCCGGCACCATGACTGTGCAGTATGTACCCACTGAAGAACAACCGGCTGATATTCTCACCAAGCCTCTCCCGAGCCGACAACACGATTACCTCAGTTCCAAGCTTCCGTTCGCTTCCGCTCAGCTCAGCTTGAGGGGGGATAATAACAGATAGTATTAAATAAATAGTATAAAATAATATTAGTATTTACTGTGTACTAATCCTAGTCCTATTAGGATTAGTACTCCTTAATCCTAGTCCTATTAGGATTAGTACTCCTTCCTATATATCTATATATATCTCCCATGTATTTCCTTATTAGGTTAACACTTCAATACAATCGATATTCCTTCAATTTATACCATATATTTTAAAATATTTAATTAGGTACCAAATCTCTAAATATTATATTTAATAATTATCTTAAAATTTTAAACTCCTTAATTATTGCTAAATCATCAATTCAATTTTTTCTTATCTCACCTTAATGGTTCAACCAGTCATCCCCCCCCCCCCTCCCCCTCACCATGTTCCTTTCTTCCTTAATTCTGTCGATACATGTTTGCATGTTTTAAATTCCAAACTAATTCTTGATAATTACAAGTATACAAAGAGGTAATTACTTTTTTTTTCATTAACCTAATTTTTCATTAACCTAATTTATGATTTTACATCTCATTCATGTATCTAAGATAGATTTTATATTTCTCTAAAGTTCGATACTTTTACAAATTAGGTTTCGAGATACATTTATCATTGATGACGAGATACATGTATCAAGTAACTTTTAAAGCCGAGATATACGATTCATTAATTTGAATTAAAGGAGTGTACCTTAATTAAAATTATTGGATACATGTATCTCGTCATTAATGATACATGTATCTTGAGGCTAAAATATGATATAAAAATAATATTAGAAACTATCAAAAATCCGGATAATTAGGATCTACATTAGTGAAATTTATATAAAATGCTCATCATAAAAGTCATTCCGACTTAGCTATTTTATCTTATCACTACTTTCAAAAAGGTCATGAATGACGAATAATAATGTAATATAAAGTCGAAAAGGATTGACATAGTTTAGACTAACTTCCAAAGGACAAAAATATCAAGTATAGAAAGTTATTTCAAATTGTGGATGCCTTCGAAATTTCGCATTTTTTTTCCTATTAGAGATGGTTGCAAACCATTGCGGGACGATTTATTAATAATAAAATAAATAATTCTGGTGGGAAAATATTAAATTGGTCTAATACTGTTGTTTGAAAACTTATACACCAATTGTGAAAAGAAATCTTTGTTATATCCCAATGCAATAATCAACACTAGAGTGAAAAGATACATATGTAAATATACTCACACTTTTAGCTCCTCAAATAGAATTTTACCCATTTCATTTCAAACAACTCATATAGTAGTAAAATTTTAATTGTGAAGGCACCAAATGCCACAACTTGACAAAGGGGAAATGGATCACAACCAACACAAGTTATTCATTAATTCGTATATACTTTATCAAACGATCTCTAAATAATATTCGTGTTGTCATTTTGTGTATGTAAAAAAAATCTTTATACCACAAAGAAAGCAACATGTGCATATGATCTGGGTGATGTTAAATCAAGGTAAACTTTTTTGTTAAAACTCAATTCGTAACTATAAACATGATTTGTTCCCTTATGCAATTTGTGCATTGTGCTTGGAACCACTCACGTGAGGAAGATATAAGAGATCTAAATGAAGTTTTTAAGTAATGAATTAGTAGTCGTCTAAGAAATAGTAATTTGGATTTACATTTGCTTAAATTTATAAAATCTATATTTTATTTGCTAACAAATTTAAAAATAAAATAAAATCACTCGGATATCAAATTGTAATTATCTCTCGATTATATTAATATTAAAGATATTGGACGCTAGTTGACGAATTAGTAGTCCAATGTGATTACTATGTGTCCATGTCATATACGTACTTGTGATATTGTCACAGTAATTTTCTATATTTTAATTATTTAGTTACTTTTCCCTTGCCCAGTATTAATTCTAATATTCTAAAGTTTTAATCGAACTAAATTGATTCATTTGTGTAGAATTAAATTAAGCTATACATTTAGTCACTACAACCAAAAATGTTTCAAAAAGTTATGAGTGAATATAAATTATTTAATTTTTATCTTAAATATGTTAAGCAATAAATATTTTAAATGAAGTGATGGTGTAATTTTTTTATCGACTATTAATGAATAATAATTAAACTCATTTTGAATTGACAAAGAATTTTATTTGAATAAGTCAGAAATTATTAAAAACATAAACAAACAAAAGAAAAACTTGGTTTCGAGTCATAGCCAACTCACTTGCCAAAATGACATTGTTTAGTTGACTGAATTTTGGAATGATACTTTTGAACAAAATTTCAAAGGTAGAACCAATGTATTTGACTAAAAAAAAAAAATTGCATCGTTATTTTAACAGTCAATACCATCAAGAATCGTGAATTCAGGAGTGGTAAATACGGTGAAAATTAAATTTTTTTATTAAAATAAAAATTTAGGTAAACAATCAACTGAATTATTAAGATTCTCTAATTTTATATTTGTCTAAAGATTTATGTAACATTTTTAGATGACTTGCATTATAGAAGCTAGCTAGTCCTTAGAAAGTTGGGGAAAAGTGCATTTTCATCGTGAATGTTTAAATTATTAATTTGGAATCTAATAATTGTGAAGAGTCCTACGTCAACTCTTCAAGGAACAAGTGATATTTTTAATATGACTTGAATAATCCTCATGTCCTTAGCTAGTTATTGAGGTTAAGTTAAACATATTCATTTCTTTTACGTGGTATCAGAACAATTAACTCATTTTTGATTATCATATAAACTATCCATAACTTTTTAGCTAATTTGGGGTAAGGCCAAATATCTATAGGATAATAACTTTTTAAAAAGTAAAAATTCTGAACACAAACTTGGAATTATGACTCTAGTTCTTAATTTCTTATCCTAATCAAGATCAACTCTCACATAAAAAGAAACATATCTATATTCTCTTTTTCATTCCCTTTTTCTCTTTTACCCTTTTATTAGTAGTGAAGATAGAATCCTAACAATTTAAATATACCTTTTTACCAAATCCAAAAGGAATGAAGGATAAAATTTTCAAAGTAAAAGTACTTTTTTTTCCTATTCTTTTATTACTTTTAATTTATTGGTAGCCTATATTTCTAATGTCCATACACTGACACGTGCCAAAAAGAAAACATTGACAATATAGGCTGGCCATTAAGTATAGTTGAAGAAGAATATCAAATACAGAGTAAAAGGATCAATTAATAGTTACATGTGCGATATGGCTCAGTAATTTTGACCTCATAATTTATGTTTATTTATTAAAAAATTATTTAATATTTTTTAAATAAGTATCCTGAGATCATTAAGCTATTATATTCTAAATTTTTTAGAATCCATAAAATAAAAATGTGGAATTTTCTTACATTAATTAGTGGAGTATGGTTGAAAGCTTTGACATGATAATATTTAAAATTAGTAGACTGTAGTAACATTCTTGAAAATGAAATATAACTAGATTTCAGTTGATGAATCATCTTTTTAGAAAAGACTACAATCACACTTTGTGTCAATTTTTTCTCAAATAAGACTTTTTTTTTTTTTTTTGTTGGTGCAACTCTATTTGTTCTCTTCAAAATTCTGACTCAGCGTTACATCCTTAGTAAATAGTTGTATAATCAACGTGTTGCATGATCAAGCATCTAATTTTTTTTCTCCAAACTCTTAGCAGAAAAGAAAAACAATTTTTTTTTTGATGTCTATTTATCAAATATAGTAATAAATTTATTAATTATATTAAACGGAGAAATCACTCTGAAATCCATGTTATATCAGTTAAAAAAAAAATTGAATCACCATCCAAAATTTTTACTATATTTTAATGTATTAGTGTCTCATTTATATTTTATGAGATACACTTATATTGTCACACGAAAAATCACTATAACCATTAACATAAATTCAGACCTAAATAATCAATTTTATATACAAGTCAGAAGCGTTCCAGACACAACACATCTTTAAAAAAAAATCCAATCAAATAAAAAATTATCACAATATATTTTTGAATTTTAATTAGTTACCTTGAATTTTTAATAGAATTTATCTAATATATTATCTTTAGGACTTTTCATACTAATTAGTGTACAAGATATTGGAGTAATTTAGGCGATTTCAGAAGATTTTTATTAAAATTGATAGGAAAGAAGAATACTTTGAAGAATCAGTATCACATTTTGAAGGTTTTTAATAATTTTTTCGCAGTATTTTTTCTAGTTGCCCTTATTCTTCTCTCTTTCAAATTTTAGGATTTATATTTTCTTTTCTGAAATACAAATATATAATTCTAATCTCTCTCTCTCTCTCTCTCTCTCTCTCTCTCTCTCACACACACACACACACACATATATTTAAAAAAAGGTTTCTACAATCCTTATCTTGGAGTTGGATGCAACAATTTTTATAAACTTCTTTATGTTATCTGTTACATTAAAAAGGGTAAGACTAGTTCATTCTCAAAAGAAAAAAATGTAAAAAGTGATGAAGAATACAATAACGATGTGAAATTCTCGAAGAAAATTGATAAAATAAAAAACGACTACGAGTTTGAAAATCGTCAAGTATAGACTTAAGTGGATAGTTATTTTAATTTGGAAGATTCTTCACCTACAAAATAGATTTCGAACATATATGCAAATTCACTTCATATTCATGTCCAAAGAAAAAATTGATTCTTAATTGATGTGAATCATGACTTTGTATTCATTAAGGGAGGACCCTTATAAGAATCTACTATACACATTTTCAAATTGAATGTATACGCCATAAAATATATATATATATATATCCTATATACACAATTGACAGTATTCATAGAAACTTGATTATATGTTTCAAAATATTGTGGCATAAGGTAATATATCTAAGGTAATATATCTATTAGACGTACACATCAAATAGTTATGCAATATAATTATGTATATTAATAATATATACAAATAAAATATAAATAATGTATACATATTGCATTTACCATGTTAATTTATACACAACAAATTTTTGAAATCTAATAAAAGAATATACACCAACTAAATCAACGCAGTAAACAAATTTACACAATAATAATTTATAATATAGTTTATATTACATAAAAAAATTAATATGCAGTATATATATACTGCATATCAATTTATATAATAAATTTTTGAGTCAATTAAGAAAAGTATACATCAACTAAATGAACACGTTAAATAAATGTATATTATGAAATATTATAAGATAATTAATGTAGAGATAATATTAGGTTTAGCAAACATAAAAAAATCATATTTGTATGATATAGCTATAGTTTGCATATTGCGCTTCATAGCGAACTTTATGTTTGCTATGGAGCACCATATTTGTGTAAATCTTTGGCAGGCCTCTCTTTTGTATAAAAGCACAGCAATTGTATATATATATCAGTTAGATAATTATATATATGTAAGTACTATGTATATGTATCAATGATTGTGTTTGTATATCTACATAAAATTTGAATGTATATAATTGAATTGAAATAAATTATTTGTATATCAAATCACTCTCTCGCTTTATACAACACAAATTATACGTTGTAATTTGTATAATCTGTACTTGTATAAAATGAGAAAGAGAAAAAGGTTGGGATAGAGAAATATTTGTATTTATATAATTATAAGTGCATGTAAAAAGATGAAAATATATGTATTTGTATTTCTATATTAAAAAAATTTCGCTTAATACAAACACAAACACAATTTATACATTATGTTTATATAAAGTGAGAGAGGCGAGGAGAGTGGCGAGCAAGATCTGGGAGAGCGGTGAGGGAGATCTGGAGAGTGGCGAGCGAGATTCTTTGGGGAGAGAAGCAAACGAAAAAATATGTATATAATACACGTTCTCTCACTTTTTACAAACACAAACATAATTTATACATTTGTGCTTGTATAAAGTGAGAGATGCGAGAAAGACTCGCGAGCGAGATCAGGAGAGTGGCGAACGAGAAATCTAGGAAGAGAGGCGGTTGTTACTAATTAGAATTGAATGAAACTATTATTATAATATTTAATTTGAATTAATATTTTTGCTATTTTATACAATTTTCTCATTAATGTATTCATAAAAAAAATAATATTGTGCGGGTTAAAAGCACTCATGAAAATTTTACTACCATAAAAATAAGAGAAAATCATACGAAATAACAAACATTTAGCATAATTAGGTACTATAGCTACGGTTTAAAGATATTGTAATTCACTTTTTTATTCGGATCTTGATTGTATAAATCTAGAATTTTGAATATGTTTACTTTAACTATTTGTATACGATTTATGAAAAAATCGTAATAAATTACCTTATTTGTATATTGACAAATAAAGTTCTGAAAAACTGTATGTATAAGCAGAATATGTATATACTTATCGCATTTGTATATTAGCAATGAAAATATACAAACGGGTAGATATTTACAAACCGCAACCTCCATAACTAACGAAACTATGGATATGGAGTGCAATTATCAAAACTATAGAGCCTTGTTATATCTATTATGTTTGCTATTTCTAAAATTTTCTAAAAAACCAATCATTTTTTAACTCTCTTGGACCAACTTTTGTTGATACTTTAGGCCTAGATTTTGCTAACATATTGTAGGTTAATAGTTGTCAATTCTATTAAGATTTAAGATTGTATACTTACATGTCCATTCCTCCCAAATAAAGCCATAAGCCCAAATATTGATAATGCTTAGCCCAAGTAACACCAATGAGAATGAATCAGTTGGTCTTTCAGTCATTGAGCTTGAAAAATCGAACGTTAACACTATTGCATGTTGGTGTAAATTATAATTCAAATTCAATTGCTAAATTTGAAGGGTGAATGTTTAAATCCAATGTTTGCCGCTACGTCATCGGAAAAGAGTGATTCAAGTATTTATTTGCAACTAAGTTGAATAACATTGTTCGAAGCTGAAAACACAAATCAATCACTAATTGTGTGAATACTGATTAGAAAACTAAGTCATAAAGAAATGCCACATAACTTCATTGATGAACATTCGAGATTTGAATTTGAATTTTTGGAATTATTTTTGATTGTGTACACTTTAAGGGAGATAACATATTCAATTGGAGTGATTTGTTAGAGATTAGTGGTGATATCAGTGATAGTTGGCAGTGTCTATCACCCATATATCTATGTATCATAATTGTATATCAATGAATATCATATGCATATTGTTATGAGCATCAAAATTTTACATAGATGATATACATATGATATAAAATGATATGCAAGTGACATAGTGTAATAGCATAGATAAGATTATCTTTTTCAGTCTCAACGTTCAATCTGAAATTCGATTTAAAACATCACTAAATTTGCATATAATCATCCAAACACGAGATATAAGTTCCTTAATACGTTTCCAAACCTTTGGAACCTAAGGGAATGTCCCATAAATAAAATTCCGTAAAGTATGTAAATACAATCATACCATAACGACATACGAAGACCCAAAAAAAAAATGTTTGACGTTTGACTGCTGACAATTATTATGATCCTTTTCCCAATTGAGTAGAAAGTTTAAACACGTAAGTAAGTAATTAATCATGGAAATCCAGAAACAGTTTTTCCACCATCAACACAAATGATTTGACCAGTTATATAAGCAGCAGCTGTAAAACATAAATAAGCCACAAGTGATGACACCTCATTTGGCTTTCCCATCCTGCTAATTGGAGTTCTCTTTATTAACTTCTCCACATCTGATGACTCAAAATCTTCCTACAAAACATAAGTTCCTCTGAGTCATTTGCGTAACAATGAGCCACTTTTGGAAGGACAATTCCAAATCACAAAGTTGAAGAGTATATCAGACTATTTTCTTTTTTATATAAAAAGAAAAAGATACTTACGGCTACAGTATCTGTAAGGGCGGTATCAATAATCCAAGGTGCAACAGCATTAACTCGAATATTATCTTTACCCCATTCGCAGGCCAAATTCTTCGTTAATTGATTTATTGCTCCTAAACAAAAGTAGATCAAATCAATATTAATGGTTTGTAAAGTAAGTAGTAAATTTAGTGTTTGTTATGTTGATTGAATAATTGTAAAACACAATGTTTTTGTGAACCAAATCACTAATGACTTATGAAACATGTGGTATTAGTAACATTTGTATGACTATAGAAACTTCGTATAAAAAGAAGATATGAAACTAGGATCACAAATACCTTTTGTTGCTGCATAGAGAGAAACAAAAGGAATAGCCATGATCCCAGAGATAGAAGAGATGAACACAATGCTAGCCTTCCCCGAACCTTTCAAAAAAGGATATGCTAATTGACACAAGTTATATGAAGCTTCAAAATTGGTTCCCATCATTAGTGAACAATCTGCTGAAGTAATTTGTGTTGTCTCTTTTGGTACACATATAGCAGCATTATTTACCTAAATTTATTGCGAGAACATGTATAGATCGATGCACCAAAACTCGCTAATTCTTCAACTATGGCATACCTATATACGAATATATAATTTAATAAATAAACTCACGAAAAACAGAGGAAAAAACTAGGTCGAAATTAATTATGTTGCTTACCCAATGCCCCTAGTGCCACCAGTAACAAGGGCAGTCATGCCACGAAGAGACCATCTTCCATCTCCAATTTGTGCCATCCTTTCAATTTCTTCTTAAGATTTTAAGAATTGTGAATTGATAGAAATAGAGTCAATTGTTCACAGATATAGTCTATCAGTTTATCAGCTGCAGTGAAGATATGTTAGTAAAATAGCATAGTCCAAGTTCTCTGCGGTCAAATGTGATGGCCAAAGTTGAAAGTGACTCAAATAAGATCTATTGTAATCATAAGGGGACGGCACACGTGGCCTAAAATTTAATTAAAATGTAAGTTTAGGCCACAGTTACGTTGCCATGTTCATATGATTGTGTTATTTAGTAAGAATTGTATTTTCATTTTAGGCATAAAACATAAATATACTCTTTAATTTGGTTTTAAATTACATTTATACCTTTTAACTTTAGATATGCACAAATAGACACTTAAATTTGTATAAAATTGAACAAACAGACACACATAAATATGCTCTTTAATTTGGTGTCATATGTGTATTGTGTCATGTAGGACTATGTGTTTATTTATTTAAAAATTATTAAAGTGTTTATTTATGTATTATGAAAGTTGAATGTTAAAATTAAAATTTGGAATTAAATTTAGGGTCTAATATATATATTATTGGCTTCATTTATATTGTCTATAGCATATTTAAAATTACTCAACCATGATACATGAGTTGACAAAAGAGATTTCACGAATTATAGAAATTCTAATTATTTCAATACTAGCATATGATCTTTCTATATATTTTGGGGATTATTTATGGCCCCATGGTTTTTGTCATTTTATGTGTCCAGTCAACTATGGCGCTTCCATTATTTTGTCAAATATGCCTATAAATAACTACTTTAAGATTAAGATCACGTTGTTAATCTTATGGACGCCGAGGAAGACCCGTGCCTATGGTCACAACAAGTGGTCACTCAATCATGTGGCGGAGCACTTTGTTATGTTAAAATTTTTTAAAATATATTTAATTATTTATATATATGATATTATTTTTTGATGATGCGTGTCCAATTGCATTTTGACTATAACATAGTTATGCCTTTGATTCAACCGCCAATAGTTGTTTTCATGTCTGGGAGGAGGAGCGACTCAAGCATATTAGTGACCTAAAGTAAAAATTAAATAAGGTCTTAAACTTAAATTGTTAATAACTTTTATATAATTGATTTCTTCTAATTTTTAATTGATAATATGACCATTCTTATTTTAAATTATTTTTCATGAGGTATAGTACTTCAAATATATCAAATTTCTTTTAGTAATTCCTTCATTTTTCTTGAAAAGTTTACTTTTTCTACAAGTAGTATTCAATATTTATTAAAAAAATAACTTATAGTAACTTATTATTATTAAAAATGAGGTCCCTCAAATTTGAGGGTTTAAGCCACCTGTCTTTTTTTTTACGCCGTCTGCATGGATATATGAGAGCAATGCCTATCTACTCCGGCTTCATTTTAATCATATTTCTAAAATTTGCTTATGTTATTTTAATTAGTGATTTTGTCGTAATAAATTGTATCACAAAAAAGTTATCTTGTATGTAGGGGTGGCAAACGGTTGGATTGGATTGATTTTGCATGGATTGAATATAATTTGCGGAAAAAATAGGTTGGATCATAATCCATTCAAATATAATATGGTCAAATATGATTTTGATCAAATATTGTTTGGTCAAAATGGTTCTAACCCATTTAACCAATTATTTTCAAAAACAAAAATGTACCCCTCTCCACATACCCCGGGGAGCCCACCCACCTGCTCCCCCTCCTCCCTTCCACCTTTCACCAACCTACCCTTAAAAAAAATATTATTTTTCAAAAATAAAAAAAAAACTGTGTTTTTTTTAAAAAAAAATTACCCCGCCCCCTGGCAACCTCCTGCCCCCTACCCCATCTTCCACCGACATATTCTATTTTTTTTATAAAAAAAAATCTGTTATTGCAAAAAATAAAATAAAAATATTTACCCTCTACTTGTAAGTGACTGCTTATAACAAAGTGGCAGACACCTAACATTAGAATGAAGCTATGAAGGATTGAGAAAATCATCCACCAAGGATACCTCACTTGAGTATCTGAATTGTTGGTTGTCAGGTTTTATTTTACCAAGACAAATGGGAGATTATATTTGCTAGTGGTGTAGTTAAAAATTTTTGAAAAGCATGTTGAAACTTTGAATAGGTAAAAAATTATTTTTAGTGAATGGATGTATATATTACTAAAAAAGGAATAGTAAAAAATGGTCCTTCCATTTTAATTTATATTTATGTGGGGAACAACTTAGATATTCAAACTTATATATAATAAAATAAGTAAATATACACATTCTATATGACATAATACACATAGGACGTCACATAGGACATAAAAATTATCATGTCGGACATCATATAAGATGAATGTGTCTACTTGTTTAATTTTGTACAAGCTTAAGTGTCTGCTTGTACACACATGAAGTTAGAGAGTATAAATGTCATATGAAGCTAAGTTAAAGGTCACGTTTATGCCTTTAACTTTGTGTGCGTAAAAGTAGACACATAAACTTGTATAAATTTGAACAAGTAGACACATGAGTCCTACATGACATATTACATGTAGGACACCATATAGGATGCATGCGTCTATTTCACCAACTTTATTTGTTAACACCCAAAGTTGGAGGGCGATAAATATGAGTTGAGTCCAAGTTAATTTAACTTAGCTTTAGTAGATATTTATGTCCTCCAACTTTCAGTGTACACAAGTAAACACTTAACCTTATATAAAATTGAACAACTAGACATACATATCCTACGCAGCGCAATACAGTTTGAACCTAAAATTGACATCCTAAGTAAATCTAAACACGCTCTTAGAGGCACACTTTTTGAAAATACGTGAAACACTAATTGTTGCTCAAAAGTAGCTTCTAAATCAACTAGTTAATTACAAACCGTTTCTCACCAAAAAAACACCTTTGAAAAAAAGACATTTTCTCAAAATAAGCTTACTTTACGATCTTGAGCAAACAAGTTATAAATCTCCTTAAAGATTAATTGATATGTGGTGCCTCAACCTGAGGAACTATTTTACTTTTCTTGTTCATCTTCAATTGTACTTGTATGTTCACCAACAACATATTTAGTATCTTGAGTAAGGAATTCAATCATATCCCAAATAATATCACAATTAGTTGAAATAATGCAGGCTGAGGACAAGAATGTGACATTTTGACAAGAACATTTTCAAATGTTCAATCCTCATCATAAAAAAGAAATGAAAACGACCTCATATTTCATCTAATCTAAAAAGGACAGCGTCTTAAATGACGATAGAATACTTTACACTTCATTCAATCTAAAAATACCAAGTCATATACCTTATACAACACATGACACACAAATTTAAAAGAACAAAGAACTTTGGTAATCAATTGAGGAGAAAAAATAAAAATAAGGAATACAAGAAAAGCATTGAAGAAAAGAGTTTACAACTTACAACAATATATGGTGATCATCAAGCCCGATCGTGTGACGCTTTATATTTAAAATTAACCAAAAGATAGATTATAATGACAAATAAATGCATCCCATCCATTTGATCCATCTTCTTTGCATTAAAAATCCGTCTTACAATCTTCTGATTTGATCATGGATTTACCTTTCAGCGATTGAACGTCGAAATCACACGTAACAGTCACATCTTTTTTCAATATTTTTGCCCAACTCGTGATCTCCATTGGTGCCTTAACAGTTAAAGTCATTGGTATTGCCTTCTTGTCATCATTAAGACTTTTCTGAAAATCAGCAGGCAATTTCCCAGCATCAAGATTCAATTGAGAATTTGTTGAATCTTTAGGTTTTTGAGAAATGGCGGTATATTTGCCATGTCCAATTTCATGATTGTTGAAATTAAGAGTCGCTATTCCATGATCACCTTTACCAAACGAAGTATCCATCCTCTCATTAATGTTAACGATTTTCAAATCGATCTCAAATTGTTGTGTAGGACTCTTATTCTTCTGTGTTTGTGTAACGTTTTTGAAATGAACATTCATAATTGAAAATTCAGGAGATTTAGGTGTGTACATTGCGTTAACAATCAACACGATGATTCCAATGGCGATACCTGTAAGTAGTAACGCTGAAAATATCCAACAACAACATGTACATTTCCTTTTCTTTTGAGTTTCTGGTTGTCGATGATTTTCAACAATTTTGGCATTTTCAGGAGGAGGGACACGATAAACTTGATCACGAGGGATTTGAACAACGTAGGTATGATCTGTTGAACGAGCCGGTGTTAGAGAGAGGCGAAGCGATGTGGCTGATGAAAGGAGATTTCTGGCTTTGCCGCCGGCTGAAGGTGGTGACCGCTCCTCCATGCCAGAATGAGGAGCGGTGGATGATGTTAAACGATTAGAGAAAAATGATGGAAATGAGATTATTTGGAGTTAATTGGCCATAATTGGCATCTAATTCTTCATTCACAAACTTTGCTTTTTTTATGAATTTTTGGCAAAACCTTTACATATCAAAACTTTGTATGGTGAGTTAGGAATGAAAATAGTAACACAAAACAAATTAATCACTAATTTATTTATTTATTTATTAAATTTACGTGGATTAATATATTTATTACTAATATATAGATGCAGAACAACATATTATGACAATCATTTAACCTACTAAAGCATCAAGATCATTAAATAACATTTTCATTATTATCAACAATAGTGATCACTATTACTATTTCCTAAATCAATACAAATGGACTACTTCAAAATCAATTTCTCAATTGACTCAAGTCTTTAAACCCTATGTAATTTTCAAACGTCTTATTCAATTTTACAATTTTAAGGTTAAATTATAAAATCGACAACACAATAATTGCAACACAAGCATTTGTGAAGTCAATACTCGCGTTCCCAATCGTGTAGGGTTATTAAATAGGCATAATACATATATTTGCTTTTAAACTTGGCTTCAAATTTTTAGTATGACCTCAAACTTTCACAGCGTACAAATAGACACTTTCCTTTTTTTTATATATATAAATACACACGCGATTTTTGGACCCAAAGAGTTTGAAATACAATCGCGCCCACGTGTATTAGTGAGCCACTCAATGACCGTCAACTAATTAAATATTTTACACGTCATTTTTTTTAAAAAAAAAAATTTACACGTCATTTAAGAACTAAAAAAATTAAAATTAATTTTAATTAATATAGAGGGTAACATTTCTACCCATTTCATATTTCACCCGTTTGTTCATCAAAGTCACTCAGCTCAAAGGTGAAAACCCTAGGTTATCAGGGGAATCAAAATCTTGGAATCAAAGGCCAAAATCATTCAAGATTACTACTGAAGTTGATGTTCATCTATTCATCTTCCTCAATTTAGTTCAGGTATGCCTCGATTTTGTTCTTTTGAAAGTTTATCTTTGATTACAAAGTAGAATCTTTTTGTTACCATTAGTGTAAAATTGTTATTTTCTTACAGATTTATGCATATGGATCATATTATAGCTATTTTTCACCATGGAGGTCGCTTTTATAAAGGTCAATATTTGTCGAAATTGGGAAACGTTGTTTTCAGCATACATAAGGACCACTTCTCTTCGACCGAACTGAAATCGTATGCAAAAGATATTGGGTATGATGAAGTTGATGTTTTTTTTACTGAATAGGATGACTTAGATGATTTTCCAGATCAGGATGATAGTGAAATTCATGAAGAACTGAGAGCTTTTTGAGAAAAACTTAGGTAAGACAAAAAGAATGAAGCTGCAAAGAAAAAAAGAGAATAAAAAACCCTCAAAGGATCAAGGTGTTGAGCTTGGAGAAGTTGGCATAGATAAGAGATTTGAAAATATCTTCAACAATAAGGCAACCAAATATAATGGAAAATTGGAAGGTGATGAAGTATTTATTGATTCATCAGATGAACCAAGTGAAGATAGTGATGAGGAGCTAGATGTTTTAGCACAACCGGGTGTTGATTTACCTTCAAGAAAAAAAAGCAACAAACTGAGGTATGATTCTTCTTCTTCCATTTCTTTCTTTGAGTTGAGTATGATATTTGAGAGTGCAACTCAATTTAGAATGGTTGTTGATAATTATGTTGTTCAACATAAGGTTCAGTTAAGGCTAAAACCCAATGAACCTCATAGAGTTAGGGTAAAATGTGAAGGGAAGTGTAAATGGGAAATCTTTGCAAGCTTGGATAAAGATTCTGGAAATTTTTTTGTAAAGAAATACTATCCTGCTCATAGATGTATTTCAAAGAATAGGAATAGGATCTTGATATGCTCAAACTTACTTCTCAATAAGAAGTAAAGCGGTCGTATCAAGTAAAGAACCCAACTAATGAGGTTGGGATCGATCCCACGAGGAACATAGTTCAGACTTAACTTTATTCTATTATTACTATTATTTAGTCAACTATTTCCTTAGAAAATAAAAGACAAAAAGGGGGATTTTTATTTCTAAATTAATGAAAATAATTAACTAAATTAAAGTAAACAACTAATAGATTCAAATCTCGGAGCTTAATCAATTAATAAAAGTAACTAGGGCTTAAGTGTTCCCCACAGGTTCCTAACTTGATAATTCTAACTATAAAAATTCTTTCCTAGTATCTTGCATGTAAAGTGATAAGTTATGTAATTCTAAATCATTGGTCCGGTATCTAGAAAATTTCACTCCGCACCTTGGTCCGGCTACGTGTGTTGCTATACTAACCCTTACCTTTACCTCATATTAAGCATTGTATTCGATATTTGACTAAATTATTACCTCGTACCAACCGACACTAGCCTATTAGATAGTGTACACTAAATCTATGTTGATAATTCTCTTCCTATTATCTACCTCCTTGGTCCGGCAGGTAGCATTAAGGCGAGTTCTAACGTTGGTCATCTGTTAAAAAGACTTCAAAACGAAAGAATTATCAATACATGCAAGACGCTATTCTAGAATTGCTATTTTAGTTAGATTTTTTCCCATTATTCACCCATGGTTCCCACAACCCTAGTTATGAAGTTTAGTTACCCATGGTCATACTATTCATATATTTAATATAAGAATTCATGCACTTACTTTTATGAGAAAAAATAAAATTCAGAAATTCACTTGATTAATCAACAAAAGACCAACAATTAATTCCAGAAAAAGTGTATCAATTACCGAAATTAATTCTTCAATACTTGAACAAGAGAACTAAAAATTATCCAAAAGTCTAAAAGTCTAACCGTCTAACGAAAAGTCTAACCCCAAAAACGAGGTTTTTCAAACTATTTATAATAAAAACAAAAACCTAATAAAAGAAGGATTCTAATTACTGAAAATATGTCAAAATGCTTTTGAGTCGACGGACCTTGTGACGGACCATCGTGGTCTAGACGGACCGTCATGGCCTCCGTCATCCCATACTTCACAAATTCTTCTGCTGCTTTCTTCACTACCCTCAACGAACAAGTATGACGGACCGTTCCAAGCACGACGGTCCGTCGAGGGTCTCCATTCCATAATACTTTAACTTCTTGGAACTTGGGTACCGCGACTACTCTCTGATCATTACGACGAACCAGCAGGACAGACTGACGTGGCTATGACGGTTTGTCATGGACTTCCTTAATCCCACACTAGGTCAGACTTCCCCATCTTCCTTCAGCTGCTTCTCTCCTCACTACGATGCCACCTACGGACCGTCACAGACTCGACGGATTGTCATAAGCTCCGTAGGTGGTCTCTTATGCATTTCTCGCTCAAAAACTTCCGCGTTTATCTTTGGACAGATTTCCTGCAAATAAGGAGAAACTTACATAAAAATCAATACAAAAAGGCTTTTGGATACACACTAAACTTAAGGAAAAAACATTAAAAGTACAGTGAAACCACGATACATCAGTTGTGCATAACCAAATATGTGGAAATGAAGATGAGGGATAGAATAATTTCTCAGCCTGACATGAGAGTTCATAAGCTTTAAGAGACACTAAGAAAAGAATGGGGATTAAAAGTGGGAAGATCAATATGTTACAGGGCAAAAATGAAATGTTATTGCCAAGTTCTTGGGTGATTGAAAACTTGAGTTTTCAAGGTTGTTAGACTATGTTGATATAATTAAGAGTACAAATCCTTATAGTTCTTGTTGGATTAGAACTGATAATGAAACAGTCTCTGGCTTACACTTGTTCAAATATTTTTATGTCTGTTTTGCTGCATTGAAAAATGGATGGCTAGAAGGTTGTAGGAAGATTATAGGATTGGATGGATGCTTTTTGAAGGGTGTTTGTACAGGAGAATTATTAGTGGTTGTTGGAAAAAATGGAAACAATCAAATGTATCCAATACCTTGGGCAGTGGTTGATCAAGAAACTAAACACTTTTGGAGTTGGTTCTTAAGCTATCTCATTGAAGACTTGCAACTTAGTGATGAAAGTGACGTAACAATCATGTCTGACATGTAAATAGTATTTATTCTACTTTTTTTTTACTTACTGCCTTGTGTTACTGTAAGTTTTCGCTGTTAGTTATTGTCACTGTCTGTCGTTAGTGCGTGAAGCAAGTGAAGTTAGCTATTGTTTTTGTTTATTTGTCTCAGTTACTGCCAATGCATGTGGATGTTGTTAGTGTGTGAAGTAAGTGATATTGTTAGTGTGTGTGATAAATAATGTGTCTTGATTTTATATTTCTTAGGGTCTTGAGGTGGCAGTGGAAATCTTACTTCCTAATGCTGATAGAAGAATGTGTGCAAGACATATTTGGGCAAACTGACAAAAAAGATGGAGAGGTGAGGAAAGGAGAAGCATTCTCGAGGTGCTCCTAAGCTACTTTTGAGGTTAAATTAAGAGATGAATTTGAATATATGGAGAAATTGAGTCATAAAATATGTGAGGCATTACTTGGATATAACAAATAATATTGGTGTAGAGCTTCATTTAGTGAAGATCAAAGTGTGATGTGGTGGAAAATAATATGTGTGAAATATTTAACTCATGAATTTTTGGTCCTAGACACAAATCTGTGATTAGTATGCTTGAAGATATTAGGCATAAAATGATGGATAGGCATGGAGATATGATTAAGTTTGCAGATACTTGGATCAGTGACATTTCACCTATGGCAAGACCGATTTTAGAAGAAAACAAAGAGATTGGCAGGGCACTAAGGGTGAATTGGAATCATGACATTGAATTTGAAATCCAAGAAGGAGAGTATAGACACATAATTGACATGACTAGAAAGGCATGTAGTTGTAGGTTGTGGCAGTTGAGAAGCATACCTTGTCAATATGCATTTTGTGCCATATAACATATTGGGCAAGAACCAGAAGATTATGTGGAACATTGGTGCAAAAAAATACATTTCTAAGTGCATATAATACTTTTTACAACCCATCTCCAATATGGTAATGTGGCCTGACACCATAATCCACCTGTTGAGCATCGTGAAGTGAAGCCAATGCTTGGAAGACCAGGTAGATGTAGAAGAAAAGATAAAGATGAACAAAAAAAAAACAAATGGGGGAAAGCATAAAAAAATGGAGTGAAGATGTCATGTTCCAAATGCCATCAAGTTGGTCATAACAAAAGAACTTGTAAATCAGTGGTAAGTACTTTTGTTTTTCTTTTAAATTTTAATCAGTTTTATACTTCTAATTGTGTGTCTTTACAGCCCTCTGAACAACCCACACAACAGCCTGCAAGGCCCTTTCAACAACCACAAGTGAGGCAGCCTTCACAACCACCAGTGAGGCAACCTTCACAGCCACCAGTGAGGCAGCCTAGCACGGGAAATGCCTTTTCTTTATGTGCAAATACTTCAAAGGTTAAAGGAAGGAAAAAGAAGCAGTCAACTGCAAGGGCAACATCTTATTCAACTGCATGGACATCATCTTCTTGAGTTGGAATGCCACCACCTTCTTTAGTTGGAAGGCCACCAACTTCTTTAGTTGGAATGCAACCAGCTGCTTCAAGTTGGAAGAAAAAGAACAAGAGATGTGGAATTTGGTGTTTGCACAGACATCAATCTGAAAGACAAGTGATTAACGTATGTATATTGCCTTCTTTAGTTTATTTTCTTATATCTTTATTTAGGTATACTAAATAATGCCCTATGGATTATGCAATAAGGAAGATCAAGTGAAAGAATTATCTCAAGTGGAACAGGGTTAGCATTTAAAGATGCATCACAAACAAATGTTGATCTTGGATTCAAGCAACCTAGTTTAAAATGGAAAGGAAAAGATGCAATGACTCGAAATCAACTTCAACAATTGTCAAAGAAAAAGGTACAAAGCAAATCCAAGGGGAAGTGGGTTCCATAAGAGCTCAAAGTCTTACTGATGTGTATAAATGTTGATATAGGAGGTCTTTGTTTTTGTTTATTTTGATAACTGTTTGTAAAGGCATATTCCAATTACTGATCATTTTGATGTATTTTGGGTTATTTTGATGTATGTTTGCATAGACAAATATTTGGAGTTTGTTAAGTTGTGTTTAATGGATATTAAGTTGTGTTTTGTGAAGCCTTTTGGTGTTTGTTATAATTGATATTAAGGCTGCCTTGATGTTAGGTGTTTACTATGTAAGAAAGTGTGTGAATCATGCTAGTATGAAAGTGTGTGAATAATGCTATTCGATTGTAAAAGTGATGAATATTGAAGTCAATGTTGGAGACAAACTTTCAACTCTAAAATAGTGCATTTCAATCCATTATTTTGATTGCTTACAATACATATTGACAGTCCCTAACCCATAAAAAAAGCTACATTACGAACAAAATAATTCTGGCATAATTTTTTCAACCAATATAAATAACATTTACTACATAAAGAACTCTCTATAAATCCAAGATAATATCACAATGATCAGCAAAAGTCGATATTTCTTCCTAATCTTTTCCTTTTCTTCATCATGTTATTTTATCCTCTTTTGTAATCCCGAAATAGCAATTATAGTGTGTTCAGTATAATCAAGTTCACACCACCAAAAAAACTTGCATCCAACCTGTGTAAGAACAACAAATTCACTATCAAAATTGAATCTTGAGAACTAAAATTTAAACAAAAAAATATGTTTTAAATGGAACCATACCAGACCATCTTCACATCCAAGAAACCAACGACCTGGATTGTTTGCAGACCAAGAAATCTTAATTATAGCTATTTCACAATGACAAAAAAAATTAGAAGCCATTTGCACAAAATATGAGCACAAATCGTTTTAAAGAGAGGAAAAAAATCTTGGTTTGAAAGAGGAGGAAAGAGAAATTAGATTTTGATTTGGAAATATAAAGATATATATAAAAGGGACTCATTAAGGGTATATTTTTCATTTCTGCTTTTTTTTATCGTTGTGGGCTTCAAAAATAGTCATAACTCGCGCAGAAAACGTGCATAACACGCATTTTGCCATGTAAAATTCGCGTGTGTATTTATAAAAAGAATAGGATAGTTAAAGTGTCTATTTGTGCACTGTGAAAGTTTAAGGTTATACTTAAAATTTGAAGCCAAATTTAAGAACAAATATTTGTATTATGCCTATTAAATATGTTATCCCTCCTAACTCAACGATGTAGAACATGTAACTAATCAAGTTTAAGAGAAATCATACCATAACATATCTCATGCGACTCCATTTTGATGGTTAAACGACTTGGTGGAGAATCCAAAAAAAAAGACTTTGGATAGATTTGCAAGGATTATTCTTCTTTTTCCCCTCTCTTAAGCCTTTTTCTTTCATAGTAGATTCTACAACGATGTTAGAAGATATCTCACTGAAAATAAAATAACACTCTTAAAAGCCACATAAGAAAATAAGACAAAATTTTAACTTAGCGAGTCTTCGCTATAGGGAGGGTATTGGCTATAGCGAGGCCCTTTTGTTACAGCAAAGGTCGTTGACCAATACGAAAAAAATTTCATTGAAGCGAAATATTTAAAAATTTTAAATTTTTAGTGCATTTTTCAATTAACAACTGAACAATTTATTAAATTTCAAACTCAAGGAGGCTGTCCAAAAATTCAAACTTTTGTGACATAAAACGTCAAGACAATGTTTTAGTGCTCGAAGTTGAGTAACATTAAAAGAAAAAATTTCATGGAATTTAAATATCGTAACATTACACTTTAGAACAGTGTCCTAAAGAACAACACTCTATACATATGAATATCAGGAAACTATATGGTATTTTTTTATTTTATTTTATTTTTTTTTCAAGGGAAACTATATGGTATATATCATGAAGTTTGAGAATTTATTAGTCCAAACTTCAAAAAATTTCGGGGATAATGCATAATTACCCTTAGACTATGATCGAAATTTCAGAGTTACGTCTAAACTTAACTGGAGTCCTATTAACACCCCCCTCTCCCCCAAACCCCCCAAACTAATTTAAAATGGAATAAATACACCACAAAATGTCATAGAGAGTGTGGACACTCTCTTAAAGGCAAGTGATGAGTGCACAAATTGGACACATGTCATTTTTTGATTGGTAACTTATAATTAGTACACATATTTTTTGATAATAAAACTTATATATATATATATTAATAATTCCAATAATTCCTGAATATGATTTATCGATTGTGAAAGTTTTCTAAGTATATGATTTATAATTTTATGACAAATTAATTTTTGATCACATATATTTATACTACTTCAAAATCTTGTTAATTGTTATATATATTCTTAAACTATAATCAGCGGTTATTATTTATCAATTCTTACATCATAACTCTATATTTTTTCTTTTTTATCTCTTTAAAATTGTGCTATTTTTGTTTTCTTATAAAGTCACAATTTTTAAAGATAAAATAAATATTATATTGGAGATAAAATAGATTTAATAAAATTATATGATACTTATGTTTAAAAAATATTATATATAATTAAAAAAGAAATTACATACATGGAATTAAGATAAAACAAATATTATTTTGGAGATAAAATAATTAAATAAAATTACATGAATACTTATGTTTAAAAAACATTATATATAATTAAAAGAAAATTGCATGCATGAAAGATTATAGGATTATATTGAATATGTTGTAGTAGTAATATACATAGATGAACGATTTGAATTGTCAAGACTATAAAAGTAAAAATATTTTTCACTTTATTATTATAATCAAACAAATACAAATTAAATTTTAAAAATAAAATAAAATAAATTTGTGGATCACACATGAAACAAAACTTTTTGTGACTATTGGAAAGGAAATTTGGGTTCTTCTAGAAATTTATTTTGACAATCAATTATACAATTATAAAATTAAAACTTTACCCATAATAATATTTAAAATTACAAAATTGTCATTAGTCGTTCTTATCATGGCTCTTCTCTCTCTCTCTATATATATATATATTGTTCTGTATACGTCGAAATGTACGTACCATACACTTATCAAATTAACATTTAGTTTCTCATCTACTTTCTGACACTTCACTATATCTACGTCTACCATTGTGTCGCACTGAAAAAGACTTCTTGTTAATTTATTTAAGTTATATCAATCTTTCGATCATTGCCAAACAACCAAGTGTCCAAAAATTAAAATTTTTTAGTTGATTGGTGATGAACCTTTCAAATAACAAGGCAGGTGCTAAAAGATGACATGGTACAATTTGTTTATGATGAATATTTGTAAAGGAAAGGAAAAAAAAAAAAAACTAAAAATATTTGAATGTTTTGTTGACTTTAAGTGGCATCTTTTCGAAAGTTTCCAATTCTACTTATTAATCAATGTCGTGATGAAATGAATAATAGTTGCACTCTATATCATATTGTCTCGTATTTGAAAATTTTAAAAATTATATTTAAAGTATTCTCCCTTTAGTTGGATCCAAAAGTAAATAGTAAATATAAAATAGGAAAAAAAAACACAAAGAAGAAAAAAAAGAGTGACAAGTTTTCGTAGCTTTTTTTTTAACTTTCACTTTGTATGTATTTATAATTTGAATGATTGAGATTTACGATAAAGTTTTAATTCTATAGAGAAAAAATATGTATTTCACGACTAATTCCTCCATTTTGATAACTAACCTTTATCTCAACTACCACGGAGCCAAAATCATTGTTGTATATAAGCTAGCGTTTGGCCATAGATTTCTAAATATTCTTGGCAAATATTATTTGAGTGAAAATTTGGGTGAAATTTCATCATGTGTTTGGCCATAAAATTTGGGAATATATTTCACCTTTTTAGAAAAATATGATTTATACACACAAGTTTTAAATACTATCAAAACTAACTAAAAGTTTGTATTACAAGTCAATTGAATGTTCGAAACAACAATAACAAATAATGTCCATGACACTAAAGCAATGTAGTAATTTGGAGTGAGTGCAACAAGAATTATTCCATATATCGTGAAGTAGACAAAGTACATGACTTTGTTACCTAAAGCCAATTTTTAATAATTTTCATCAACAATCATATCATTATTTAATATTCACTAAATATTTCATCACTATTTTGATGTTCACGTAAAAAATGATGTAATACAACGCATGCAACAACTAGAGAGGGTGTTTTTGTAAAAGATAAAAAATTGGGGTAAAATTTTAATTTTTAAAATATCCAAATAATGAGATTTGGCCCAAATACTATAAAAAACTAGTATTTGGAAATTTGGAATATTTGCCAAAAATATTTGCCAAATAATGATAAATTGTATGGACAAACATTATTTGCCAAATTTTTCCCAAATATTATTTGGAAAATTTATGGCCAAACGGGCCCTAAGTATACTTTTTATCTTAAAAATTTATATTTATTTTTTCAAAACATTATACTCAATAAATAATAAAAACTTACATACAATAATATAACACACGTACAAAAACACCTATAGTTACTAAACATGTGAAAAAGGAAAACATTAAATTAGTTACTAAAGATATGAAAAAGGAAAAGATAGTACTGCAAATCACGTTCACACCCTATATATAATATGGCCGGCCCCCACAAACATTGATGTGATTTATATAGATCGAGTATTACACTAAGAGAGAAACAAACAATGGCCATGGGAGTTGCTGCTCACTTCAATCGTTTCTGGTTCCTTCTCTTCGTCCTCTATTTCTCCATCTCCCTCTCCTCCATTTCTGGATCTGTAAGTTATCAATTTAAATCAAATCGTTAAAGCTAACAATTTTTTTTGATAATTTATTATCTGAATTTGTTGTAAATGCAGGAAGAGGATTGTGTTTACAGTGCATACATCCGCACTGGATCAATCATAAAAGGTGGAACCGATTCGATCATCAGTTTAACTCTCTATGATGAAAACGGGTACGGTATTCGAATAAAAAACCTGGAAGCTTGGGGTGGGCTTATGGGCCCGGGTTACAACTATTTTGAGAGAGGAAATTTGGATATCTTCAGTGGTCGAGGTCCATGTTTGACGGCGCCGATCTGTAAAATGAATTTGACTTCCGATGGAACAGGTTCAGGTCATGGATGGTACTGTAACTACGTTGAGGTCACCGTTACCGGAGTCCATAAACAATGCACCCAAAAGTATTTCGAAGTGGAACAGTGGCTGGCGACCGATGCGTCGCCTTATCAGCTGACCGCCATTAGAGATCTATGCAAGAAGAAGACGAAGATTGATGAGCGTCGGCCGGTTAGCGAAATTGAATCTACTCCACAAGTTTCTGCCATTTAAGTCAACCGCTTTATTGGCCACGAACATTTTCCTATTTTATCCTTGTGAGTGTGAAGTTTATCAGGGACAAGAATGGTATTTGACGAAATGCCATTGTTGTAGTGTGATTATTGTATGGTGGAATAATAAATTTGACTTTTTTCTGCTTTTACATTTCTATAATTATTTTGTTTTTATTGTGTGTCGCTTATACTATTAGCTTTAACAGTCATATATTAGCAAGTTAATACATATATTAACTTTATGTTTAGTACTACATTGTTTCATGATATATATAAATAATTTTTAAACTATTTTAGTTAATTTTTTCATATTTTTACTAGTTTCGAAATTCAAGAACTTTTTGAAAATAATTTTTATTTTCATATTTTAAAAATAAATATTAATATTCTATTTGCGAGATTTTATTAATATATTGTTTTTGCTGTATATCTCCACAAGGGCTGTATTTTCCAAAAATAATTATTCGTCCCATCCGTTATTTTCATATATATTTATTAGTTATTACGTAAGAAAATGGAGATATCTATAAAAAGAAAGAAATAGAAAATTAAGGGAAAATGTTCAAATACACTTAGAAAAAACTTCTTTATTCTATCCGTTAAATGTTTGGCGCATTTATGTTATTATTGTTCGAAAAAATGCTCATTCATGCCATTATTTTTTAACATTGATTATATAAAATTATTTTTGACACGTGACCAATTATAATTCGGTCACGTCATTAATTTTTTTAATTAAAAATCAAAATAAAAAATAATTCAATTTTTATTTAGAATTTTGATTTTTTTATTAAATAAATTGATGATGGACCAATTATAATTCGACCATGTCATCAATTCTTTTAATTAAAAAAATCAAAATAAAAAAAAATTATTTTTTCAGAATTATGATTTTTATATTAAAAAAATTAATAATATAATCGAATTATAATTCGTCACGCGTCAAAAATGATTTTGCAAAATCACCGTTAAAAAATAATAGCATGAATGGGTCTTTTCTTTAATAGTAATGACATAAATGAGTCAAATTTTTAACTGATGACATAAATGACATTTTTCTAAAAATTGAATGACGTATTTGAGTCTTTTTCCAAAAATTAAAAATAAGCTTGTGAAAGAAAAAAGAAAAGAAAAGGAAGTAGGTTACCAACAGTGTTCACACAGCTATAATAATATCCAATACTTCAATTTCAATAGGAGCTTCGGATATTTTGTGGGAAAAAAATGTAGAAGAATATCGGAGCTGAATTTCGTCACAAATTGGAACAAAAATTTAGAACCCACGAGAATATACCTCTCCACTGTTCGATTTTCAAGATATTTCCACATAAAAATACTACTTACTTGACAAAGACAGAAACAATTATTAATGAATTAGTCCATTTGTCCCAAAATATTTTTTATTAAGTTGTTTGATTTTTCATAACCACAAATTTTTAATAATATTCTGTTACTATTAGTTAATGTATGCGGGCTTTAATATTTTTCTCTAAATAATCATGTAAAGTTAAAGTTAACCAAATGGATATATGATTTTCAATCGATAAATTTCAAACTTATTACTGGGTCAAATAATTGCTTACCGACAAACAAAAAAGGACAACAAAGAAAGTATGTGAGATTTTTTTGGATCATTTATCGATGTTTTTTTATCAATGGAAAACAAACAAGTGGCCACTTCACACGTTGTTGGTCTAAAAAATAGAAAATGTCAGCTGAAAATGGGAGTTACCCCTTCAAACACGCAATTAATTAGATAATTATTTTGATAAGAATTTATGAAAAAACAAATTTGTTTGATAAGATGAAAATTTTGAGATAATGTTGTGGTCAATGAAAGAGAGGAAGTCTTAAGTTTCTCATTTCATAAAAATATTATCGATTGGGTTTTGATTTTTCAACATGGGTATTGAATAAATCAATAACTCATTAAGATGATTTATTACTTTACCCCTAGATATAATAGTACTCTTTCCGTCTCATTTTATGGTTTGGTTTGATTTTATACACCCCTAAATTTAATTTTTTAAATCGTGAGTTTAAGACTTAAACGAGTGTTCGAGCCAACTACCTTCTCGTGGTAATAAATTAAATAGTTGGCTCAAATAAGACAATCAAATATAAAAGAAAAGTGCCTAATATGTTTGAAATTCCCTTACTTTGGGCTAGTCGATTTGGCTACACGATATGAAATTATGAGATGCAATTGAAGTGTTTATATGATATATTTTCTCATAAACATAAGAATCAAATAAGTTAAAACTATTAAAATAGTTCAAATTATTTATTCATTTTCACCAAATAAATAAAGTTTTATAAAATCACATAATAAATTATTACAAAGTCATTATGGTCAGTCATTTTTACTCAATATAGATGAAAAACTTTTTTTAATTAACATGAAGTGGCGGTTTGACCATGCGATATTATATCACGACATGAAATCTGCATTTGGACATGCAATTTCACGATGAGTTCATCTCATGAAATGTAATACCATGTTCTCCAAAAATCGTGATTTGAGATTTTTTTAAATACAAAAATTGATCCACAAGTTTATATTTTGTTAAAACAATCCCACGTGATATCTATTGACCATTTATTTCATATGTAAATAAAATTAATAATATAATCACTTCATTACTTTTTAAATTTTTTTTTTTTTCACTAACATAAAATTTATTAGTGCTTTCAATTTGACGAATATAAATGATAAAGTAGGATTTGATTTGGTGAATATAAATACAGACCGAGGGAGTGATATATTTTTGGTTTTACATGATTAAAATAATCTCTTTCGGCTACATATAAAATTTAAAGCAATTTAATATGAAAAAGGACAAAATTGGTGATGTATGTTTCATATAAGTATTTCCAATATGTTTGATTTTAGCATGAAATCAATGCCACCGAAAAATGTGTAATTGCACACAAGTGAAACAAGACATGAACTATATGATATTGACAAACAAGTGAAAATTATATAACTTGTACTGTTTTACATAATCATTTGCGATAATAGCAAAGGAGTGATGAAATAATGGTCTATGAGCATGAAAATATAGTTGTGATAATATTGCTCAACAAATGGCTTAAAGTAATAAATGTTAGTTAGTCTTGTAAGTTCATATGATCGAGAAATGCAAGTTCAACGTGAGAAGATTATTTGTACTATGTGAGATGATTATATTAACGACTTAGTACACTACAATTTATATTCATTTTTTTCTTATTGAATTAAATTTTGATCAACTAAAGTTAGATAAAACAGTTAATTAAGTAGAATATGAATAACTGTATAATAATTTATTATGCGATTTTATAAATTTTTGTTTATTTGATAAGATTGAATAAACAATTGGACTATTTTGAATAGTTTTACAACTTATGATGTTCTTATGTTTATGAGAAACTATACAATACAAAATTTTCATATCATATGTCCAAACAAAACTTCAACTTTATCTCGTGATTTCATATTATAATATCATACTTCACGATTCTATTTCGCATGGTCAAATGGACCTTAAAATAGTAGTAATAAAGTTGGTTGATAAATAAATTTGATAAGAAATAATGAATTTAATGATATAAATAACAAATTTGGAAAGTAATAATAAATTTTATGTTGGTGAAAATAATAAATTTCAAAAAGCATATTGATATATGAAATAAATGACTTGTATATATAAATGTCAGATTGTTTTTTACAATATATAAACTTAGAGATCAATTTTTATATTTTTGAAAAATCTAAAATCGTGATATGAAATTCTCAAATGATAATCTTTTAGAATATATAATTTTCATAATATGAAATTATGAGATAAAATTAGTTTTAAATCAAGGAAAAATGCACAAGTAACCCCTCAACATATGCTCGAAATCTCAGAAACACTTATACTATACTAAGATCCTATTATCCCCCTATACTTATATTATACTCCCTCGGTTCCTGTTTAGTTGTTCACTTTAGAAAAGGCACACATATTAAGATAATAATAATTAACATAGTGAAGTTACAATTTTACTCTTATTAAATATGGTTTCAAAAAGGATGAATTAAAACTTTGAAATTTTCAAGGAGTTTAAATGAGGGTATAATAGAAAAAAAATTGTCCTTTCTTGATTTGTCAAAATGTACAAGTAAATAGGAATACCTAAAAAAGAAAAGATGGACAAATAAATAGGGACAAAAGGAGTAAATAATTTTCGATCCCTTATCGATCTACCGCGAAAAGGATAGAAAATTATCAATAAAATAAATTCAAAAAGTAATAGAACCTTAGTATAGTATAAATGTATCTCTAAAATTTTAAATAAAAATTGAGAATTACTTGTGCATTATCCTTTAAATCAATTATTCAAATTTTGTTAATAAGCACGCCAATTAAAACCATGGAAAACACGAGTTGGTGGAAATTACTTTGAGCTTCTACCTACCATGTGCTAATGTCTAATAGATGTGTGACACTTGCTTATTCTGAAAAATGATTGCCCTCTTCTCAAGACAATGAAGACTTTTTATATAAATTTCTATTCGATGGTGTTCTCATATATAGGAAAAATTATATATTTAAAAATTATTTTTTATTTGTATATATATTAAATTTTAAATATTTTAAATGAAACTTCTAATAAGCATTACTATCAAAAAAGAGAAAGTTGAAAATAGAATTGTACAAATATTATAAGGCCCCATCAATTAGAGCTTGATGTGATCTATATATATCGAATAAAAGAAAAACTTGTAGAGTGTTACTATAAATTGAAGTAGTTGCATATATTGTAGAGAGAGGAAGAAGAAGGCATGGGAGTATCAACTCAACTCAACTATTTTTGGTTCAATCTCTTTATACTCTTTTTTTGTTTCTCCATCTCCTCTATTTATGGATATGTAAGTTACTCTTCTCATACTCATGCTATAACTCTATTACTATGGTATTTTTGTTTTACTAAGTTGATTTTCGTTCTATATACTTTTAGATTCATTAAACACCCAATATAGGAATTTAAAGAAATTTTTCGAACGTTAAATAAGTATATGCTCCCTTTGTTTTCATTTGTTTGTCTTATTTTTTCTAGTTTATTCTTTTTAATATTTTTTTTAAAATTTTAACATTGCATATGATATTTTGTCTTTTTTAATTTTTTTGTTCATTGATTAAAATAATTTTTTAAAATGAGGATATAAAATTAAAAATTTACTACATATAAAATTATTGTTTTTATTTCAATTTAATAGGAGTAAAAGATATAGAATACATGATGTATTTAACACGTATTTCTTTTGGCAACCGACTCCCTTAGCTTTATTTGGATATAATTTAAATTTCAAGAGTCAAATTAGATATTTTTTGATGGGCATATATTTATTTATATGTCCTTTTAAATATGATAAATTGTTAACTTTTATAAGTTATAATACATTTTATGTATTAAATGCATAAATTATTTTAAAAACTTTAAACATTTTATGGCAGACTACCGGACTACAATAAAAAAAAAGGGGGTATATTTTATATTTAATATAAAATTTTTGGAGTACTCCATATATCTGTGCTTCACAGTGGGTTGGGTAGGCTCAAATTATAACAATCTTAATAGGTCAAGTTAATGGGTTAAGATCTAATTCAATTAAAATTGTTTAATCAAAATGAGGTTGAATTGAAATGAATTAGGTAACATATTATATTGTAGATCAAGACCCAATTTCAATTCAATTTTTATTAAGTTAAATTATTTTATTTAGTCTTTTAAACTACTTTAGTAACTAATACAATTTTTTTTCCTTATTACAAACATTCAATATTGGAAAAAAAAGTTTTTGAAAATATTTTGACTAAGATTTTTAAAGCCAATTTGGGGTTAATATAAATGGGTGAAAATAAATTGAGCTAGTGAATAAACGGCTTAATAACCCAATCAAACTTAAACGAATTGAACTTGATTTACGTATACATATGTCTCATTTTTATTTTTTGTAAATTGCAGGAAGATGATTGTGTTTACACAGTTTACGTTCGAACGAGTTCAAAAATAAAAGCTGGAACTGATTCAATCATCAGCTTGACTCTCTACAATGCAAAGGGGTATGGTATTCGAATCAATAACTTGGAAGCTTGGGGCGGACTTATGGGCCCGGGTTACAACTATTTCGAGAGAGGAAACTTGGACATTTTCAGTGGCCGAGGCCCATGTTTAAATGGGCCCATCTGTAAGATGAACTTGACTTCCGATGGAACAGGCTCCGGCCATGGATGGTACTGTAACTACGTTGAAGTCACCGTCACAGGAGTCCATAGAGAATGCCATCAACAGCATTTCGAAGTGGAGCAGTGGATAGCGACTGATCATTCTCCTTATCAGCTCACTTTCATCAAAAATCTGTGTAGAAAGACGAAGTCCGGGGAATATTTGTCTGTCTCCGATGAGGATCTGCCTGCTTCCGTTGAGAATTTGTCCTTCTCCGGTGAGGATCTGCCTGCTTCCGTTGAGAATTTACCTGTTTCCGGTGAGAATCTGGTTGTTTTCGATGCTGCTGTGATGTGATCTATTAGTCATTTATTGGGCTTTGTTTGGGCCTGAGCCCATATTTTATATCGGAGTAGTGTGAATTTAATAAGGGGCAGAAAAGACAATTGGTAAGGGCTCAGTGTTGTTATGATGTTTATGTTTTCGAGAAGTATAGTTGATGAAGACATTGATTATCTAATGAATAATAAGGTCCAATATATATTATCATGATTTTATATATGGAGCTAAAATTTTTAATAAGGAGTTTCAATATTCGTAGAAATAGACGCACGGAGTAATCTAAGATCGTTCGATATTTACTATATATACATAAAATATTATTTTAATCATATATAAATAGTTTAATTTTCCGTCGAAGGGAGTACGCATGAACCGCGTTGGCTCAGCCCCTAGTAGATATTGAATCTCATATAACTTTTTCGTGTGTTTATGCTTGAAATTTTTTTAGTAAAAATTTCGAGTCCATCTCTACTATCATCCTTAAGTCTAGAGCTCGTGTGATTTAACTTGGAACTGGCGATGTAATGGCTAGAAAGGATAAAGTTCAATTTTAATTTTTTAAATTATCAAGATTGGTCATTTTTTCAAATATTTAACAACCTTGTGATTTAGGAGTAAAGTCTAAGGTATGAACAAACCAATAAAACATTTTTTCGACTCCCACTTTAGAGTTTCTAAATTACCAAACCTCCCATTTTAGGTCGATTGTTGCCAAAAAAAAAAATTAACTCCTTTTAGTAGTGTGATTGTTACATGTGAGATACATTATGATAATATACATATAATGTATCTTATATATATATATATATATATATATATATATATATATATATATATATATATATATATATATATATATATATATATATATATATATATATATATTATTTTAAACTGAAACTAATATCAATTGTCATATTCCATCTATAGAATTGTATCAATATTTATCTATACCATAAATATAAATGTTGAGATACAACCAATTTTAATTTCAATGTCATTCTGAGAACCGTATCATGTATATCAGGAGAATACCATGTTAACTGCTATACATAATACATTTGTTTGTATAAGTAATTGGTAGGCTAGCATATAGTTATCAATGTTTGAAAAGGTGGAGCGTGAGGTCAAACATTTTATACCGTTGAAATGAGGTGGAAACTTCGAGACACGGGGCAACATGTATATTTAATTTATAATTGTATTACCAAGAGAATAAGGAAAGTAAAACTTTCAATAATTTTACAAATAAATTTTATAAATAATTAATAATATAGAAAAATATATTACAACTAACAACACAAAAAAATGATAATAGCCAAAATAATCTCTAAAATTAATATTTACACTGATTATTTTTTCTTTAGAGTCAATTTCCTAAATGGTCACCCAAGTTAAGAGAATTGTCTTGAAATATCATTTATGTTTCATTTAGGATCAAAATATCATTCAACTATCGCTATTTTCCTCCAAATATACTTGACACTTTAAAATCATCACTCTCCTAATTGACATGACATGTCATTAAAGTATTTTTTTAATAGTAGACTAATTTAATTCATTGAACATATTTAACTAAAATAGTGATCATGTTATTTTTACTTTATTTTTAATCTATTAAGAATAAATTTTCATACTTAAGATGTTTTATCAAAATTATTTTTTTTTGTTTTCTATGTTAGGAAGAATACATTTTTAAAATGTACTATAATTTTATTAATTTTGAATACTTATAAACACATACATTCAAAAAAAAATTATATACAAATCACTTATTAACACTAATTTACATCAATTAATCATAAGTTGTATAATAAATCAATAATATCAAAGATCAATTAACTATTACAATAATATTAATTGTACATTTTGCAATTCATGCTTTCGATATTATTATTTTATTTTTGAAAAAGAAGAAGAAGAAAGTGAATAATATTATATCTTTTATCCATTAGAAACACTAAATACCTCAAAAGTCTACCTAAATTCTAGTTTATATGTCATGTCATTAAATAATCATTTAAAAAAAATAATAGACCTATTTAGTTCATCAAACTTATGTCTCTACAAAATAAATATATAAATTACATGAGAATTTATGAAGATTATAAGAAAAGTAATTTAAAAAGTCTAATAACTTTATATATGGTCACCAAACAAAATTCTATGAAAAAATCTATGTGTGCAATTATTACCTGATAATTTTAAAATTCCTAACTAAATTATTTGAAAATTTTAAACAATTCTTTTAATAAAAGTATTTAGATAAATTTGTAAGGTTGACAAAAAAATTGGTAAGAAAAAGAAAATTATTATTTAACTTTTTTTAATTTTATTTTTATTCTTTTATTCTATATTATATTATATTATATTATAATTTTTCATACAAATAAACTAATAATTAATTGAATTTACTAATTTAATTCGATAGTATACATATTATATGAGATTAATATACTGATAAATAAAGATCAAAATTTTATTTTCTATAAATATTATTTACTTACTATTTTCTTTTTAAAAAAGATATTATCAGTATACATTGATTTCAAAGTATATAATACATATATCATTTCTCAAATAATAAAAAAATATGATTTAAAGAAAAAATATTCAGATCATCCCCTCCAAAAAAAAATGTCTGGAGCGTACGTTTTTACGTCAAAAACTTATGTTCTTATGCTTAGAATTTACGTCCAATAAATTTACACCTTTAATTTGTACCTCAAAGCGTTTTTTATATGCCGTACCTCAAAACTCACCCCTAAAACATTTTTGAAAGCACTAATAATTACTCAATTTTCTCTAGTAAAGAAAGTCATTTTCAACCTACACACTCTAGTAAATGGATACGAATAGGGGTGTTCATGACTAGATTGGTTGAGATTTTTCAAATATAAAATCAAACCATTTATCTCGGATTTTTGAACTTATAAACCAAATCAAACCAATAAAATTCGAATTTTTCAACTTTGAGTTTTTTCGTGTTTCTTCGGATTTTTCGGATTTTTTCGAATTTTCGGATTTTTTCGATAATGTATTCATATAAACATATAATTTACTTGTAATTCAAATATTTCTTCAGTCTTACCAAAGTGTAACTATCTAAGTTATTTCTCAAGAAAATAACAAAATATATGATATGATTAATGACACTAAAATATCCAACAAAAAAATAATAATAAAATCGCTTAAAACAAATATTGCAAATTAATAAGTCATAATAAAATTGATCATAATTTAAAGTACTAAATCATGCTAAAATAAGTTTAGTAAGTATTAGTTACATGACTAAATATTAAAAGAAAGTAAAAATTAGATATGTATTTTAATTATATAAATTTATGTAAAATTAAAAAATAAATATTCAATATTATTGTCATTTCTAGTGTTGAATTGATTTTCTTTTTGCATTAGTATTAATTTGACTTTTATTTAAACTTTATTATAATTACCAACATTTATGAACTATAATCTTTATTAGATCATTAAGAATTCTAACTTTCAAACATGAAATAAATATATTAAAAGATAAAAACTATGGAAAGTACAAGAGATATTTAAAAATTATATCAAAGTAAGTATTTTTACGTATAAAATAAAATTTTAAAATTATATATATAATGTCGGGTTGATTTGGTCTCGGATTGATTTTTTTAGTTGAAACCAACCCAACCCAAATATAATCAGATTTTTTTTACCCAACACCAAACTACTAGTCGAATTTTTTTCCTGATTTGACTCGATTTGCAATTTGATTCAATTTTGTATCCTAGATACGAAATTAGGTGAAGGGGCCAAAAGATTTTATATCATTATTTTTCGACTTAATAATTATTCATCCCGATTATGCCATCTGGTTGATGATTAAAGGACCCAAGTTAGGGAAAAATTACTTATTGATTAGTCACACTACAAAATCGTGAAACAGCCTTAACCTAGCTGTGATGCACTTTAATTAATACAATATTTTATGGAGTAATGATTGTTAGGAATTTCATTTGCTTTTAATAAATAAAGTTTCAAGAAAGAAATGCAGAGTGAAATGCCAAGATATATGGAGTATCTCTTTTACTTTTAACGTTTTAAAATACTTGTCACCATTATTAAAAAAATCAAAATATTTATTATTATACAAGCTTAAGACAAATTAATTATTATTTCCTCAATTTATTCTTCTTAGTTGGATTTATTTTTAACACTACTAATACCTCAATTATGACAGATATATTTAATAAATAAAGATTATATCTTAAGATATAAATAAGGATAAAATAATTAAACAATCTTTCTAATTAGTATTTTTTTAAGAAGCGTGTAAATAAAAATATCGCAAGTATTTTGAGACTGATAGAGTAGTTTTTATTTTTGTGAGTGGGGAAAAAAAAAAACAAGGCAAAATAGAGAATGAGTCGGGAAAACCATGTTAAACAAACTAATTACATATTAAGAAAATGCAACAAATGTAAAACAATTGTTTTCATTCACTAAAAATTCATAGTGCTTTAATTTTTTTGTTTCCAAAGCACTCTAATGAATTCCTTTCTTTTAATTCTTTTTCTTTTTTCCCTAAAGATATGAGCCAATATAGCCTACCAAATCCTATTTTCTAACTCAAGCCTTTTAATCCTTTGATCTTTCTCCCATTATCTCTTTTCTTTGTTCCCTAAAAGACCTTTATAAATCCTTCACTTAATCCCTTCCCTGCCACTTTTTTTCTATATTTGACCCTTTTGTTTCCTTTTATGGAGGGATTGGAATTGAACAAACAAGTGATGATACAATTCAAATTACTTTGTTATGGACAACCATAAATGTCATTGTGTGGTGTTCATGCTCTTCACGTCTTTGACAAATTCCTCATTTTTTGAGTTGTTGTTGGGCATCCTTAATCATTTGTCCCACATCCTCATTTTCTGGTGTCTCCTTTATCAACACTTCACATTCTTGTATGCATGCTTCCCATTTTCCCATCTAGTATATCACACATAAAATAATATACATCAAAATCTTCAATTATTTCAATCAAAGAAAAAAAATCAACTAAATGTTATTATAAACTAAATCTAACACTCCATAAAAAATAATCTCTACATAACTGATACAAATATATCTAATACCAGCATTATTAATACACCATATTCAGTAATGTTGTTATACACCCTGTCAAACGATAATATATTGAACCAATAGGCCAACTAATTTTTAGGGACGTAGCTACCATGGACATGTCATATCATGATTGTTTAATATTAAAAAAGAAAATCTAATGACACATAAAGATGGTTCTTAATTTGGCTTCAGCGGATAATTATGTCCTTCAACTTTCATTCTGCACAAGTAGGCACTAAAACTTATATAAAATTGAACAAGTAGACACACACATGACATAAATTTGTCATGCAGGGTGTCATGTAGGACGAATGTGTCTATTGTTTCAATTTTATACAAGTTTAAGTGTCTATTTGTGCATACCCAAAGTTAAAGGTCATAGTTGTCAGCTAACGCCAAATTTAGGGTCATATTTATGTGTTATGCCTTTATAATAACATTGTTTGTTATGATAGCGAAATGTAGCTAGAGGAAATATAATATAACATGTAAGACCGATTTCATATAGAATGTGATTGTTATAGTGAAATATTATTACAAAGGATAAGTGTTAAACTTAGTATCATAGCATAAGGAAAATGAAAAGTTACCTTAAAGTAACAATCAGCCTTCCTCAACCTAGCTTTGGTGAAAGATGGTCTAACATTAAGGGCAGTATTGCAATCCTCAAGTGCTTTCTCAAATTGGCCAAGTTTTGATCTGCAAGCTGCTCTGTTGCACAATAAAACTGAGTTGTGTGGATCATGCTCTAGTCCTTCACCATAAGCAACACTAGCATCTCCATATTTTCCACCTTTAAACAACTCATTTCCCTTTGTTCTAGCACTTGCTACTCCCCTTGTCCTCCTAACTATCATGTTCACTTCCTTGTTATTTCCATCTAGTTGGGATGCTCGTTGAGCCGCTGCTAGGGCATCGTCAATCCTATCATGTAGCGATCATAATAAGTTGATAGTAACAATGAAAATATAATGTGTTTAGTTGATTTAGGGCATACATATTTATAGCATTCGTATGGCCGAGTTCAATTAGTTTGAAATTGAAACATAAGTTATTGATTGAGTCTGTTATTTTGTATTTTATTTAAGATGATATGACTGATTGAGACACATTATTTTGTATTTTATCATCCATAGAAGGAATATTAAATAAGCAATATCTTGAAAACCTTGTAAAAGGTTTTTAAACTACTCGTGTTAGCATGGATGTCAAGCATGAATATTGATTGAGGGTGAAATTGAACCTAACTACCAAATACATACTCAAGTACTCTTCTTTTTGGTTTCTCTTTTCTCCTACAAACATTTCTCCTTTTGAGTTGTTAGCTAAACCAAACACTTTATTTATTGACAATAATCTAATACTAATTAAGTCTTTACTTTCTCTCCTAATCTTGGTTATTGGCATCTTTAGGACCACAACTATGACCTAGATTGAATACAATTTTTAATTAAATGTTGAATAATTCAAAACATGAGAACTAACAAACCTGCCAGCAGCCATGTCAACTTGAGCTTGAATTACTAACAAGCCTGCATTGCCAATAGGGCCAAAGAACTTTATACATTCATCGATATCAAAATTCGGACCATTCTTCAGAGTTTGATCTGCTTCATGGTATCTATGGAGCTTCACCAATGCCTCCGCTTTCAAAGCAAATATCTTTTTTTTGTTATCCATAAAGAACAAACAAAAAAAAAAAGTTTAGCTCATGACACTAGAGAAAAGAACAGTTTGGTATGGTTTTTTAATGCGTAAGATAGTTAACCTGTGGTGCAGAATCTGCACCAGCCGATATGGCGAGGGCAGATTCTTTAAGAAGAGTGTTCCAATCTCTTTGCCTCTTCGCTTCAGTACACTTGCTAAGATGCATTTGAATAGATTTAGACTTTGTCACAACATCAGGATCAGCTTCTGATGCCGCTAGTTTGTAATGGTACATAGCTTTCTCTGTATCTCCTAATCTAAACACGAAAATAATGGTCATTTCAACAATTGTAATATTGATATAAATGATTTATTTTTTGTTACATTTACCTGACACATAGAGTGGCCAAACGATTATGAGCTCTTTGATAATGAGGATCAATTGATATAGCTTCTCTGCACTCAAAAGCAGCTTCAAGAAGCCTTCCTAAAGCAGTCAAAGCAGCGGATTTGTTGCTTCGATAAGAAGCCTTATTTGGATCAATTGAAATTGCAGCATCATACAAAGCTAAAGCCTCAGCAAATCTTCCATTCTTGTAATCTTCATTTCCAAGAATCTTCAATTGCTCAGGGTCCATTCTAGTGGATAAAGCGCGACAAAGGGAAACAGAGCCCCCTGTTTTCCCCTGTTCTTGATCACCCTTTTTCTTTACCACATTACCCATAACACTCGTTGGGTATTTCCCATTCTGAGATGGCTGTTGTTGTGGTTCTTCTTTAGCCGTTCTTGGTAAATAATCAAGAACATGATTCGCTGTTGAAGTTGTTGTAGCATTGCCCCCACCTTGCTGCCTTATGTTACCCAAATTACCAAACAACATGACATTGCTAGACGATGCACGAACTAATGTATTAGCACCATTTGATCTTTGATGATCTTGTATCATGTTTTCAAGCTCCCCTGATATCCCCGTTGATGGCGGAACTACTTTTCTTCCTTGATTATTATACCCTTGTCCGTTATTTTTCTGCTGATTATAAACAGGTGCAGCAGCAGCACCTTGCACATTACCCTTATTCGCAGCTACTTTGGATTGATTTGGATTAGGTCTTGGTATGATCCTATCAGCTTGTTTCTCGTTGTCTAAAAAAGCCTCGTTGGATCCATTCCGATGCTTTTTAGAATTTTGAGTACTAGATGATCGCGTTAAATTGTTACCATTGTTGGAATTTGGAGTTGGAAGCGAACCTGTTGATGTCGATCTTTTTGTCCACATAGTTTTCCTTCCAAAAACAGCGTTCAACAGGCCACAACCTGTTTTCCTTTCATCACCCATAATTGGATAGATAGTTGAGATATGAAATGAATGAGCTTCTTATGTAAGACTTGTAGGCCAAGCTTTAAAAGAAATACATAACTCACCAACAACACATAATATGTACCCAAAAACAAGATGTTACATTTAATGAAATTGGTTGTGTGAAAAATGGTAACTGCCCCAAGGAGAAGAGTACATAATTGTCATATTCTTTTTTTAGTGTTTGTTTCTCTTTCTTTCTGTTGGAAGTGAAATATAATTACATCAAGAAGAGAAATGTAATGTGAAAAATTGATAAGAGAAGAAATAAATTAGCTGTTTTGGGGGGTAAATGACACAGTAGTAATGATGAATGTATGTAAAAGGAATTTTTTCAACACCTTTTCTTTTACTTTTTTTTGCTTTTCCGTTTGGTTAAAATTTTTAATTTTTTTTTGTGTTGGTTTGGTATTTGTGGTGTAAAAAGGGAGACCAAAAGACTCGGTCATGGAACAAAGGAGGATCTCAAGATATTTAGAGGGAAATAAAACAATTTAGTGTTGGCAGAATCTTTTATTTCATTATTTTGTTTTTCCTATAATTTTTGCACAAAGTCAAATTAAGGAGAGGAGTTCACGTAGGAGACTTTGAGCAGCTCACGTATGGCTGCCAGCTGTTTTCTAATTCTAAAGGGTCACATACCTACTCTTGCTTTATTTTTTCCATTCTCTTACCTAGAGCGATTTAAAATCAAAATTAAAATTGAATATTCATATATTGTTCAAAATGTTTTTAATTTTCTTTATTGGATTGTTCGTTGAGATTTTCTTAAAAAGATTAATTCGATAGTAAATTAATAAATTGTATTTAATTATTAATATCATTTTATATACAAAGTCCTTCACTGAAGGTTCAATTTCTTTCTTTCATTTTCTGACTATCTCAAGCTCTCGATTATTCTACAATATGTTGATGTTTGTGTAATCTGTCAGCCCATGTGTTTGTGTGTGTTACTAAGTACTCTTCAATAATCTTTTTGTGCATATTAAATCTTAACGGTTAAATTAATAATCGATAAACTAATATATTAATGATCTACTTCTATAATGGTTTAGCATGTAATGATTCTATAATGATTTATCATGTCTACAAACCGACACAAATAAGTCAAATCAATAAATTTCAAAACTAAATCAACCTACCAATATGCAACCCTAGTCTTACATTGTCTAAGTAAGGAAAAGAAAGGCTTATTTCTTGAACTTGTCGAGCATCTAATCATATGATAAAATATTTCTATTAGACTTTCTGATTTGAACTTTTATAAAAATTTCAGTATGTGCTCTCAAAAGGCTTATTACATAGATAAGTCAATCATTTAATACAATATTTCTATTAGACTTTCTGATTTGAACTTTTATAAAAATTTTAGTATGTGCTCTCAAAGGCTTATTACATAGATAAGTCAATCATTTAATACAGTCATCTCCTCCAATTAAGCATGATTAACATCAATATAACATAAAATCTCGAGTTTATTTCAATTGATGTATATAACTATAGAGGCAATGTATATTGTGTGGTTAATAGTTACTTCATAGAAACTTGAGAACACACACATAAATTATTTAATGAATTATTAAATCAAAAAGAAAATAGTAATATTGTCACCGTTTCCCATTCATGAACTTCTCTGTGTCTTCCTTAATGTAAATGTCTTTAAGTGGACTTTTAACCCTTGAAGTACCAATAACCATGCACGCACTCTTTGAGAATTGATCAAAATATAGTTTATAATGCAAAAGCTTCACCAGTAGTTTCTAATTTTTTTTCTTTTTAAGACAGAAGATTAATATACAAAAAGACTACATCAATTTTTTTTTCAAATCACAACTTCATGTATTTGAAAAAATAGTTCGTTTTTTTTTTTTAAAAAAAAAAGTCAAATGTAGAATTATCAACTTTGAATTGAGCACACCAATTTAGAAACTCAAAATTCAACTCATTAGTCTCTTTTTTGAAATAGTCTGCATGTTTTTTAACATTGCCTAAATTACATTTTCTTGTTTTCACTTCTCACAAGACAAAAGTGATTAGCTATTTAGTCAACAATGAGGTTGAAATTCAATAAGTTACCCATCTTCAGTTAATGTTTTCAAACTTGACTCAGTCTGATATCCAATTAATTAATTATAGAATGAAACTTTTGCTAGGCAACCAAACAGCCACCTACTTTGCATTACTCACCGACCAGGTCCAAATTCATTAAGCCCAGACGAGAAAAAAGTATCAGAACCAATTTGCTTTAACTGAAGATATTGTTAGTTTTCTTCTCTTTTTTTTCAACCCTCTGACCATCAGAGAAATTTCTGTTCAAAACTAGTAAATTGTTGAGAGATGACTAGCACATCTAATCGAACTCAGCTGCTGCAAAGGTCCTTATATCGCCATGACAACAGGCAAAAATCGAACCTATTAAGGTACATGTAAATGTCAGATGTAAGAATGTATATGAGCATGAGAACCTATTAAGGTACATGTAAACGTCAATTGTGAGAATGTAACCTTAACTACTCACAATATTGTAAGCAAGTTTGTGATGACCCCTTCGTACATCAAATGCAAAATCACATAGGATAATACACAACAAGATATCAGTCAAAAATCAATATTGCTATAGTTATACTTCACCAGAAAGAACAGTTGCACATATTGAGAGTCCAAACAGAAAATCAGGTATTAGGACGCTGGTTCTCCAAATTAATGGCCAAGTATAAACCACTCAATCATTAAAAAATAATAAAACATACACAACTCGATCATTAAATTAAAGAAAAAAACAAAGATCATTCGAACAAACTCTGAAGTGAAAGCTTTGCATTTTATGAGAGCTTATACTGTTGGTCTTGAACATGGATAAGGGAGGAGAGTTACCTTAGGCTTATAGATAATGTAGTCAATTTTCCATTAATCCTCATAACAATGAATATGCCGGGACATACTCTCCTAGACATACGTTAACATCAATTTATTGAGTACTAGAACATAGCAGCTCCAAATAGAGCAAAATAAATTACAGGATTCATATGAGAAACCAGAGTTAAAATTCTAGTATAGGTAAAAAGGCTTAGTAATTTCTTTCTCATCTTCTAAACCTAGGTGGAAATAGTACCCGCTACTTGTACTAGCGAAAAAGTAGCAGATAGCTTGTAGCAGAAGTTTCCAGGTACTGAAGGTAGGAATTTTACCCATCCCAATAATTCTTAAGACAGAACTAATGGTTTACAACATGCTTCATCATTGTGTACTGTACTTGACATAATAGTTAAGCAGAGTATCAGCTTATAAGCTCAGCGCAGATCAACCTAGTAATGTTCTCCGGCTATAAGCCGCAAGCTACCTTTACACACTAGCGTGCTGTACCTGATACTGCTCATCCACTAAGGGGTCGTTTAGTTGGATTCATTAAAAAAAATCTCCACATAAAACCCCACAAATACAATGTCTCATTACTTGTTTTCTTTTCCTCATAAGTCATAAATGATACTTGCATAAGTTCCGCGGGAATCAATGTATTAATATGTAGGACAGAACGTGAAATAAGAATTTGGGTATTAATAACACATGGATTAAAACAAGACAAAACTAACCCTCACATAAAATAGGAAAAAAACTTATATTTTGTTAAGAAGTTAGCACATATATCAATTATTATACACTACTAATTTGTAATATATCAACTAAATTTCTTACAAGAAATAATCTACGTGTTACAATCCCTACACTACTAATCCTTGCATAACATGTTACTAAACCAACGACCCCTAAATCTGACTAGTTATTCAAAATCTCTCAAGATGAGAGATACAAGGTGATTAAAGTTTAGGATGGAGCAAACAAAAGAGGATAATAAAGTATATACAATGTTCTTCTATGATAGCAAAAGAACTAATTGGCTCCTTTCTAATATTTAGTTCTTTTATCAAGTAACTCTACATCAAACTCTTAACCAATCTGCAGCTGACATTCATTCTGCAGCCAACTCTTTTATTAATTCTTTAGATTTGATACGCTAAACCCCAAGTCCAGACCCCACTCAACTTAAAAATCAAGAATGTTATTCTTGACTTCTTTCCCCACTTGCTCCCTTGGTGACTGGAACTCCCCAACGTCAAGGTTCGAGGCGGACTGTCCGTTCCACTATATATGGCAGGAAGATGAACGAAAAACATGTTCTACATACTACAAGCTATCTGCTATAGCAATTTGATTAAGAAATGACAGATTTTCCGCAGCCAACATATTTGGGAACAATAAAACATTTGCGTGACATTTTTCATGTGTTGTTTTACTACAAATATAAAATAGAAGTAAAAGACATGGATCAACCTTTTCCCCCAACTATTTTACAGTAAAATGTAATATTAGACTTGGGTTTAAAACAAGACAATAAAGAAGATGACAGCATCATTATTTGGAGAGAAAAGAATTTTAAAGAAAGCCTATTCCTATGTCTCATATGGGTTTTATAATAGTAGTAGTTTATAACCATACGTGACTTAGTGGAGCCCTTTTAGGAATAATCTCTCATGAATTTATTGGTGCTGCGTGTTTTTCTTGGAGGAACAACTTTTGATGGAATCTACGATATTTTCCATTTTGTGTATTTTTTCATTATTGACAATAATTTAGCAAAATTTCTGTCCCTATTTCACTGTCTTCATATTTTATAATATAATGTTTTTTAGGGTCTTATGCAGATAAGTGAAATCCTTTTCTTTTTTAATATGTGAAATCCTTTTCTTTTTTAATACGACGGTGGGGTCTGTGCCAGCTTGCACGCACCTCGACTATTCCCCCGGGTACCTGCTGCAGATAGCCATGGATTGACCAAGAGGATGATAATACAACATTTAACAAAGAATTGGAGAAGATCTGGACATGAAAATGGTAGACAAACAAGGTTACTGGCATGTATATTTATTTTCTGTAATGAAGTTGTACATTTAGAACAAAAAAATGAACTTTGACCCTTAGAAACCATTGAATAAAACATGATGACGAAGATTGTAAGGGTAATATAAGAACCTAACCTTAGTATGATGTACTTACTTCACCAAATCCACTTCGAGTATTGCTATATCTCAACTTTCTTTAGCTCCTTAACTATTGCATCGGCCAGTTCCTCCCCACTGTATTCCACACCAAAGCATCTAACTACTTGCATATTTGGATTCACCAAATACCTATTACATCAGTATACATCTGACTCTGTCAAATTGCTCTAGCGCAGGTAAAAGAAACCGAGAGTTTATTCTTCCGAAGTTGTAAGGGCTTCTTATTTGACAATATATAGGACTTGAGGCTTACATGTTGTGAGAACATTCTACCAGATAATCACCTCCTTCTTCATCAACCTTCTTAAAGTAAACTCGGTATTCCTGTGTCATCTGTCTAACAGCAGCAACTGGTCCAGTTAATCCCATTATTCTTGGGTCAAACTCTGTGTTTCATGCAAATAAAATCAGCAAAGCTTAAGTGTAGCATCAAATAAAAGGAGACAACCATTATACTGAACCCTTTTCTCTTGAACAAACCCCCCCCCCCCCCCAGTTGGGATCTCTTTCCACAATTCTTTCAATAAGACATTCATTCCAGACCTAGAGAGAGAGAGAAAAAGATCAGAGAAGCTAGATACAGACCTTTAAGATAAGCTCGAAGTTGCAAAGGCGTATCACGTTGAGGATCAATTGTGACAAATACTGGGAGGATCTTATGATGATCCTGTTTTGACCCTTGTTTATATTATGCAGAAAGGACCACAAAGCAAAAAGGAAATAACAACATCAGTGACATAAGTCAGTAAATAAGAAAATATAATATCCATTTAAAGAACCCGAGTTGAACCTAGAATATCAATAGTTTTAGCCATCTTTTGTACTTCTGCTGGACCAACATCAGGAGATGATGTATAACCAAAGTAGAGAAGAACCCAGCTACCCAGCAAGTTGCGCTCGGTAACCAAACGGCCTTCGGTATCAAACAAGCTGAACGGACCGCCAATAATTGGACCTTGGGTTGCACTTCTTTCAAATTTCTCGCCTTGACCTGAAAGGCATGAAAGCTGTATGTTGTGTACCAATCATTGATATTTATGGCACTACAAAACTATCAGAAAGTAAATGCACATGGTACCCCATAAAGAATATGATTCAAGTATTAAAAATACAAACACTTTCTGACAAGGAAACATAAAAAGAGAGAAAATAGTCCAATGAACTATTCTATTTAAACTAGAAAGATACTGAGACTGCTATAAGAAGTCTATCAACAAGCCCAGTATGTGGCTTTTTGGCTCAATGATAAGCAGGAGGACTCTAGAAAGAAAATAATTTGAGTCTGTAGTTCTGGACTTCTGGTAGATTAGAAGTTTAGCAACCAAAAGAGGCTTTAGTTCTTGCGCTCCATCATTAAACAAAAGCTAATAACCACTTTTAGTAAGGAGCTATGATGCTTTCAAGCACTGTCAATACAATTTTTTAGGTACAGAAGCAGTACAGCAGATGGACTCATCCATGTACCACTTCTTAATTCACTACACACCTCATCCTTGATTTGTTTCTTCATTCTTTTTTTGTTTCCATCAAAAGTGATGAGCACATTCAAAGGGACATAATAAATTGAGGCGTATTTAGATTGAAAGACACAAAAAACTTTGCTTAAAAAAAATACCCATGGATTGAGGCGTATTTAGATTGAAAGACACGAAAAACTTTGCTTAAAAAATATACCGAGAGCCCCACCTTTTGGAATTGCTCTTCTTTCATCATTATAATGAAGAAAAAGGATCAGTCCACCAAATACCCCCAAAGCAGCTCCAGGCTGCAAAGTAGAATAAGATGAAGACAACTAAGATGAAGGCGCCATAGACAACTGCACAGAGCACATGCAACAACAGTCACAAAACACATCAAAAGGAAAGTGGAGTTCAAATGCAATACTAATATATAAGGTTTCCAAGACTTCGATGTTGGGGATGGTCCAGTTAATAAAGGCGGATCATAAGTCTTTCTAGAAGACCTCATGCAGCTGGCTGAATGGAAGCGCTTAGGAGGGGTAAACCTACACATGAAACAAGTAATCAGAAAAATTGCAGTGCACTCCATAATTTGAAACTGAAATGGTTTGCTTTTATCCTTCATGTTCTACATGTATTTGAGTCGTTTCTCTTCTCTCTTTTTTCCCCCATTTTTTTTGAGGGGGGAAGGCAGTCTCATGGGAAGTATCAGTGTGCACTTACAGGGCTTGATTTGCATTATCAATACATCATAGCTTTCTTTAGGAATAAAACTTGAAAAGACTTGTTCCAATTATAATTGAAGTATAGTGAGTTCCTCTCTTCTTGCAAATTTGTATTCTTTTGCAAGGATAATTGCAAGTAAACTTCAAAATGAAAAAAAGAATTACATGTAAAGGTCATTCTAATCTCTAAAATGGTAATGCATTATGCATATCTCTCCTCGTAGATACACTTTATGCATTCAAATGGACATATTCAGTAGAAAATATTAGTAAAAAAGCACCATCTACACTCCCCTACTTTTAACACATCAAGCTCATAACAGTGGAAGTGTCATCTTCATTTCAATACTTTACAGTCACATTAAGCTGATGCTCTCTCGACTAACTAAGACTGTGGACAGGCATAACTGCAACTTTAGATGAGTCAACAATCTTACAAAGCTGAATCTGACGGAGAGTTAATTTAAGAAATTCTCTACATCAAGCTTCTGACGATTGGAAACTTACAGTACTTTTAACTTGCCGTGCCTCTCCGGCTCTCCCCCTTTCCTTATAGCAAGGACAGACTGAAGCTCCCCCAACTTAGCCTCAATGTGAGGCAATTATTTGCTACATTTTAGACTTATAAGTTTCTCCCTTATTTTCCTGATGGACATTGCTACTAGTCATTCACTCACCATCCTCCCCAGTGGGATTCCACTAGGTATGTTGTTGTTGCAAGTTACTACTAGTCTCTTACTCAAAATCAAATTTTGCTCATGATGGATCTTACAACCTTATTATTAGCAAAATGTCTAAGGGAGAAACTATAGAGAGACAGTTGGCCACTACAAGAAGTACGTAGTTACTGGTGGAGGTAAGAGTTGTTACGCATAAATTGAAACTTCACAAAGTTTCCTTCTAAAGGGGACCTCATCTCTCTTGGAGAAATCCATGAACCACATAGCATGTTTAATCTATCTATCCAAGACAGCCTCCCCTGCTACCAATTGAAACTCATGAACCCAAGACACCATACATAACACATTAGGTAAGACAAGCTGTAATTCTAAAGACCCCTTAACGAATGTATATCAAAAGGAACTTTAGTAAGCCATGTTATAGCTGAAATCAGACATAAAAGCAACTTTGACGATAATGCCACCAACACTTCCATGTTTCTAACAGTCATACAATTGGAATTTTAACCTAGATATTTCAAATTTTGCTTTATATTAAGTATCATCTACGCAAAGGTACTCTCAACATGATTATTTCTAGTGTTCAAATTTAAGGCAAAGAATAACTAGCTCCACGTTAAACATATTAAATGCAATAGAACAATTGAACCAGTGTATTCATCAAAATTTGTTTCTCCTACTCTTCAACCAAGCATCAATAATATCATAATTAGAGCTTTCACTAACATTTTGTTCTCTCATAACGCTATTCCAATCCGACTATTTAGGAGAAAATATACCAATATTGCTTTCTACAACTTCACTAGCAACGGGAAATAAATTAGTAATGCTTCTCACTAAGAAGAATTAGATCACTTCAGTTTCATCTCTCCTTGCTTCCTTCCCCCTTCCAAAAACCAAACAGTTTGAGGTTCGTAAAGGGACCAATCTTCTCACAATTTTTTTCTCAAAATCTTAGATTAGTAACAACCAAAAAACTACACACAATATTTGGAGTAACAACACTACAAAAACCATATTTAAACAAAAGAATAACTAAACCAAACTATAAAATTTCCATAATACAGAAAAATATTATATATACACAAATTACCCATAAAAATTCAAGAAAACCAAAACCCATAAAATTTCAACAGTGTATGATTGAGTATACATATAAAAAAATTCACATTACCTTTCATATGTATTGAGGGTCTGTATAGAACGGTTCTTGATTGAATTTAACAGAGACCTGTACACTTGCATTTTGCACAAATTTGACAAAATATGTGAAGTAAACAAAACTGGATACCTTAGAATTGGAACTTATGGGGCAACAAATTGCACTATTCTGTATACTAATATCTTCTTTTCCACTGAATATCAACTGCAAGGGTTATGGGAATCCTGAGAAGAAGGTGATGACCAAAACGGCACCGTTTTTGTGACTTTTGCGTCAAGATCCTTTTGGGCGACTTTTCCCACAAGTATAAATTTATTCTCTTGCATATATTTTTTTATTACATATTTCTTCATGTAAATTTTGAGGCGACTGAGTTCCCGTTTGGGATATGGTTATTTTTAGGTGCTTTTGATTTTTAAACAATTTTATTAATTTTAAAGGTATTTAAATAGGTTAAGAAGTAACTTTAAACCCTCGATTTTAGGTTTAAAAAGGCCCTAATCTTTTATTTAACTATCAGTTAAGCTTTAACAAGTAACTACTATACTTGTACATAGCACATATAATTTGACGACATGGGCGTGACATTTCACTAACCTAATGTTGCATCTACTTCATGAAATTGTAATGGAAGACATTATTTGTGAAAATCTGAAGATGGCCATGAGCTAGATAGCTGACAGTCATATAATTCGGGCGGTCCGGGAGACCATCACGGCTCCTCTCTTCTCGAGAACCCATACATCCCTAACTTTGAAGAAATATCTCTCAACTTTAAATTAAAATGCAAGTATAACAATCTTAAAATGCGAGCATAGACAAACTACAAACTACGCTCACACGTCATATTTGCTACGTGCTATAACGGACTCGTATGTGCTACAATATGTTTGCTAGGAACACACTAGAGTAATAACACATTAGGCTTGCCCAAAACGAGGCTCGGGCTCAGCTTCAAGATCCTCGATTGGCTTCTCAGTTAAGTGAATAGTCTTCATCTTGTTTATGGCATTAGCAGGATTAAGGCTCTTCGGGCAACATGCTGTGCAATTTTTTATTGTCCTGCACCGGTACAAACGCCCTTGGTCCTCTGTTATTGCCTGCAATCTCTCATTTGCAAATTCATCTCGACTAAAGAAAAAAAGAAAATTAATTATCCGGAGTGACCATATTATTGGTATTTATTCGACTGGTGTTTTGAAATTAACCTGTCCGAGATCCATCGATAGGCATGGAGCAAGGCTGCAGGTCCAAGGAACTCCTCAGGATTCCACCAGTAAGAAGGACAAGAAGTACTGCAACAAGCACATAATATGCATTCGTATAAACCATCAAGCTTCTTCCTATCCTCTGGTGTTTGCCTGTATTCTCTCCCGTCTGGGGGCGGTTTTCGTGTCTTCAACCATGGCTCTATAGACCTGCAAATCCTCAAAACACCCACAACATTCAGTTTTTGCACCATGCTCCAATGTATAATTGTCGATGAGAGTCTAATCTATCACAGAGTTCAACTGATCGATGAACTATTCATTGATTCGGTGCAACTATACACGCACACACCAAAAGCACTTGTATATACATAATAAGATCATCCATTCGAGACGACCTATTCTGCTAATTACTCTAGATTGCGGATTCACATCTATCGATAATGAAAGATTATAATATATAGGTATAATGAACTTGAAACAGATCTAGTTAACGCCAATTATTAATTAAGATTCAACTATAAATTGTTGCAAGTATTTGTACACACTAACATATAAATATTCTCCACCGTCCTGATTTCTTTAGCATACTTTCCCTTTCTAAATTGTCCAAAAAGAAAATTACTTTCCTCATAATTAGAAACAACTTAATTAAAAATTTATCTTTAATCTGTCATAAAATGTTTTATCGCCATAAAAATGTCTTTAGCTTGTTTCATACCATAATTTCAAAAGTCTTAGTTTCTTTCTTGAACATCGTGTACCTAATCAAACAATGCAACACTAATTAAGTGCTACTCCTCCGTTTCACAAAGAATGACCTGATTTGATTTGGCACGGAGTTTAAGAGTATAAAGAATATCTTGAAATCTTATGGTCCTAAATTAAAGTAAAGTCAAAAGTACAAAATTATTCTTTGATCTTGTGGTCTTAAACACGTCATCCGAAAAATTGAAATTAAAATGTTACTAAAAAAGAAAAAAGGTTATTCTTTTTTAAGGAGACTAAAAAGAAAAAAAAAGATCATTATTCTTTTTAAAATTAAAGAAATACTGTAGTAGTGACTTGAATAATATAATAGGGTGATAACTAAACATCAATGTCAAACATGTCTACACCGGACATATAATCGGAATTAAATAACTTGATGAAATGAGAAAAGGAGAGGGAAGTTACTTGTACTGCTGGTAGAAATTAGTGAGATCAACCACTAAATCTTTGATAACAAACATGTGAGGGAGAGGAGTGATGGTAGTTGGCTTGCTAGTGTCTGTATCTATAGGCTTGAGACATGCGACGGTGTTAACACCATTTATGTTCATTGAGCATGATCCGCATATTCCTTCTCTACATGACCTTCTGTAACTCAAACTCGAATCTTCCTCCCCCTTTATTTTTTGCAATGCATCCAGAACCTATAAAACAAATATTTACTAAATTGAGTGTATCTAATGAACTTCTAACTAATAGCACGCTTATAATAGTTACTATACATATAAGACACTGTTAGGCTCGAAGAGAATTCTGTTTCCCCTAAAATTTACAGAGGAGAGAAAGATGTTACAATGCCCACCCTAAAAAGGAGAATTCCTTAAGTTTGGAAAAAATTTAACTTAAAGTTAAGCTAACACATTAACGTTATTATGTGTGTCTTGAACTAAATCATTCCTTCTTTTCTTAATCTCCATATCTAAAGTCAAAATAGGTTCAAAATTCAGCACAGACCAAAAAACAAAGTAATTTTTTTTCTCATTTGTCGAAAACTTTGAGAACCAATGCCACCCAATACTCATAAAATTAGTCAAATGCGCATGAGGACTATCATTCAACTTCCTTCGAACTAAATTGAATTGTATTATTTTCAATCAACTCTTGTTCTTCTTGTTTTATAATTAGACGAAAATGTTCAAGAGATTCTAATTGAGGGATGAAAAGACTCGAATAATAAAAACAACGACGACAATAACATATTCAGTAGATTCCTAAAGTCCGTAGGATAGTGTGTCCACAGGCCTAGACGGTTTCCAAAAGAGACTCACCTCTAATGAGAATAATTAGAAAACGTAGCAACTATCAAGAAAAGTAGTGCAAAATCAGAAAAACAAAGTAGTGATGATTATTAGTTTGAGAAACACATATTATGGTATATCTCTTTTATTTTCAAAAACCTCGACACATTTGACATTCCACGTCAACAAAATATTTCCACAATAAACAAATGAAGACAAATATCAAAAACAAAAACTACAATATAATACAACTAGTACAAGAACGTACAAATACCAGCAACCCTAAACCCTTGAAAAGCAAAGACAAAACACCACTGCATACTAACAAAAGTACCAACTTAATTAACAAAAAATAATCAGGATAGCAATGAAAAATCACATACCATGGGGCCACATGAAGGAAGATGAACAAAGAAGGATTGAAGAAAAGGTTTTTGGTTAGGTTTATGAGGGTTCCACCTATAAATCCTAAATTCCTTCATCTTCTTATCTTTATCACTTAATTTCTTGAGAATTTCAACAGATTCCACTGCTTCTTTTCCATGTTGTTGTGCAATTGGGTGCCCTTCAAGTATAGGGAACCTAGAGTACTCCCTCTTTCTCAAATGCCTCAATTTCTTTACCACTTCTTTTAGTATTAAGTTTCTTGACATTTTCCCTTGTTTTCTTTGAATGAAGAACCCCAGAAAATATGGAAACAAAAACACTTCTACGTGTTTTTCCTTCTTTATATAAGAGAGAGCTTACTTTGTATTGCATGCAAGTGAATGGATTAATGAGAGACACCTGGTTACACGTGTCAATTACCTTGACCATCATATGTCGTACTTTTAGTTATTTCATATTTTCAAAACTCAATAAATTTCAAAATTATGATACTTGAAATTTTTAAATAAAAACTATAAATAATATTATAAATTATATTTAAAAACTATAAATAATATTATAAATTATAATTTTTTATGTATTTTTATGAATTAATTAATATTAAAAGTTATTTAAAAACTATAAATTATATTATAAATTATAATTTTTTATGTATTTTTATGAATTAATTAATATTAAAAGTTATTTTCGTTGAGCGGGACTTTAACAATTTGGATTATTGATTATCGATCTATTCTCTATCTTTAGAACTGGTTTTCCTTTGTAACTAAGACTTCAAAAATTCAAGGACTTACCAAAATCATTTGTTAAGTTGCTAATCTAGGTTGATCTTTATTGTTTCAACACCAGTTCCTTAGTTATTCATTCGTAATTCTTCTTGGATTGGTTGGTTGTACTAGTCAATTGAAAAAAACACACAAAAAAAAAATAGAGATAACAAAGCCAAACTGTAATAAGACCGCCTCATACTACAATTTCTTTGCAATGCACAAGAGAATTAACCCTATAACACCAAATTTGGTGACCAGTTTAGTGACTAGTCTTCCTATTATTGCTTAGAGTCTCTACTGGTATCCCAGTTAAGTGCTTGGTCTTCATCTTGCTTATGGCCTCAGAAGGTCTAAGGCTCTTAGGGCAACATGCTGTGCAATTTCCTATGGCCCTGCATCGATATAAACGCCTTTCGTCCTCTGTTATCGCCTGCAGTCTCTCATTTCCAAAATCATCTCGACTGAAACAAAAACGAAGAAGAAAAATTAATCAAAATTATGAACAATTTTTTGAATTTTTAACCAAACTAAGCCATTATATAAAATAATCTATCAAAGTAATATATTTTTCTAATTTTTAGAAAATTAGTATAAACGTATTTCACGGTAACGTTTTAGAATATATTTTATTTTTTAAAAACTAACAGCATTAGGTTGATATATGTTACTGTAAGTAACATTTTACTCCTAAAACGTTATTTTCAATAATATTTTACTCCTAAAACGTTACTGTGAGTAACATTTTAGGAGTAAAACGTTACTGTGAGTAACGTATATTAATCTGACGCCATCAACTTTTAAAAAATAAAATATATCCTAAAACCTTACCGTGAAATACGTTTATACTAGTTTTGTAAAATTTTAGAAAAACATATTATTTTGGTGAATGGCTTTATATAATGGCTTAGTTTGGTTAAAACCTCCAAAATTTTTTCTGTATGTTTTGATTTTTAAGTATTAATTAACCTGTCCGATATCCATCGATAGGTATTGATCAATGCTGCAGGGCCAAGGAACTCCTCGGGATTCCACCAATAAGAAGGGCAAGAAGTAGTGCAACAAGCACATAATATACATTCATATAAGCCATCAAGCTTCTTCCTCTCTTCAGGTGTTTGCCTATACTCTTTCCCCTCTGGCGGAGGATTTCGTGTCTTTAGCCATGGCTCTATGGACCTACAATTTAGAAACACATAAGATTAGACACAATTAAAATTTGATAAAAAATTAAATAAACTCGATGAAAGGAAAATTACTTGTACTGGTGATAGAAATCAGAGAGATCGACGACCAAATCTTTGATTACAAACAAGTGAGGAAGAGGAGTTATGGTCATTGGTCTGCTCGTATCTGTATCAATAGGCTTGAGACATGCTACTGTATTAACGCCATTTATGTTCATGGCGCATGATCCACATATCCCTTCTCTACATGATCTCCTGTAAGTTAAACTCGAATCTACCTCTCCTTTTATCTTTTGCAATGCATCTAGAACCTAGAAAGAACAAAATTAAAATCAACAATGCGCTAAAATTTAGCGCGATGAGTCAAACTTTAAACAGATTTTGAGTCTTTTTTTCATAATTTAACATATATTTGTGCCTTTTTTTAGAAAAAAATGATGAATTAATTAATGACGTGGCAGTATTAAAAATAAAAACATGAATTAGTCTATTCTCAGAGAAAATTCAGATCAATAAATGGATCAGAACTTTTAACAGATGATATAGATGAATCTTTTCTCAAAGGTTAAGAAACACACATTTGAGCATTTCCTAGAAATTAGATTGTAAACTACAAACATAACACAAAAAAAAGTTAGCATAAGAGGACATACCATGGGGCCACAAGAGGGAAGGTGAAGAAAAAAAGATTGAAAATAGGGCTTTTGGTTTGGATTATGAGGACTCCATCTATAAATTCTAAATTCCTTGCATTTATCATCACCTCTTTTGAGGTTCTCAATAGACTTCACAACTTCTTCTCCATGTTGTTGCCCAATTGGATGTCCATCAAGTATAGGGAACTCCTTTCTCCAACCCCCAACTACTTTCTTTATCCCCTCTTTTATCAAATTTCTTGACATTTTTTCCTTCTTTCAAGAAAATATATTGTTATTAGAAGAACACTAATCTAATTTATTGTTATAAAGTGAGTAGTTGCATGCATGCACGCAAATGGATTATAAATGAGACACCTTGTTTCAACGTGTCAAAGCTTCACTGTCATTTGTTTTTTAGCTTGACGGTGCTACAATTTATGATACGTAGTGTACTCGATATTATAATTTTAGTATTCAATTTTTAAAATATTAGTATAACATTACTATATCAACTTAATTTGCTCTAGTTTAGTATTTTTGAAGTTCAGTTTTAATAAGGAATCAGTAATCATAATCATATTTTATTCAATTTCAATTAATATATATTTATATAATAAAATAATATAATTTTAATAATTAATTAAAAATTTAATTATATCATATTAACAAATTACATATTAAAAATAATTATTTAAAAGAAAATATAAATAATTCTTTTAGTTAATCAATTATATTTTAATTAAAATAGAGGTTTAAACCTTTAATTTATATTTGTTAGTGTAATATATACGTACGTTAGTCGATATTTTGGTATATATATGTTATTTCTACGTACTAAATTTCGCATTGAATATCAATAAATTGAATTGTATACGATATATTATATCAAATATTATAATACAAACGCACTATGGTATTAAAAGTTTTGATATAATATAGAAGTAATAATTTAATAAATTGCATACCATTGTGTTAAAAGGCAGAGATGAGAGGCAAGACATTTTACGTCATATGGAGCAAGACATAAGCCTCGAAAAAAAGTGCGTAAGTTTTATGAATCTACGATGCATAATCTTATGTATATTCAATTTTATAATTTAAAAAAAAAATAAAAATAAATTAAAACATTCAATAAATTTACAAATAAATTTTATTAAATAACCTATAATATATGTATAAAATTATATACTATGAGTTTTATTTGAGGAAGGTATTACTCATCAATAATGAAGAAAAAAAATATTACAATTATTATTTTTGAAATGTCCTTATACCAATAATAAAAATATGATTTAAAGTAAAAAAATTTAAAAATATTTTTTTTAAAAAAGCATAAAACTAAAAACACCCAAAGCTTATTATACTCAGGCTTAAATTTTTATGCTTAAAGCTTACGCCCCAAATTTTAGGATACTCCTATAAATCTACGATTTACATTTGCACCCTGATGAGTTTTTGGTGTGTCCTGCCCCGACTTGAGATTCGTCTGAAACTCATCCCAAAAAACATCTTTGGAAATACAGTATCATACCATGCCCACCCACCTTTACTCCAAACTTATGAAAAAATGTAAGTAAAATATTGAAATATCAAAAATGAAATTTTTATTAACCTGCGTACCATTATCTTGAGTACGGAGCCAAAAGGGTAGAAAATATTAACAAAAATTCCAAAAGGGTATATAAAATTTTATATAAACCAAAACGGTAAAATCGCTCCGCCGGCAGCGATTTACTTCGATGAAATTTTTTTCCTTACAAATCGCTGCCCGGGCAGCGATTTATAAAAAAAAATTTTTTTTTTTTAAAAAAACATAAATCGCTGCCTAGGCAGCGATTTACATTTTTTTTTAAAAAAAAAATTTGTTTATGTAAATCGCTGCCTAGGCAGCGATTTACCAAAAAAAAAAAAATTTTTTATATAAGTCGCTGCTACAGTAGCAGCGATTTATTAAAAAAATATTTTTTATATAAATCGCTGCTACAGTAGCAGCGATTTATTAAAAAAATATTTTTTATATAAATCGCTGCTACAGTAGCAGCGATTTATATCATTTTTTTAAATAAATCGCTACTGTAGCAGCGATTTATTTAATTTTTTTTTTATTAAATCGCTGCAATAAGCAATTTTTTAAACTAAAAAAAAATTAAAAATTTTAAAACAGCGATTTTATATATAAAAAAAAATTATAATTAATAGGTGTGATTAGGGATGTACTTGAATTCAATTAAATAATTTTTCTCCTTTAATTTTTTATTTAAAAAAATTAATTATTTAAATTCAAATATTATTTAAATTTAAATTCAATATAATATCTTTTTTTAGAAAGAAAATATATTTATTACTTTACTTATTTTTAATTTTTTTAAAATAATGTATATTTTCTTATAAGTTATATACATAAATTTTAAAAAATATTATAATCTTTTTTTATATATAAAATCGCTGTTTTAAAATTTTTAATTTTTTTTTAGTTTAAAAAATTGCTTATCGCAGCGATTTAATAAAAAAAATTTTTTTAAATAAATCGCTGCTACAGTAGAGATTTATTTAAAAAATTGATATAAATCGCTGCTACTGTAGCAGCGATTTATAAAAAAATATTTTTTTAATAAATCGCTGCTACTGTAGCAGCGATTTATATAAAAAATATTTTTTTAATAAATCGCTGCTACTGTAGCAGCGATTTATATAAAATTTTTTTTTTTTTTTGGTAAATCGCTGCCTAGGCAGCGATTTACATAAACAAATTTTTTTTAAAAAAAAAATGTAAATCGCTGCCTAGGCAGCGATTTACATAAAAAAAAAATTTTTTTTTTTTGTAAATCGCTGCCTAGGCAGCGATTTATGTTTTTTAAAAAAAAAAAAAAAATTTTATAAAGCGATTTGTAAGGAAAAAAAAACTTTTTGCAAAATCGCTGCTGGGGCAGCGATTTCACTTTTTCATCGAAGTAAATCGCTGCCGGCGGAGCGATTTTACCGTTTTGGTTTATATAAAATTTTATATACCCTTTTGGAATTTTTGTTAATATTTTCTACCCTTTTGGCTCCGTACTCCCATTATCTTATCTTAATAATTTTGAATGAAAGTTATAGTTCAGAAAGAGGACAATAAATTAGATATATATAATTTAAGTATGAAAATTTATGAAAGAATGAAAGCTAAAAGGTCTAATGTACTTTAATTTTCTGAATTTATTTTGATTTTTAAAAAAAATAATTTAATGTACATGTATCTCACATTAAAAACAAAATTATTAAAAAGTAATAACTAATATTAAATAAATGTTATTGTCTGTTGTATCTCAAATATGCTATTGTCTATTTATTTAATTTATTTTCTTTAAAAATGTTTCTGAGTTTTATGTTGTTTTAAAAAACATAATGTTGCTTGCGAAAATACATGTTCAATCTTTAGTTTAGTTGGACACTAAATATATTTAAATTAGTGTATTTAGTTGCGCTTCGCGCGTTTATGAGAAGAATTAAAATAAAATTACATATTAATATCAATAATTACTTTAAAAAAAAGAATTTTTTGTTAATCACATAATTTTATAGAAGAGAAGTTATGAAAAATATTTAGATTAAATATGAATTTATTAAGAAATCAATATATGTGAACTTCGAAAAGTTAGATATTAAAAATAAATTTTATAGAGAAAAAGGGATGGTAATAAAAATTGGGTAATATTAGAACTACTTACACGTAAACTTGTGATCCATTTTTTCTTTTTTATTTGAGATTTTCTTAGTATAATTTATATATATTTATGTAAACTTGAAATCTAATCATTCTTTTATGCTTATTTGTAATTTTTTAAATTATATTCTTAGTATAATTTTTCGACAATGTATAACTCGGATTGCTATTAATAGTTAGTATTCATTACTATATAGTTAGCTAACACTTATAAATCATTATCCACAATTACTATTACTTGTCCTCGTCATGACCTAATCATCACATGTTTTAATTATTTTTATTGTACAATATTAGATTAATTTAATATTTGTATTAATAACTTTTTAATAATTAAATTCTAAATAAAGAAAAGTTTAACAATCTTAATTAGTTATTCTTATTCTTATTCTTATTATTATTATTATTATTATTATTATTATTATTATTATTATTATTATTATTATTATTATTATTATTATTTTACTTGGTTTAGATATCCAATTATTTTTGGGACAACTTATATTGGGAAAAAAATGTAAAACTTAAAAAGAACATAAAAGAGAACAAAAGAGAGAACTAATTACGAAAAAAAGATTCAAGAAAATGACACCTACAAAATTTCTATTTATTTTAATTTTGTTTGGCTTAAGCACAAAATATTAAAAAGTATATTTCACATTTTAAATAAATATTTCATTTAATATAATAAATTCCTAAGAATAAAAAGTCACAGTAATTAAGAGGATTAATAATATGATTTTGAACTTTTGTAACATAATAAGAGTAATGTATGTACATTATTACACTAATAAAGAACATAAACTATAGAAAATGAAAAGACAAACAAATTAGAGTTATTGAGACAAATATTTTATTATAAGTAAATAGAAAGGTAGGAAATCAACTAAATTTTTAAAATTATAAATTAATTGTAATTTTGAAATAACTTTAGAACTCCCGAAAAATAACAAATATGAAAATATAAAGACTTATTAATAAACAACTTGAAATCTTCAAAGAAAAACAACAAAAATAAAAAATTTAAGAACTGCAATTTTACATATTAATAAATAATTTATTTTTAATAAAACCATGTGTATTTTCAAAATTATAAATTAACTTTACATTCTTATGTTCTATCATTTTTGTTATAAAAATTGTTTCACCGGATTATGAAAGTATATGTACGTATTTCTTTAAGTAGCATATCCATATTCATTTACTCATTTTCTACTTCTATTCTATGTTTTAAAATATTAAAAGCCACAAACACAATAAACTAATATTATTAATAAAAAAAGTGAGAGATGATTTTACCTAAACAAATAATTATTTTTGAAGAGTGTTATCATTATAATATAGTTAAATTATCTAAGAATTATATAGAGGTCTAAGGAGAATAAATTAGATATTTTTCTTTAAAAAACTCAGGATTTCTATCTTCATGAACATAAACAAATAATATTAAATGTATGATTCAACAAAGAAAGAGTTGCAATTATATTAGACATATCAAATTATTTTTCCTTGTAAACTCAAATTATGCAAGAATGTCTAACCATTTTCATTATAGATATATCTCCTGCAAATCTGATTAAATAAGTTAAAAAATTATCTACCAAAAGAAGAATAAAGATAAAATTACATTTAAACACATATAATTATTTTTGACAAAACATAAATAATTTAAAAGGAAATAATATAATAGAAACATTACTTCTTAAGGACCTAAAAAAATAAAGAATAATCCATTAATCTCCATCTCTGGATATTTTCATTTCATCCTATATACAAGAGTCAAAGAAAAAAAAATAACAAATAAATTATTAGTCCTAAAATGAATCTCAAAATTAACAAAATAAAATATTATACCTCATAAAGAATAAAGAAAAATTACATTTAATCATAAATTCTCCTACATAATCATATTTGACAAATAGTCAATATATATAACTCAAAATCCATTAATCTTCATCGCTTGATGTTATCATTTCATCCTATATACAAGAGTCAAGAAAAATAATAACAAATACATTATTAGTCATAAAATAAATTTCAAAGATAACAAATCAAAATAATTTATCTAGAAGAAATAAAAATATGATGACATATTAGCCTTACTTGCTAATTAAAAGTAATAGATGAAATAATATTCGGAAAAATAATGCACCTCAAAGCTTATAAATATTGTAACATTTCTTTCACTAATTGTCTACCCAAAGATGACTACAAAATTACACACAATTTAAGTGTGATTTTATAGTGTTAATGTAATCTTTCACATTAAATAATTAAAAGTTATGAATATGAAATGTTTAAGAGGTTACGAATATGAAAGATTTGAGGGTTATGAATATTATTAATACTAATTTAAGAGTAGAATTTATATAATTAAAGAGACATAAATTTATAAGAAAAAAATAATTAAAAAATAACAAAAAATGTCAAATAAAAAAAATAAAAAAAAATGAATGGAGGTCATAGAGAGATGCCATATATCCTCCTCTATGATCCTCATATATATATATATATATATATATATATATATATATATATATATATATATATATATATATATATAAAATTGAAAAAGATTTAAAATAAAGAAAACTTAGAAAATTGAATAAACGTTATCACAAAATTAATGAAGAAGACATTGGGGCAGAACTGAGATGGTTGAGGAATAACATGTGATATTATAACTCTTTTATAGGAATGGGAGATTCATATATCAGAACTACTTTTTTTTTCGGAAATAATACTTTGCTGACATTATTTTTTCTAATATTTTATCAGGTAAAAGTTTTTCTTTTACACGGACACAAGCAAAAAAACTTTTTCTTCATATATTTACCAATATTTAAAAAAAAAACATATTTTTAGGGGAAAATTATGTGGGATGGCAAACATCCCTAAGTAATTATAAAATAAGGGTATAATTTAATTTATTTATTTTTTATAATTATAATTTTTTTTCTTGCTATAATTAATGGGATCCACTACCTATTTCTAAACCAATGTTTTGTTTTCAAAAATACTAATGTTATTGTTTAAAATGGCGAGAAATTGACTAAGTTTCGAAAAATCAATTAATCTTATTATTTAAGAAAAATCAATTTTTCAAATTACGGAGTCGCCACTTGATTTTTGATAAAATCAAGAAAAAAAATTTTCAAAAGATTTAAAACAGATTAAAAATCAATTGAAAAGGGTTCGAAGTTCAATGTACATTCCGAGAAGGTGTTAGGCACTCGAAATGTCCGCTAACTTGCGGTTGACCGGCTATTTGACTGAATGACTTTTTAAAATTTAATTTTTACTTAAGTAAAGAGAAATTCATTTTAATATTTTTATTTCATTTTTTATTTATTCCTAAAGGGAGATACTTAAAGGGAATTAATTTAAGGAAAACTAAATAGTGATAATAGTAAATAAAAAAAATAAGTAAATAAAGTAGTAAAATTTAAAATAATGAAAAATGGCTACCCTTTAGGAGATTATTTAAATTCTACCAAAATACTAATTAATTCAAACAAGTAATAAATAAAGAGAGAAAATATTTGAACTTGGGCTTAATTGCCCAAATTCATTCAATTGGGCCCTTTCAACAAATTAAATCCTGCAAAAAACATTTGGCCCCTTGGGCCTGTTAGAAAATTGCTGAAGGGCCCTGGCCCAATCCTGAAAAAAAAAGATCATGAAGGGTACACACAAATATAAACATACTGTATACAGTATATATTTGACCCATTTTGAACCTCTTGAGCCCTGCACCTGTTTGGATACATATTTTCTGCTATTTCCCCTGTATTTCCCATATTATTTTTACGTATTTGTACCTGTACCATTTTTTAACCTATTCAACAATTGTATATCGCTGCCCAAAAATGTATACCGATGTATACGGGCTATACCCTATGTACGTATTCATTGCCTAGTCCTGTATTTTATTTAAAATCGATCTCCCTGTACGTTAACCTGCAACTCACATTTTTTACACATATTTGTAGTATAACGTCTATATATATCAGTGTATACAGGCCGTATATCAGCCTGTTTTTCAACTTTCGGAAGTTGAAAGTCCCTTTTCAGCAGTGTATTTTCACTGCTATTAACCCAGATTTCAAATGTGGCATCCTGTACATCTTTTGGACCGTATATCAGTGTATACACTGTGTATATAGCTGGTATACAGCTTTTTGCAAATTCGATTTTTAGCACCGAAGCTGCTGGTTTCGCAACCTGTACGCCAGTTTTGAGGAATCTACGACTCGAGGAGAATGTTTTGAGCCTTCATGGCTCAGCGAGGAATGCGAGAATGGAATCCAAAGTGGACTCGAATCGATGCCACACACAAAAAAAAAACAAAAAAATTAGCAATGTTGAATGACAAACATCTAAAAAGAAGAAGAAAAAATAAAGAATTTCACCTTCTTCGGGGGAGCGAGCTGGAGACGAAACGAGCCGACTATGAGGACAATTCCACCAAAATAAGGCTACAAAACAAAGAAAAGAGCATCTCCCCAAAAAAAAATCGAAATTTAAATATATCTTATATCATTTTGTATGCTTCAATTCTATTTTTCTACCTCAAAACCTTTTATCTTTTAAGGGGTGTTGTAGCTAAATTTTCAATATCAACTCAAGTTTCTCTTCTCTCCCTCTTCTCTCCCAACCAAAGAAAAACATTTAAAAATATATAACCTCCAAAAACCACCCTTAACAATGAAGAAGATGGGATTATTTATAAGCCAAATTATGGCCAAAAGAGGGGGAAATGTTATTTAAAATTTGAATTTTAAAAGGGGTAAGGTTGGGGGGAAAGGGGAGATAGAAAATTGGGCTGAAAGGGAATAGGGGTCGGGCTGGAAATGTTTGGAAGAGTTGGGCCAGGGAGAAGTTGGGCTGGAAAGGGAATTAATTGGGTTGAGGACAAAAGTGGGCCTAGGGTAAATTAGGAGAAGGCCCAAATTCAGTTCTTAAAAATTGAAAGGGAAAAATGGGTTCAATTTAACAAATAGCCAAATATAGTTAAGATGATAAATTTGGCTAAACCTTAAATAAAACGAATTTGTATTAATTAATTAACGAGCTTCTTATTTAGTAATATAATTATCTGAATTGTAAAATAGTGGTTCAAAATATAACCATAATTTAAACTAAATTAGCTAAATTAGAATACTTACTAAAATTTAAAATATTTTGAGAAATAATCATAAAATTTATAAAACTAATTATTTTTTAAATTGTTTGGAAATTTAAGAAGCTCGAGAACTAATTTATACCGGGGAGGGTCAAAATTGGGTGTCAACAGCTGTCCCTCATTTTACTTAGATTGATGCAAGCAATTTGAGGAAAATGAAATTGACCAAACCAATTTTGACCAACCCCATTCATCTTTAAGGAAAGGATTTGGCAAAGGGTTTAGGAATTATGGCCGAACCCTTGAAACGGGTTTCCTACATATCTCAGGCTATATGAGAATTCAGGTCACTTGTAGTTCGATAAGTTTGATTTAACGCACGATTTTTGAAAGAAATCAAAAGCCACATCGATACCGAATTATGAAGGTATCAAAATGCTCGAGAATAAAATTGGAGAGGGAATGTTTGAATACAGCCGAGTTTTCAACATTGAACCCGCCTACATATCCTTATACATCAGGAATCAGGCTGTGTGTAGTTCGACTCGATCGGTTGAAAAGGAAATCTATTATGCTAGATAACCTTTGGTTTTGGATAAGTGACAAATTAAACGAGTATGAAAAAGAGGCTTGTAACCTCTTAGCCATGAATGTGGCGCGCTTCACACCCATAATTAAGAACTTACATGGACATAATTTCCAAAGCTCTTGGCGCATTGTCACTCAGATTGGAAACTTGCTTCCGGTAAATCGAAATTTTCGGATGCGAGACTGAAACTGACAAAACTAAAGAAAAACCCACATGCCTTAAGATAGGGGTGTGGTTTGATTGTGGTGGAAGTCGCTCCTCTGCTCGCGTCCTAAGAGTTTGACATTCCTCTTTGGACTGTGCCCCAGTTCGCTGCTAAGAAAAAGTTCCACGTTGTGCTGCATCCTTGTTGATGTCGTCCGCACCTGTGGTTTGGTTTGAGAATTCATCCTCTTGGATGCTCTCGACAAAGATTGAGATAAAACTCGTTAGCTTAAAATGCAATTAGTATGGGAGACAATGTCTTTTTTACCATGTAGGCACTTCATTGTTCTCCTCCATGTTTGACGTCGACTCGATCGGTCTTTCTTTATCCGTGCATGTCTTCTTGCGGGGCATGAATATCTTCCCACGATACCTAAATTCTTGCGAGGTGTGAAATCTTCTCGCAATGCACAACTTTCGGCGAGGCATGAAATCTTCTCGCGATGTGTAAATTTTGACGAGGCATGAAATCTTCTCGTCGTGCATAATTATTGACTCGCGATGCATGATTTTCTGCGATAAATGATTTTTTGCGAGGTATCAAGTCTTCTCACGATGCACAACTTTCGGCGAGGCATTAAATCTTCTCGCGATGTATAAATTTTGACGAGGCATGAAATCTTCTCGTCGTGCATAATTATTGACTCGCGATGCATGATTTCCGTGATGCATGATTTTTAACGAGGCCTAGATGGTTCGATAATGTTCCAACTGTAACGAGGTGGATGGCTCGATGATGTTCCAACTGTAATGAGGTGGATGGCTCGATGATAGTCCAACTGTAACGAGGTGGACGGCTCGACAATGTTCCAACTGTAACGAGGTGGACGGCTCGATGATGTTCCAACTGTAACGAGGTGGATGGCTCGATGATAGTCCAACTGTAACGAGGTGGACGGCTCGACAATGTTCCAACTGTACCGAGGTGGATGGCTCGATGATAGTCCAACTGTAACGAGGTGGATGGCTCGATAATGTTCCAACTGTAACGAGGTGGACGGCTCGATGATATTCCAACTGTAACGAGGTGGATGGCTCGACAATAGTCCAACTGTAACGAGGTGGACGGCTCGACAATGTTCCAACTGTAACGAGGTGGACGGCTCGATGATGTTCCAACTGTAACGAGGTGGATGGCTCGATGATAGTCCAACTGTAACGAGGTGGACGGCTCGACAATGTTCCAACTGTAACGAGGTGGACGGCTCGATGATGTTCCAACTGTAACGAGGTGGATGTAACGAGGTGGACGGCTCGATGATAGTCCAACTGTAACGAGGTGGACGGCTCGACAATAGTCCAACTGTAACGAGGTGGACGGCTCGACAATAGTCCAACTGTAACGAGGTGGACGGCTCGACAATATTCCTGCAAGATAAAAAGAAACTTGTTTATAAATCACTTGAGGCAATATAAAGAAATAGAGATAAAATGAAATGGAAGATTTCTAGGTTTTTTGTTGAGGAGTCCACGATGGGTGCAAGTGACGCCTTTCGTCATTCTTGACAGCTTCATATAGCCATTTTTTGACTTCAATGTTCCTGCATCCAAAGAAAAATTCTTAGTTTGAAAGACTGATTTGTGTTGGTTTTGTCTTCATGCTCCTTCTTGCAGTTGGCTTGCACGCTCGCCCGTTCTTTATATGACATATTTGATGGAATTTTTGAGGACCCTTCTCAAAAATTTATCCCGGTCTACAATATAGAATAACTCTTATAACTTGCTCTGTTAACTCTGATGTTGCTCATTCTGGAATATTGAGGCCCCTCCTCAAAAAAAAAATTTCCAGTTTACTTCAATAAGCAACAGATGACATTTGTGGAATTTTTGAGATCATCTCAAAAATTTTATCCCAGTTGCAAGCTAGATTGTCGAAATTTTTGAAATCCACCCAAGGTTAATCTCTGTAGAATTTTGGTCTTTTGTTTTGACTTGTTAGAGAAGTCCAACTTCCAATGAATTTTTGAGATCCTCTCAAAAATTCTGTCCCAGTTTCCATTATGAAGAGAAATGGAAATCATACTGGGTATATGACCGAACCGTTGTGGCACCTACGTATGTCAAACGTAGTTCCCCGTAGAATTTTGGTCTTCTGTTTTGACTCGTTGAAGAAATCCAACTTCCAATGAATTTTTGAGATCCTCTCAAAAATTCTGTCCCAGTTTCCATTATGAAGAGAAATGGAAATCTTACTGGGTATATGACCGAGCCGTTGTGGCACCTACGTATGTTAAACGTAGTTCCCCTTAGAATTTTGGTCTTCTGTTTTGACTCATTAAAGAAATCCAACTTCCAATGAATTTTTGAGATCCTCTCAAAAATTCTGTCCCAGTTTCCATTATGAAGAGAAATGGAAATCATACTGGGTATATGACCGAGCCGTTGTGGCGCCTACGTATCTCATTGGAGCAGGAATCAGGTCAAGCGTAGTTCAGACCGTAGAATTTTGGTCTTCTGTTTTGACCCGTTAAAGAAGTCCAACTTCAAATGAATTTTTGAGATCCTCTCAAAAATTCTGTCCCAGTTTCCATTATGAAGAGAAATGGAAATCTTACTGGGAATATGACCGAGCCGTTGTGGCGCCTACGTATCCCATTGGAGCAGGAATCAGGTCAAACGTAGTTCCCCCCTCGAGGATTAAACAAACTAGAAAGTTTTGATAAAGAAACGACCGAGGCCGACATAGGCCGCCTACGTATCTCATTCTTGAGAATTCAGGTCGAACGTAGTTCAAACAAGAAATATGCGATACATTTTCAAAAGAAAGGTAACAAAACTTCATATGCAAAATTTGGCCAATGTTGGGCATTCTTCTTTTCGACCTTTGATGATGAATATCTTCAAATGACTCAGTTCAGAAATGTCTTGTACTCACTCTTGAGCATCCAATATGTCATCCATTCAGGTGGTTTCCTCAATATTGATCAAGTTGTTGTTGATCATGTTTTGTATCTTGTGCTTCAGAGTTGAACAATTCTCTGTGTCATGTCCAACGGCTCCTGAATGATAAGTACATCTGTGGTCAGTCTGTAAAATTTTCCCAAAGGATTGGCTGGTCTTCCTTTTATAGGATAGAGCATACCCATTGCTTTCAACCTTTCATAAAGTTGAGTTTGAGATTCCCTTGATGGTGTAAATACTTTAGGAGCCTTCCTAAATTTTGGGTGAGGAAATTTTTTCTGGTTGGCATTATGGTTTTGATATTCCCTTTGAGAAGCTGGCCTCATACGGGTAGTCATAACCATACTTACCTCCTCCAATTTTCCTTTTGATTTATCCATATTACCAATTGTGGTAGATTTTCCATTAGATTGCAATATGGTAAATTTGGTGAGCTTTCCAGTCTTGAAACCATCCTCCAAAGCTTCTCCCACTTTGACAATCTCGACAAATTTTGTCCCATCATACACAACATTCTTTCATAGTACTCAGGCTCTTGAGTACGAACGAACATTTCAGTGATCTCACGTTCGGACATGGGAGGTTGAACTCTTGCGGCCTCTTTTCTCCAACGAAGAGCATACTCTCGATAATTTTCTGGAGACTTCTGTTTGATCTTCTCCAAGTAGTAGCGATCTGGGGCATCTTCTATGTTATGTCCAAATCTTTCCGTGAAATTCTTTGCGAGTGCATTCCAACTTTTCCATTGTTTTAGCTCTTGTAATGTAAGCCACTCTAGAGCTTCTCCACTTAGACTTCGACTGAAGAGACGCATCAATAATGCTTCATTTTTGCCAACTCCCACGAGTTGATCACAATAAATTTTCAGATGTGCCAGAGGATTTCCTGTTCCATTAAAGGTGACAAACTTTGGCACTTTGAATCCTTCAGGGAGGTCGAGATTCGGATGGATGCATAAATCCTCATAGCTCAATCCATCGACTTCGGAAAAATAGTGCAACTCCTTCATGGCTTTCCTGATCTCTTCTTTCATATTCATCTTGGCTACCTCTTCTTTTGACCTCCATTCTCTCTCCTGTTCCTTATAGTGATCAAGCTCGGAACAGTTGGCATAAGGTTCATTTGAAGTTGGGATTTGGAAAGTAGTCTTTTGAGGTATGGGTGGAACAATTGAGGGATCCTGGGTATTTTGGGGGTAAGTTTGAGGATCGGTATTTTGATTTTGAAGATGGGGGAAGGTTTGAGCATTGTTCGTATTTTGGTTTTGAGGGAGATGGAGGATTTGAAAGTTGGTATTTTGAGGATGATGTGGGGCTTGACATGATGTGGTGGTGTGACGGGGATTGGGGGTAGTTAAGTCAATAGTTGGAGGATTTTGAGAGGGGTTAGAGAGAAGGTTCTCAACCTGTTCCGTGCTTGGGGGAGGAAAGTCGAGTGGAGGTCTTTCATCTCTTGGAGGTTTGAAGGATGAAATTGGATTAGGCAAATCTTGCATTCTTTGCATTTCGACCCTCATTTCGGCAATCTGTTGCATCAACTGCATAATCAATTCATTTTTTATCAGCGGCGGCGGGCTGAGCCACGACAACCTCATCCATGTCAATCTCATCATTGTTATCCCCCATTGTTTTTTTTCTTTTTGCAAATTTGATCGGGGAAAGAATCTTTAGGGGCCTCAGACCTTGTGAAATGCGGATGAACAACCAACTTATCAACACAAATCAGTTTTAAATACCTGACAAATAAAAAAAACTCAAAAGACCAATATGTTAGTGCCTGGAGATGGTAAATAATACAAGATATCACATATAGGTGTAAACATATAAGAGTTGCTTTATTCGGAGATAAACCTGCTCACAAATATAGAGAAACCAATATAGAGAAATGGTTAAATAGACAGAAATTTGTCTACTTGATTTTGGGATTAGTGAAATGTCGACTTGAGTCGAGACAAAATTGACGGTATATTTTATTACCGTACTTTGATTTTTGATTGAGATGTAGCTCTAATTTCTTTGTAAGAGTTGTAAAGATAAAATTTCTCAAAATTCTTTTGATTTGAAATGATGAATCTTTTTCTGATATGAGAGTGGTACTAAAGAAAAATGAAGTTCAATTTTTTTTTTTTTAGGAAACTAAAGACTCGAAGAGTATTTGGACGCACTTTTGATATTGACTTGATATTTGTGCTTAGGGGTTCTAAAAGTATTTGAAGAAGAGTGAGCTAGAATATCTCCAGATAAAACAACATATTCACATAAGCAGATATAACACATAAACAAATATTGCGCGTTCTAAACAGATATGTGACCCTTTTGTGCCAAGGGTGGGCCTAGCGATTTGAGGGATGTATACGTCATTTGAAATAGTTCATTGCCCCAAAACTCAAATTTATACAAATTTAATGAATAAAACTTAATGGGGATACATAATAAGGAAAGGTATACAAAATAATCAGTCCCACGCAGGGGTACGATCCTAAACTATGCCTCCACAAAAGATCCTTCTCCTTTCTTGATTTGTTGTCATCTCCGGGTGCCAACATCTTTGGATGGACCAGTAGCTTTCAAAGCTCTTTCTTTAACTTATATAAGCTATAATCTAATCCTTACCCTATAAGACAATGATTTTCTCAAATAACGTATACGTCCTTCAAATTTAAACACATAAGTATGAACGTCCATTTAGGCCGTGGGCCGTTTTGAACTCAAGGTGGTCTTCTAATGGGCCCAACACGCCTTGGGCATTGGGTCATCTTAGTTCGAATGCTCCTAAATTCGGGATTTGGTTCAGCTCTATCCTAGGCTTACTAGAATAATTTTCAATTTGACGGTTACCCGAGTCGGACAAACATCGGGGTGAAGCTACCAAACAATGTCGGATGACCGCATTCCAACTAATTGTTTGATATTTCCAAATGAATTCTTGGGTATTTCTGAAGAAAGCTGTGGAAAGCCACGTAACTTTCGTTTTCCTAATGCATACTATTTGCCATTTGGCGGAAGAATGCCATGAAAATGCAACAGTTTATGAAAAATTAAACACATTCAGCACAAATAATATTTCAACAATCAAAACAATTAATCAAACAGTCAAATCTTGTGGTTAGAACTTAATTAATCCCCAGCGGAGTCGCCATTTCTGTTTTGTTTTCAAAAATACTAATGTTATTGTTTAAAATGGCGAGAAATTGACTAAGTTTCGAAAAATCAATTAATCTTATTATTTAAGAAAAATCAATTTTTCAAATTACGGAGTCGCCACTTGATTTTTGATAAAATCAAGAAAAAAAATTTTCAAAAGATTTAAAACAGATTAAAAATCAATTGAAAAGGGTTCGAAGTTCAATGTACATTCCGAGAAGGTGTTAGGCACTCGAAATGTCCGCTAACTTGCGGTTGACCGGCGATTTGACTGAATGACTTTTTAAAATTTAATTTTTACTTAAGTAAAGAGAAATTCATTTTAATATTTTTATTTCATTTTTTATTTATTCCTAAAGGGAGATACTTAAAGGGAATTAATTTAAGGAAAACTAAATAGTGATAATAGTAAATAAAAAAAAAATAAGTAAATAAAGTAGTAAAATTTAAAATAATGAAAAATGGCTACCCTTTAGGAGATTATTTAAATTCTACCAAAATACTAATTAATTCAAACAAGTAATAAATAAAGAGAGAAAATATTTGAACTTGGGCTTAATTGCCCAAATTCATTCAATTGGGCCCTTTCAACAAATTAAATCCTGCAAAAAACATTTGGCCCCTTGGGCCTGTTAGAAAATTGCTGAAGGGCCCTGGCCCAATCCTTAAAAAAAAAGATCATGAAGGGTATACACAAATATAAACATACTGTATACAGTATATATTTGACCCATTTTGAACCTCTTGAGCCCTGCACCTGTTTGGATACATATTTTCCGCTATTTCCCCTGTATTTCCCATATTATTTTTACGTATTTGTACCTGTACCATTTTTTAACCTATTCAACAATTGTATATCGCTGCCCAAAAATGTATACCGATGTATACGGGCTATACCCTATGTACGTGTTCATTGCCTAGTCCTGTATTTTATTTAAAATCGATCTCCCTGTACGTTAACCTGCAACTCACATTTTTTACACATATTTGTAGTATAACGTCTATATATATCAGTGTATACAGGCCGTATATCAGCCTGTTTTTCAACTTTCGGAAGTTGAAAGTCCCTTTTCAGCAGTGTATTTTCACTGCTATTAACCTAGATTTCAAATGTGGCATCCTGTACATCTTTTGGACCGTATATCAGTGTATACACTATGTATATAGCTGGTATACAGCTTTTTGCAAATTCGATTTTTAGCACCGAAGCTGCTGGTTTCGCAACCTGTACGCCAGTTTTGAGGAATCTACGACTCGAGGAGAATGTTTTGAGCCTTCATGGCTCAGCGAGGAATGCGAGAATGGAATCCAAAGTGGACTCGAATCGATGCCACACACAAAAAAAAAAACAAAAAAATTAGCAATGTTGAATGACAAACATCTAAAAAGAAGAAGAAAAAATAAAGAATTTCACCTTCTTCGGGGGAGCGAGCTGGAGACGAAACGAGCCGACTATGAGGACAATTCCACCAAAATAAGGCTACAAAACAAAGAAAAGAGCACCTCCCAAAAAAAAAAATCGAAATTTAAATATATCCTATATCATTTTGTATGCTTCAATTCTATTTTTCTACCTCAAAACCTTTTATCTTTTAAGGGGTGTTGTAGCTAAATTTTCAATATCAACTCAAGTTTCTCTTCTCTCCCTCTTCTCTCCCAACCAAAGAAAAACATCTAAAAATATATAACCTCCAAAAACCACCCTTAACAATGAAGAAGATGGGATTATTTATAAGCCAAATTATGGCCAAAAGAGGGGGAAATGTTATTTAAAATTTGAATTTTAAAAGGGGTAAGGTTGGGGGGAAAGGGGAGAAAGAAAATTGAGCTGAAAGGGAATAGGGGTCGGGCTGGAAATGTTTGGAAGAGTTGGGCCAGGGAGAAGTTGGGCTGGAAAGGGAATTAATTGGGTTGAGGACAAAAATGGGCCTAGGGTAAATTAGGAGAAGACCCAAATTCAGTTCTTAAAAATTGAAAGGGAAAAATGGGTTCAATTTAACAAATAGCCAAATATAGTTAAGATGATAAATTTGGCTAAACCTTAAATAAAATGAATTTGTATTAATTAATTAACGAGCTTCTTATTTAGTAATATAATTATTTGAATTGTAAAATAGTGGTTCAAAATATAACCATAATTTAAACTAAATTAGCTAAATTAGAATACTTACTAAAATTTAAAATATTTTGAGAAATAATCATAAAATTTATAAAACTAATTATTTTTTAAATTGTTTGGAAATTTAAGAAGCTCGAGAACTAATTTATACCGGGGAGGGTCAAAATTGGGTGTCAACAACCAATCGTATAAAAACCTTTTTTTTTAATTTTGTATATAATTTTATACAAATCAATATTATTTTTCCTATTCACATTCCACTTTTTTCTCATATACTCAATACTTCTATCCGATTTTGAATTTCAAATTGGCAAAAATGTAATTTCTCCCTCCCGAAATTGAATTCAACTTTCGCAGGTACTCCTAAAATTTAATCGTTTTCCATTTTTTCCCTTATTCAACAATTGTATATGTATTGTGTTTCTTATTTTTTTCCATATTTTTTTGGTGAAATAATCGATTGTTCTTGTTAGATCACAAATTCTTTAAAATCAGAATGAATGAATCATCTTCATCTATGAGGATTACCAGAGGTATTCCATTGCATGTCAATTTTGTTTACAACTTACTCTCGTTTTCAATGGGTTTAACTCAAGGTTTTGGGGTTGTTGTAGGGTCTATGGTAAAATCCAAACAAGTTCAACATGAACAAACAATGAAAAAATTGAGATAAAAAAAAAATATGACCCTACGGCAGTTCAAAAAGTTCTTAACAATGCCAAAATAAAATTGTTATCTTATTTAACGCTTCAGTTACAAACCACTTTTTCTAAAATAAAATTAGATAAATAAAAAGCAAAAGAAAAAGTGGTTTGTAACTTAAGCGTTAAATAAGCTAACAATTTTATTTTGGCATTGTTAAGAACTTTTTGAACTGCCGTAGGATCATATTTTTTCTTTGATCTCAATTCTTTCATTGTTTGTTCATGTTGAACTTGTTTGGATTTTACCATAGACCCTACATTAACCCCAAAATCTTGAGTTAAACCCATTGAAAACTAGTAATCCTCATAGATGAAGATGATTCATTCATTCTGATTTTGAAGAATTTGTGATCTAATGAGAACAATCGATTATTTCACCAAAAAAATATGAAAAAAATAATAATACAATTGTTGAATAAGGGGAAAAAAATGGAAAAAGACTAAATTTTAGAAGTACCTCGGAAAGTAGATTTCAATTTCAAGAGGGAGAAATTGAATTTTTGCCAATTTGAAATTCAAAATCGAATAGAATTATTGATTATAGGAGAAAAAGGTGAAATATGAATAGGAGAGATAATATTGATTTGTATAAAATTATGTACAAAATTTTTTTTAAAAATAATTTATACGATTGGTTTAGGAATAGATGGTGGACTCCACTAACTATAGAGAAAAAAATTTATAATTATAAAAAGTAAATAAATCAAACTATACTCTTATTATATAATTACTTAGGGATGTTTGCCCTATGTAATTTTCTCATTAATGGGGTTATGTAGTTGCTGGGCTGAATATGTGCGTCAGATGGGTTTACTTTTGGAACTGGGCTGCTCTCATATTTTGGAGTTTGGGCCTTTTAAGTTAATCTTCTAAGAGGCCCAACCTTTGTGATCTGCCATCGAATCTCTTTTTGGGTCTATTTCTATGTAGTAAAAAGGAGAAAAATGGTAAGATAATAATGCTTTATAGTTATGGTTTTCTCGTCTAATGAGAAAATTAGTAAATTTGTCAAAAAATTTAACTTAATTAGTAAAGTTTTTCATACTTTATAAATATTAGTAAAAATATACAAGAATGTCATTATTTTAAAAAACTTTTTGTATCCTAATATGCTTCTTACTTTATCTCCAATTTTTTATAATACACGTTTTCAGTTACTCTTTTAATTAATTCTCTCTCCTATTTTGAAAAAAAATGAATTTCTCTCTCCCTCTCATACTTATCTCTTCAAATTATCCTCCAACATTCAAGCTGCTCATTATTTCGTATATTTTAATTTTTTCTTTAATTAATTAAATCATAGCCATTAAATTTAACTTATGCCACATGTCATTAATCAAGACTAAAACTTGAGAAAAATGAAGACAATGAAAATGGAGAGGAGCCGAATCCAGTTCTTTTGATTAAGGTATTAATCTTTATCATATTTTTTGATTTCTTTTCTGATTTTATTTTTATTCAAATCTTTCAGAATTATTGTTTGTAGTTGAAATCTTGGTTAGAGATTGATATCTTCTAAAACACTATCTAATGACTTAATCGTAGAGGATTACTAGATATATCCAACTTAATCAATAATTTTCTATCGATTTTCCATCATTTAATCTATTTATTACTCAAGACCGATTAGTGTTATACTCTGATATTTATATTTGTATTTATCTTTAGTTGCCTGATTTTTTTTTTGTATGCTGAATCAGTTAATTATGTTATATTACGTAATGATTTGTCATATTCTGTATTTTGAATCTGTTATGCATGTTGTATTTTGTAAAAATTTCAGAGCCTAAGTTGTTGTTTGGTTATTGTATTTTGAATCCTAGTGTATCGTTTCAATTTTTTTTATTATTTACATAAATTGAATGACATGTTATATTATGTTTTCAAATTTTAAGTGTTATATTGTATTTTGATATTCATTTTCAAATTCAATATACATCTTTGTTGAATATGTATTTATGGGTTTAACATTGTATTCATTCTAATTTTTATAATATTTTTCATTTTATATATATTTTATAATTAATTGATATATGGGCGCTAAATTTGTAATAAAAAATTAGAGAATTCAATGATCAAGCTAAACTTATTCAATAAAATATTTTTCCAAGAACTAATTATGTTAACGATAAAAAAACACCCTATCAACTAAAGTCCTCATAACACTAAAGCTTCAAACAAACGAAGAAAAATTGGTTGATCTATATTGTTTGCGTGTTCAACCCCAGGTAAACCTTTCTTTTGAGAAAATCTCATATTTCAAACGGCAAAATATAATACAATTGAACTCATATGATGTTTTTCGTATTCAATTGAACTTCTTAGTAACGAATTTGTTATGTTGATAATAATTATTTGGAAATTTTGTAATTAGATTTGTATACAAATGTGTTTATTTATATATGTATATTTATTTTGTGGATATGAATATGTATAAATATAAATTTGTACATTTTTAACTTTATCAATGTAAAAATACATTTGAAAAGTATGTGTGATTGATTGTATAAATTGTTTAGTTATTGAAAAAAATGTATTTGTACAAATATGTGAATGATGGAAGGGCAACTTTCACATATAGCAAATAAAAAATTCATACTTGTATGCTATAACAAAGTTTGCATAATTGCGCTCCATAGCAAACATAGAAACTGTATAGTTCGCTATACATATACAGTTGAAGCAAATTGTATAAAACGAAGTGTATAAAACATGAAAGAGAAAGACACTTGGGCAGAGAACTGTATAAAAACGAAGTGTATAAAACGAATTATATTATTATAAGTGTATAGAACGATTATATACAATTTGAATTTGTATAAAATGAGAAAGAGAGAAAGACAAAAGAGATTTGACAAGGAATATACAATTGAATCGAATTGTATAAAACGAGAAAGAGAGAAATTAGATACAATTTGAAAATTGTATAAATTGAGAAAGAGAGAAAGACAAAAGAAACTGGGCAGAGGAGTATTTTTATTGTATAATTATAAGTGTATAGGACGAAAATATATGTACTTGCATGTGTATATACAATTTTCTCACGCTTTATACAAACAGAAACACATTTTATACATTTCGCTTCTGTTTGTATAAATGAGAAAGGCGAGAGTGGCGAGCGAAATTTGGGAGAGTGGCGAGCGAGATCTGGAAGAGGGGAGAGAGGGGAACAAAAATATATATATTTATACAATTTTCTCTGCTTTATACAATTAGAAATAATTTTTATACACTTGTGTTTGTATAAAAAGTGAGGAAGCAAGCGAGAGATTGGAGGAGAATGGCGAGCGAGATATTTGGGAGAGAGGCGCCTGACAATTTTTTGCAAATGTTTGCTATGGAGCACAATTAAATCAAACCTTAGCTACTCCATTTATTTTATATTATTAGTTTGCTATCATATACAATTTTCCCGTGATGGAAATACCTTATGAGCATGTTTGGCTTTATTGAAGTGGGAAAGCCAACCAGATGAATATTGCTCAGATGTATACACTTTGTTGAAGATTTGTGAATCACATGAATGTATCATTGAATATTTAATATAGTCTTTATTTTTCACAAGGACATATGAATATCATATATAATTTTTTAAAAACGTTATGATATTTTAAGTTGTGCAATTATGAAAATATTTTTGCCAATCTATATTGTTTGCAAACAATATTTGGATAATGTCGATCACTTTGCTCGAACTTCAAGCATCTTTTGCTAATAGTTCATATATATGTGGTTGAAATTAATTTTGAATTTCATTCAAAAATCTTTAAACTTCGCCATGTATATGAAACTTCAAACTACTAGACTTTATCAAACCTAACTTCTCATTGTTAAAGGATGACAAAAGTCTCACATCGATGGTTAATGAGATGGGTGGACTCCTTATAAGGCTTGGGCAATCCTCCTCCCTTTGAGCTAGCTTTTGGGGTGTGAGTTAGACCTAAGACCTAATTTTACATGGTATCAGAGCAGGGCCCGTCTCACCCGATGTTGGGGTCCCCAAAATCAAAATTGCCCATGCACCAGATGCTAAGCACTGGGCGTGAGGTGGGGTGTTAAAGAATGACAAAAGTCAAATCGATGGTTAATGAGATGGGTGGACTCCTTAAAAGGCTTGGACAATCCTCCTCCCTTTGATCTAGCTTTTGGGGTGTGAGTTAGGCCTAAGACCTAATTTTACACTCATACATAATTATTTTTTTTCAAAATGTGTAGACATGCAAAAAAATTTAAAAAAATACATAGGTGTTAAACAATGATATCCTAATATAGTATCCCTACAATTTTTACTTCAATTTCAGTGAAGAAAATGGTAGAAATAGTAGGAGAATAATAGTTAATAAAGTAGCCTAACTTTGAAAAATAGCCCTACTCTATCATCCCAAGTCCCACTCTGAACTAGGCCACCTTCTTTTTTCACTTTTACCTTACCATATATCATTCACCAACATGTTATTCAATATTCAAAGTTCAAATTACTGTAATCCGGTATTATGTATTATTTTATATATAGTATAAAAGGTTGAGTAACCAAGACATGCATAATAATGTCATGTTATTGATACACACATAATTCTAATCAGGTACCACACGACTTTTTACTGTTTAATTTATTTTTAAGCTCTAACTAAGTTTAAATCATACACTGTAAAACACATTTAAGAGTGACGTTTTCAATAATGAGAACTCAAACTCGTAAAATTCAATTAAGGAATGAAACAGTTCCACAATTACACCGTAATCTTACATTGGTCCCTAGTGTTTGGTTGGTCTTTCTCCTGTCACTTCTAAAGTGAACAAAACAAAACCAACAATTATATCCACAAACAAATGCAATGAACATGAAAGGCAGAGTTGTCAGGAGAATATGAGGACAAGAATACTCTAAAATGTGAAAAATAGTCTAAGTAACAGAAAGTCAAGCAAGTTATAAATTGGCAGAAGTGTGGAGATTAAAAGAGTCAGAAAGCGTGGGATCCGATGATGATAATCTCAAGACTAGTCAAACCCTTTGACAATTCAATTACTTTGACCCAATAAAAATAATAAATAAAATGAAATTAATTGCACAAACCTACAAAAATAAAACTACATATTGAAAGAAACCAAAACGTACAATTCCTCACAGAAATTCTTTGACATTGGCTTCTGGCAGCAAATACACGTGCATATACTAAACTTTTAAAAAAAATATTAAATTAACTTTCGAAAAATAAAATAAAGACATTTATTTTAGATATTAGACGGAGTATTAGGTCATGCAACTAATATTTGTGTGCATGTGATGTATGTTTATCGAGTAACCATTTCTTAATTTTGCTTCTTTTAATGAAAAAATTGCAAGTATATCACTATGCATTTAAGTGCATATTTTTGGGTATGGTTTCAGGCGTATATAATATGTTTAAATCATTTATTCTTCCTTATCAAACACTAATAACATTAGTATAATTTTATAACGAATAAAGTGCGGATAAAAAGTGACATACATAGATTGTAGTATTCTACCTTATGAATTAGGTGTAAAGAAATTTGCAAAGAAAATACAACAGTGCCCAGATAAATATTGCCGAATTGAACCTAACAACAAATAATAATACGATAATCAAGATAAATTCTAACAACAAATAATAATAAAAGAAAATTAAAAACAATATGACGTAAATAGCAATAACACTGAGAAGGAAAACTAGACTATGCTTGATTAACAACTAGCCTTATATTCTAATCTTCAATCTTCAGTATCCGTTTATCTAGGGTCATGTTCTCAGTAAACTGCAGATGTGTATGTCTTTTTTAATCATCTCTCTCCAATACTTCTTTAGCATATCTCTACCTTTCTTTAGACCTACGTACTCTAACCATCATCACATATTTTCATTGAGGCATCTATGCATATATTCTCGTTACATATCTGAATCATCTTAGTCTTGCTTAACTAATCTTGTCCACTCATAACTTGTCCCAAATATCTTCGTCATTAATAATATACTATATCTCCTAGTATGTCCACACATCCATCTTATCATCCTCATTTATGCTATTTTTCATATTCTAGATTGACAAATACTCCACCCATACAAAGTAGTTGGTCTACCGTAACAATTACTCTGTATAGAGCTTAATTACCTTTAAGTCTTGATGATACAATCTTATCACACAAGACACCCACTGCAATTTCATTCATCCTATCTCGATTGAATATGTAACATCATAGTTAATCTTTCTCGTGATCTTTAATCTTTTTCTAAACGAGATTCGATTGGTTTGGCGAAATTCCAGATTTGACACATTAGAGTATATAGTAAAATATAACAAGGAATACGACAAAAAAATAAATGAAAAAGCTAACAAGGAATACATGAGTCAATTATATGACAACTATGGGCTAATTACAAACTTTAAATATATGGCAAAAATAGATATCTTAATCATTCATGTTAAAAAAGAGTGAGAGAGAAAAGTCTTTAAGTGGTGTCTAATCAGTTAAATAATACTTAGATATTAAACTAAGATTTACTTATTGGGGTTAGGTAAAGGTTGATAATGAAAATTCATATTTGGCGTATTCAAGATTGGTCCATAGCCCAGTCATCTACGAAAATGTTTATGCTTCTGTGGCCAATCAAATCTTGAAAGTTTATTCTTTCTAAATAATAAAATTAATTATCCATTTTATTTCACGTATCTCAAGTTAATTTGTCGCTTTTTAAATGAAAAATTCATTTCATAAAATTTATTTTATGAATTATGCTTTAAAATTTGAATTTAGTTATTACCACTTCATATAGTAATTTGATAAAAAAAAATTCTTAATTTACTAATATAAATAATAATATGAAAATTTTAATTTTTAATATAGAAAAATATATCTTTCAAGCAAAAAGAGTTGAACCTAATTATGCAGAAAAAGAGAGTACATGATTGGTAAACTTATAAATTTATTTATGTATTACGTCACTGCGTAGCTAATATGTATAAGTCTAGTAATCGATAACCAAACAATCCCTTAAGAGTTATCAGAACAAATTTTTGACTATATTGGTCTGGACAGTCTAATATATTTGGTAGTATTCATATGAACATATTAAATTTACATCTCAATTATTTTTACAGTTTTCAATTAATTTGTAGTATGCACTATTAAATGTGCATGTGTATACTTTGTCTCGCCTTATTTAAATTATTTTGCCAAATTAATTAACCTAATAAAGGTTAAAGAAAACAAGTGACTTAGACAATCATTGGGTTCTAAGATAAATTAAACATGTTTAGGGTATGGAACAACTCTTCTTTTTGCATAATTATAGTGTGAGGGGAATTCCAATTACGTGACACTAATTCCTATTGATTCCATGGACTCATAAATTTATAATCTCTACATAATTTGTTTATTTCGTTTTCATGGCAAAAACATGTGGAGTTATTGGCTCATACGTCAAGTCACAAGCTATATATTCTTTTTCTCTTGTTGATTTTGAGATTTGACTAATCTAAAATAACTATAAAATTTTTTATTTTGAATGATAAATTGCTCCTGTTATCAAATACGATATTATTTTCAATGATATCTATTTAAGGATTGAATTTTTCTTTTTGAATCATTACAACCTTTAATAATCATGTAAAAGCTATTCTCTGAACGTCAAGTTTGTCCATTGAATATATATATATAGAAGAATAATTTTCTTCTGACCAATGATTGAAATACACATAATAGACTGATCAAGTCTTCTCAGTGACTTTTTTTTTAATAAGAAAAATAGACGTAATTTAAATATCAAAAAATAAGATTTTCTCTTATATTGATAGACATCCAGTAATTATTTGAAATATGGGAAGTTCGACACAATTGAGATTTTTTTTCTTAAAAAAAATTGGAAGTAGACAATTCATAATTTGATGTGTATTTTTCAGAATGTATTCCAATTCTTGGATGAATAATTTAACATCTAATAGAAAAGCTATGCGTTGATTATATTTCAACTTTCAACACATTTTTTGTAATAATTAAGCATAACAACTTTACTATTCCAACGAAAAGAAAAACCTTTGATTTTATTTTCAGAAAATTTTCAAACGATTTTTTTTTTTTAAGTTTCTTATTTTATTATGTTTAATCAAATCATTTAGAATATCAAACACACAACATGCATGAACTTTTGAGGATAAAAAATATATAACATAAACTCTAATTCTAAAAAAAAAAAGAAAAGAGAGATCATGACACTATAGAAAATGCGTCGGTTTGTTGAAATAATTAACCGTAAAAAGAGAAAATATAGGTGCAATAATTGGGAAAAAAAATAACACTCTTGTAATATACAAATTTGCAATAGAAGAATTACTATTTAATTAGATTTTCTTCCAATGTTGATTTTGAAAAAATGATTAGATTTCTCTCCCAAGGGTATGTTGGAATGGAGTATCATTTTTTTTTAAAAAAAAAATCTATGTTTTGTTGATCAAAATGTTTTGAAATATTTAATCCAAGAAAACAAATTTCTTAAAAAAAAAAGAAAATGACATTCCTAATGGAAGTAAAGAAAACAAGTTACATAAATATCATTTCAAATTTATTGTCTCATTTCTACGCACCTAGATCCCCCAATCTCCACCACTCCCCATTCGTTTTCATACAATTTTGCTAGATGACATATGAATAATGTTCTGGGTAATATTTTTTGCTTACTAATCAAATGCTAGAAAATAAGTAAGAACCCGATTTATTTTTTAAAATCTTTTTCATTGAAATCATTTTCCGTGGAGCATATTTTTCTTAATACCAAACACACCCTATAAGTTTTGTTCCATTTCTTTTTCTCCATGGTCCTTCTAGTAAAAGTGGTTATAGCATGCAATTACATGTACCTCTCCAACACGTATCCATCCATTTTTTCTTCAGTATTGGCTGTCAGAGAATAAAAACCAATCAAGAAACCACCATAAAAAGGAAGAAAAAAAGAAAAAAAAAAGTGGAATTATAAATATTCTTATGAGTTGTTTAGCAGAGAAATTCTGATTTGGGGAATATATATATTTTTATATATTTGTTACAGGAATAAAGGATCCTTATTTGCTCTACAGTAGGGAGTAGGCACGTATTTATGTAATAATGACAATAAATAGAATAAATTTGGGGTTCCTGAGAAGTCGTACAAATTTATATTTCTAGTTATTGAAAAAATAATATTAAGCAGTTAAGTTTAGGTTGATGTGATGTATTTTGATATACCAAATCTTAATATATGACTTGTCAACTTTTAATTAACCTTTAACCTCTAATGGATACAAAGTTAAATAGACCACGTATGAACATGAATCTCTAGTACATCTAAGGGAAAAAATAAATAAATTATAACATATTGATTAGCGTAATCTTCAAGTGGTCCGGAGAGAATAAATACATGTAAATCTTATGAAGTAAGGATATAAATAATATATATATTTTTCAAAAAATATAATATGAAGTTAATTAGAACTATATGCGATTGTACCCTTTTCACTAATGGTATCCTTCGACATTAATTTGGTGCAAAATTTTCCTTACATAAATGTGTTCTTTGATACACATGTTGGCTAGAAAATTCTCCCATCTTTCCTATTTATTTTGATTCGCATGTACTGTGCACATATGAGAGTTTTCTTGTTTACTTTTCTTGTGAACATTTTCACATGCTAGAATTATTCAGTTGGCAAAAAAGAATTCACGTCTCACATCATAACATAACCAAAGTCTCCTTTTTAGGGTCGTCTCAATAATTTTGAGGCCTTAAATAAAATTTGAGAGAGTGAATCCTCCTTTCTAGGATTAGGGTTATGATTATAATATGAATATTTTGATTCTTCTATAGTGTTATTGTAAATAAAATTATTATATTTTGTTCTCATAGTCTCATATTTATTATTACGTTGCTTAACTACAATAGGATAAATGGATAATTTCTAGTGAAGAAAACTAAGAATAAAACGCGAATTAGGGGAAGTAGGGTTTGTTCGCAGACAAATTAGTGGCTAGGATAGGTATGCGTCTAATTTTTCCTTCTTAGATCAAATTCAATATATAAAGGCATTTGGAGAGATTCACCATATTTTTGCTCAATGATATAGGTGTGATGTCGATCTGGATATGAGCTCAGAGGTGATAGAATGTGTGCGTCCACTATCAGTCAACGGATCAGGTTCCTTGACTCAAACAGTTTAAGAACAAAGAGAAAATAATAGCAAGAACACAACACAAGCAGTTTGTTTACATGTAAACCTCCTTGCTCAAGGGAGTAAAATCACGACCTGTCATACAAGATTTTCAACCGTTTTCACTAATCTTCTCAAGCAAAAGTGAAACCCAGTTACAACCAATATGAGAAAAAGTTATTAATCTCTCGTCTAAGTGATGACCCTATCACTTACTGGCCTAAGCAAATACCACACTGCCCACTAAGCTATCATCACTAGACAACTTAGAATTTGACTAAGCAACACGCAGGTTGCCCACTAAACCACCACGCTCCGGATGACTTAGATTTTTACTAAGCAACACACAAGGCTGCCCACTAAATCAGTTGTACTCAACTAATTTAGGATTTTCACACCACACAACTATCTGATTCCTTTATAGATGTAGGAATAAATTTACAATGTGTGTATAAAATAAATAATTCTAAGACAATTAAGCTTCCAGCTCTTTCAGATTCGAGTTGATCTTGAGGATGCTTCTTTACTCTTTTTTTTTTTTAGGTTTTTCAAGAGTTCTTGAGATGTTTTCAAGCTTCAAAAACACTTAGGTTATGACTTTTGGACATAATCTTTATGTAGAATAGTCACAACCTTCGAGACCGTGCGATTGGCCAAGGCTTCTGCCACTGTTGGAGACTGTGCACTAACCACTTGTAATTTTTCCAACCTGACAGTTGTGCAAAGTCATGTTTCTGCCACTTTTGTCACTGTTGGAGACTGTACACCAACCACTTGTACTTTTTTCAGCCTGTCAGTTGCATGTACATTTGCGTAATGGATCAGGTCCCTCTGCCCTTTCTGCCACCGTTGGAGACTGTGCAGTAACCCCTTGTACTTTTTCCAGCCTGGCAGTCGCATGTATATTTGGAGAATGGATCAAGTCCCTTTACAAGGTCCCAGAGTTTGTCAAATCATCAAAACTACAAATAACATTTTCTCCCTTTTGATGATGACAAACTGTTGTACTTTTTCCAGCCTGGCAGTTGCATGTACATTTACACAATGGATAAAGTCAAGAGTACCCTGGATTTGTCAAATCATCAAAACTACAAATAACAAGAGGCTCCAGAATCATGATCATATTATCAACAACAGAATGATCTGGGAGACCCTTGTACTTGTCACTTTTCATCATCTGAGTGGTGACCACTCAGTGGAGCGTGAACTACAAACGCCACATCTAGCTTTCCATGTCACTTAAAAATGCCACGTAGGAAATGATATGTTAAAAATAGGCCATTTCTTTCTCTTTCAAACATTTCTTTCTTTTTTCCTTTTCAACTAGACCCTTGTACTCTCTAGTCTCGATTTACATCATTCATCACTCTGATTTTTTTTTAATTTTGTGAAGTGTTTGAGTATACGTTTCACTCCATAGTTGTAAGTTTGTCGACTAGTTTTCTTTCTCTTTGTTTTGCAGTTGTGTTTTTGGTGTTTCATTTTTAATTTTGATGTTTTGAGTTCTCGTTAGGGTTTGATACTATTGCAGAGGTCGTAGTGTGATTTAGGGAGGAATTTAATTTTTTTCAACATGCCTAATAACAACTTGTAGAAGTATTACGCATTCAATGACATTTGTCGTGAATATCTAGTTCAAACTTAGGATTTTTTCATATCTTTCATTTTTGTTTATTTTTTTATCAATTTTGTTGGATTTATTTCTGGTTAGTGGATTATATCATATTATTATAGAGGATTTTGTTGTATTCCATAAAGAATTATAATAAAATTAGTTTTTTTTGTCGATCAGGAATTTTGTGAATTAGTTTTTTTTGGTCATTTAGGGATTTTTGTCAATCATCTGAATATATTCTCACGACTTTGCAAGCATGGTAGGAATATGACCTCAACAATTATTTTATGGTGACTGTTTTTTATCTGATCCTGAACTCAGGTATGTTAGTGGAATTTTTTATCTTGAAAAAATAAGAATTGATATGGATGAACTTTAATTTATGTTTTTTCATAAATTAGCTAGAGAATTGGGAGTCAAAAAAGTTAAACCTTTGGGTGTATAGTTAATAAAAGAGGTGGTTAGTGTGTTGAAAAGTGATGCTGATGTATTGAGATCTATTAATACAACTTAAAGGGTGGAGACTTAGTTGATGTGTGTGTGGTACATCAAATTAGTTCTCATGTAACAGTTGAGGATCCTACTGAGGTGCAAATAGCCAGATTGCTTACTCCATAAAAAGGTAAGTCCCCAACCTACTGCCTCCACCTACTATTATAAATGTTAGTGGTCATGTTTCTTTTTCTCAACCAACTTATATAAATGTAAAAGATCAGTAGCCTAGGGTAAAGAAAGGTAAGAATAAAGAGGTTGTTGCTCCAGAGGTTTCTTTATAGGACTTAGATAGAGATGAATGTCAAGGTGAAGGTAATGACTTTTATTCCTACCACCTCCAAACATCTGATGAATTTGATGTACATGTAGATGCTGAAAAATTTGATTTTGAGTCACTTTATGATGTTGATGAGAACATTGATGACTCAAGTGAGTTGGATATTGAGTTTGTTGAAGCTAGACAATCAAATATTCAAGAACAAGTTAATAAAAAAAGACTGCTAGAATAAATGTCGATGAGATACCTTTTGGTCCTATAGGTATATATAATGATTTTGAATTTAAAAGAATAAGAAGGAAAGATATGAAGAAAATTGGGTGGGGATGACCTGTATTTTGATAGCTCAGATCCTAGAAGTGATATTACTAAAAATGAAGTGAATCTTTTTTATTTTGATGAGGTTATACATCCAACCACCTAGGAATTCAAGTACAAAAGTCTATTTTAACTCAACTGTCAGAATTTTTTTTTCTTTTCAGTTGTATATAATTTTTTTTGAATAATGTTCAGTTTAAAGAAGCACTACAATCTTATTCTATTCAGAAAGGTGTGAACATTAAGCTTAAACCTAATGAAAAGGAGAGGATTAGGAAATAATGTCTTAAGAAAGGTTGTCCTTGGCATACTCTTGGAAGTATTGAGGATAAAACTAAAAATTTTACTGTGTATTTTCTGTGAAGACACATTTTCCTGTCTATAAGTTTTTCAAAACAACAAGAAACAAGTTGTGTACTCAAAACTGGATTTGTAAAACTTACAAAGTCATAATCATGAGTGAGCCTAGCATAAGACTCCATCAAATTCAAAGCTTGGTACAAAAGGATTATGAATTGTATGTTAGTAAAACAAGTTGTAGAAGAGAAAACAATGAAAGTCATGAATGAGCATATGAGTGATCTCATAGAGGAATATGCTAGATTGTATGGCTATGGTGAGGAGTTGAAGTCTACAACTACAAGAACTACTGTGATTGTTAGGAAATCCAAAAATACAATTCCTAAAAAAGAGGTAAATCAAGGAATTTATATTCGTCTTGAAGCATTAAAAAATGGTTGGATGGAGGGGTGTAGAAGGATAATTGGTTTTGATAGTGCATTTCTGAAAGGTGTGTGTAAAGGTGAACAATTGTCTTGCATTTCCAAGGATGGAAACAATCAGATGTACCCTGTAGCATGAACAATAATTAATAAAGAATCCAAGGACACATGGTCTTGATTTATCAAGTGCATCAAACATGATTTGGAACTGAAACAAACTGAAGGTGAAGGATTGACAGTTATGTCTGATATGTAGAAGGTATAAGAACACTTTGTAGTTTTTTATTTTACTATGCTATAGAAATTTCTTTGTTATACATATAATCTTGTATTTTTTCTTGGTATGACTTTTTTCTTTGATAGGGTCTTAACCTAGCACTTGTTAATTTATCGCCAAATGATGAGATTAAATGGTGTAGTAAACATATATGGACCAACCGGAAGAAGGTATGAAGTGGTGAAAAAAGGAGGAAAAAGTTTTGACAGATTGCGAGGGCTCCATTTGAAGTTCATTTACAATCAAAACTTGATGAACTAAGTCTATTGGGGGAAGGTATTGTGGAAATATTGTTAAGTACAATAGAAGTGCATGGTGTAGGGCAATATTCAAGGATCATATCAAGTGTGACATAGTTGAGAATAATATGTATGAGACATTCAATTATTGAATTTTGGCAGCTAGATTCAAATGAATGATCACAATGTTACACGAAATTAGAGTCAAAGTCATGAAAAGAATGACTCAAATGAGGGAGTTTTCTGTAAAATGGATAACTGATGTGTCACCTATGGCAATGCAAATTCTTAGTTATAATGCTGAACGTGCAATCATATGTGAGGTTGAATTTAATGGAGATAATGACTATGAGATTATGCATCCACGATATAAACATGTTGTTAATCTCCAAAAGAAAGTGTGTAGTTGTAGGTCATGACAACTGAAGGGTATTCCTTGTGCACATGCAATTACTGCAATGCTTTACAAGGATCTAGATGTTGAGTCATTTGTTAATCACTAGTACAAGAAGGGAACATATTTAAAGGCCTACAATAAATTTATTCAACATATGATAAACATAAAGATGTGGCCCAAAAGCACAAGACCATTCACTGAGCCACCTGAAATCACTCCTATATCGGGAAGACCAAGGAGAAAAAGAACTAAAAATAGTGATGAGCCTAGTAAGAAGAAGTTTGGAGGCTACAAGGAAAGGAAAACATGAAATGTTTTTGGTGCAACTATTTTGGACATAACAAGAAAGGATGTCTAACTGTTGTAAGTTTTGCTGTAACTTCTTCAACTTTGTTGATGAAATTTATTTTTAGATATACTTCTTAATTTAGTTTTGAAATATTTTGTATGTAGAAAAATGGCTATACTACTGGAGGTGGTTATTCTTATGGTGCAACTGCAACTTTTACAGGTTCAACTGATGGTGATACAAGTGGTAGTGGTCTCTATAAGTAAGAATCTTGGTGCCAAAAAGGGGAAGTAACGACCAGTTAGACTTGTTCTTGAAGACATAGTCGCTAAGAACCTTTAGAGACGAGATTATCGGTCTGGTCGCTGATTCTTTTTCGCGTCTGGTATAGCGCTGGTCCTTAAAATACTTTTCGGGATCATATATCTGGTCAAAAGTAAGTAGAAATAGAAGTCACTCAAACTAAATTGTAAGAACTTCAACTAATAGAGTGTTGAAAGAAATCAATTTCTCTCGTAGTAATTAATAATACTACTACTTCTCAACAACTTTCTTAAATTGCATTTTGCTCAAGGATTCTAAACTCAACTATTCAACTCATGAAAACTTTATAGATCACAAAGTAACTTGATATTCAAAATATTGACTGAAAGCGAAGATTGACAGCTAGTTTCGAGTCAATATTGTTCAAGAAATTGCAAAAACTTCAAAAAGAGAAAGTGGAATTAAACTAGAATGCTACTTAATATTTCAGATGTTTAAACAAATCTCAATGACAATTTGTTTCTTTCTCGTCTTATCCTCAATCTACTCATCGAACAAATAAAAAAAATTCAGATGCTTTAATAAAGCTCATTAACAATTTTGTTTCTTTCTCGTCTAATCTTTTTACTGTCAATAAAAAGAACCATTCAAAATCAAAACATACAAACTAGGTACTGAAATTAAAGACACTAATGGTAAAAATATTCAACTAATTCATCGCCTAATAGAAAAAAATTGCAATGCCAGTCTTACAAAATATTTTTGGCAGCCCTAGAAATATGCAACCCTAACAGAGAAATTTCTTAAATAAACTCTCAATTAGCTCCTCTTTGACCCTCAACCCCTAGTCTTACCTACAAAACTACCATTTTGGGTGCTAACAAAACAATGAGTATCCATAAGAGCCCAATTACATATTATTCAATCATCACAAACAAAAGTGAAAGATTATATCAAAAAAGAAGAAGAGGGAGATGGATATGGAGGAATAAACTTACTTTAGATGTAAAAACTAGATGAAACATTTTTCTCCAAAGAAAATGCCTTCAAGCTTCAAAACTTAGGAGATTTTTCTGTCAATAATGCCTTCAACTTTCAAGATTTAGGAAATTCAAAGACTACTGCATAGAGCAAAAGGGAAAACACAGAGGATACTTCACCGATTTTGGGGTTTAGGTTATTATTATATATAGAGAATTTTTTAGAGCCTTTTACTCTTTTTGGTTCCCGCTACTGCCTTTTAGTTTCCCGCTGAACATTTCATTTAGGAAATGACATGTTAAAAATAGGTTATTTGTTTCTTTTTCAAACGTTTCTTTCTTTTTTCCTTTTTAACTAGAACCTTGTACTCTCTAGTCTCGATTTACATCATTCATCACTGTGATTTTTTTTTTAATTTTGTGAAGTGTTTGAGTATACGTTTCACTCCATAGTTGTAAGTTTGTCGACTAGTTTTCTTTCTTTTTGTTTTGCAGTTGTGTTTTTGGTGTTTCATTTTTAATTTTGATGTTTTGAGTTCGAGTTAGGGTTTGATACTATTGCAGAGGTCGTAGTGTGATTTAGGGAGGAATTTAATTTTTTAACATGCCTAATAACAACTTGTAGAAGTATTACGCATTCAATGACATTTGTCGTGAATATCTAGTTCAAACCAAGGATTTTTTCATATCTTTCATTTTTATTTATTTTTTATTAATTGTGTTTGATTTATTTCTGGTTAGTGGATTATATCATATTATTATAGAGGATTTTCTTGTATTCCATAAAGAATTATAATAAAATTAGTTTTTTTTTGTCCATCAGGAATTTTTTGAATTAGTTTTTTTTTGGTCATTTAGGGATTTATGTCAATCATCTGAATATATTCTCGCGACTTTGCAAGCATGGTAGGACTATGACCTCAACAATTATTTTATGGTGACTGTTTTTTATCTGATGCTGCACTCAGATATGTTAGTGGAATTTTTTATCTTGAAAAAATTAGAATTGATATGGATGAACTTTAATTTATGTTTTTTCATAAATTAGCTAGAGAATTGGGAGTCGAAAAAGTTAAAACCTTTGGGTGTATAGTTAACAAAAGAGGTGGTTAGTGTGTTGAAAAGTGATGCTGATGTATTGAGATCTATTAATACAACTTAAAGGGTGAAGACTTAGTTGATGTGTGTGTGGTACATCAAATTAGTTCTCATGTAACAGTTGAGGATCCTACTGAGGTGCAAATAGCCAGATTGCTTACTCCATAAAAAGGTAAGTCCCCAACCTACTGCCTCCACCTACTATTATAAATGTTAGTGGTGAAGTTTCTTTTTCTCAACCATCTTATATAAATGTAAAAGATCAGTAACCTAGGGTAAATAAAGGTAAGAATAAGGAGGTTGCTGCTCCAGAGGTTTCTATATAGGACTTAGATAGAGATGAATGTCAAGGTGAAGGTAATGACTTTTATTCCTACCACCCCCAAACATCTGATGAATTTGATGTACATGTAGATGCTGAACAATTTGATTTTGAGTCACTTTATGATGTTGATGAGAACATTGATGACTCAAGTGACTTGGATATTGAGTTTGTTGAAGCTAGACAATCAAATATTCAAGAACAAGTTAATAAAAAAAGGCTGCTAGAATAAATGTCGATGAGATACCTTTTGGTCCTGTAGGTATATATAATGATTTTGAATTTAAAAGAATAAGAAGGAAAGATATGAAGAAAATTGGGTGGGGATGACATGTATTTTGATAGCTCAGATCCTAGAAGTGATATTACTAAAAATGAAGGGAGTCTTTTTTATTTTGATGAGGTTATACATCCAACCACCTAGGAATTCAAGTACAAAAGTCTATTTTGACTCAACTGTCAGAATTTTTTTTTTCTTTTCAGTTGTATATAATTTTTTTTGAATAATGTTCAGTTTAAAGAAGCACTACAATCTCATTCTATTCAGAAGGGTGTGAACATTAAGCTTAAACCTAATGAAAAGGAGAGGATTAGGAAATAATGTCTTAAGAAAGGTTGTCCTTGGCATACTCTTGAAGTATTGAGGATAAAACTAAAAATTTTAGTGTGTCTTTTCTGTGAAGACACATTTTCCTGTCTATAAGTGTTTCAAAACAACAAGAAACAAGTTGTGTACTCAAAACTGGATTTGTAAAACTTACAAAGTCATAATCATGAGTGAGCCTAGCATAAGACTCCATCAAATTCAAAGCTTGGTACAAAAGGATTATGAATTGTATGTTAGTAAAACAGGTTGTAGAAGAGAAAACAATGAAAGTCATGAATGAGCATATGGGTGATCTCATAGAGGAATATGCTAGATTGTATGGCTATGCTGAGGAGTTGAAGTCTACAACTACAAGAACTACTGTGATTGTTAGGAAATCCAAAAATACAATTCCTAAAAAAGAGGTAAATCAAGGAATTTATATTCGTCTTGAAGCATTAAAAAAATGGTTGGATGGAGGGGTGTAGAAGGATAATTGGTTTTGGTAGTGCATTTCTGAAAGGTGTGTGTAGAGGTGAACTATTGTCTTGCATTTCCAAGGATGGAAATAATCAGATATACCCTGTAGCATGAACAATAATTAATAAAGAATCCAAGGACACATGGTCTTGATTTATCAAGTGCATCAAACATGATTTGGAACTGAAACAAACTGAAGGTGAAGGATTGACAGTTATGTCTGATATGTAGAAGGTATAAGAACACTTTATAGTTTTTCATTTTACTCTGCTATAGAAATTTCTTTGTTATACATATAATCTTGTATTTTTTCTTGGTATGACTTTTTTCTTTGATAGGGTCTTAACCTAGCACTTGTTAATTTATCGCCAAATGATGAGATTAAATGGTGTAGTAAACATATATGGGCCAACCGGAAGAAGGTATGAAGTGGTGAAAAAAGGTGGAAAAAGTTTTGACAGATTGCGAGGGCTCCATTTGAAGTTCATTTACAATCAAAACTTGATGAACTAAGTCTATTGGGGGAAGGTATTGTGGAAATATTGTTAAGTACAATAGAAGTGCATGGTGTAGGGCAATATTCAAGGATCATATCAAGTGTGACATAGTTGAGAATAATATGTATGAGACATTCAATAATTGAATTTTGGAAGCTAGATTCAAATGAATGATCACAATGTTATAGGAAATTAGAGTCAAATTCATGAAAAGAATTACTCAAATGAGGGAGTTTTCTGTAAAATGGATAACTGATGTGTCACCTATGGCAATGCACATTCTTAGTTATAATGCTGAACATGCAATCATATGTGAGGTTGAATTTAATGGAGATTATGACTATGAGATTATGCATCCACGATATAAACATGTTGTTAATCTCCAAAAGAAAGTGTGTAGTTGTAGGTAATGACAACTGAAGGGTATTCCTTGTGTACATGCAATTACTGCAATGCTTTACAAGGATCTAGATGTTGAGTCATTTGTTAATCACTAGTACAAGAAGGGAACATATTTAAAGGCCTACAATAAATTTATTCAACATATGATAAACATAAAGATGTGGCCCAAAAGCACAAGACCATTCACTGAGCCACCTGAAATCACTCCTATATCGGGAAGACCAAGGAGAAAAAGGACTAAAAATAGTGATGAGCCTAGTAAGAAGAAGTTTGGAGGCTACAAGGAAAGGAAAACATGAAATGTTTTTGGTGCAACTATTTTGGACATAACAAGAAAGGATGTCTAACTGTTGTAAGTTTTGCTGTAACTTCTTCAACTTTGTTGATGAAATTTATTTTTAGATATACTTCTTAATTTAGTTTTGAAATATTTTGTATGTAGAAAAATGGCTATACTACTGGAGGTGGTTATTCTTATGGTGCAACTGCAACTTTTATAGGTTCAACTGATGGTGATACAAGTGGTAGTGGTCTCTATAAGTAAGAATCTTGGTCCCAAAAAGGGGAAGTAACGGCCAGTTAGACTTGTTCTTATAGACATAGTCGCTAAGAACCTTTAGAGACGAGATTATCGGTCTGGTCGCTGATTCTTTTTCGCGACTGGTATAGCGCTGGTCCTTAAAATACTTTTCGGGATCATATATCTGGTCAAAAGTAAGTAGAAATAGATGTCACTCAAACTAAATTATACGAACTTCAACTAATAGAGTGTTGAAAGAAATCAATTTCTCTCGTAGTAATTAATATTACTACTACTTCTCAACAGCTTTTTTAAATTGCATTTTGCTCAAGGATTCTAAACTCAACTATTTAACTCATGAAAACTTTATAGATCACAAAGTAACTTGATATTCAAAATATTGACTGAAAGCGAAGATTGACAGCTAGTTTCGAGTCAATATTGTTCAAGAAATTGCAAAAACTTCAAAAAGAGAAAGTAGAATTAAACTAGAATGCTACTTAATATTTCAGATGTTTAAACAAATCTCAATGACAATTTGTTTCTTTCTCGTCTTATCCTCAATCTACTCATCCAACAAATAAAAAAAACTCAGATGCTTTAATAAAGCTCATTAACAATTTTGTTTCTTTCTCGTCTAATCTTTTTACTGTCAATAAAAAGAACCATTCAAAATCAAAACATACAAACTAGGTACTGAAATTAAAGACACTAATGGTAAAAATATTCAACTAATTCATCGCCTAATAGAAAAAAATTGCAATGCCAGTCTTACAAAATATTCTTGGCAGCCCCAGAAATATGCAACCCTAACAGAGAAATTCCTTAAATAAACTCTCAATTAGCTCCTCTTTGACCCTCAACCCCCAGTCTTACCTACAAAACTACCATTTTGGGTGCTAACAAAACAATGAGTATCCATAAGAGCCCAATTACATATTATTCAATCATCACAAATAAAAGTGAAAGATTATATCAAAAAAGAAGAAGAGAGAGATGGATATGGAGGAATAAACTTACTTTAGATGTAAATACTAGATGAAACATTTTTCTCCAAAGAAAATGCCTTCAAGCTTCAAAACTTAGGAGATTTTTCTGTCAATAATGCCTTCAATTTTAAAGATTTAGGAAATTCAAAGACTACTGCATAGAGCAAAAGGGAAAACACAGAGGATACTTCACCGATTTTGGGGCTTTAGGTTATTATTATATATAGAGAATTTTTTAGAGACTTTTACTCTTTTTGGTTCCCGCATCTGCCTTTTAGTTTCCCGCTGAACATTTCATTCAAGAACCAGTAATTTTATTTTTAGAAAATATTTTAGTCAAATAGAGACTAGTAAATAATATTATTCTTATAAGTACATTTCAGGGACCATATTTATAACTTATCACTATATTTTGGTCTTTAGAAAGGCTTTTGTTGTAGTGTGGTGCAACTACATCAGCATCTTCGATAGTTATAACTGGTGAAAGTGGTGGTGAACCTACTAAAAGACCAACCACTTCTACAACAACTTACGGAGGTGCAACTACTGCTGCAACAACTACTGGTGAAAGTCCAAGTATTGCTCGACCAACAAGTCAATTTAGTACTCAGCATTCAACTACTAGTGTTAGTGACTCAAAGAATAGTAACAAAGTTAAAATAGGTGGTGCAAATCTTGATACAAGAGGTCAAGAACAAAGAAGCTAACAACAACTGATTTTGGTGTGCTATTTGGAGAAAATGGTAGTGTGATTCAGAGGGTAAGTATTATCATATAAGCACCTTTAGTTTGATTTTATAGAATATCTAACTAATATCATTATTGTGTTGTAACAGTCTGAAACTACTGATAGAGTGTTACACTCTGCACCATAGAAGAGTTGAGTGCCTAGCAATAACGATATTGGTTACAAACTCAATGGACTAAGGTGGAAGGATGGAGCTGCAATTATTAAAAAGCAGTTACAAGAACAAAGTTACAAACGAGCCACTTAGTCCACACCAAACACTCAAGACACATAATATTTTATAATAAAGACTCGTATGTTGCCTAGCTAAATTCTCAATTGTCTATGATATTTTTCACTATTAACTTAATTTTCAACTTTTGTGATAACTTGCTATGACAAATAAGTTATTTTTGCTTAATTAGTCTTGATCTTGATATTTTCATTGATTTTATTACATTATCATAGTACTTAGATGAACAAATTGTCAATACATCTTAAATACAAAAGATAGTAACCAAATGACAACAATCGCAACAACAATGATGTCAATACTAATGCTCGATCTCCCCTGTCTTCCATGATCAACATTTAGTGATTGATTCTTCACGTAGAATGCCTCAAAAGATTCTTTCTGGATTTGTTGATATTCTTGACATCTTAAGTTCAACATGAAGCCCACAATCGCAAGAACGAACAATCATTGTAAAGAACGAAAAAAATTAATGAGTAAGAAAAAAGCGAGAAATATAAAATACAGACTGCGCCGGATCGATTGTGAATAAGAAGAAGAAATTTGGAGAGAGATAACGAGCGAGAAAGAGAAGAAATTTTGGATATTTGAAGAAGAAATTAGGGGAATTTTGAGGAAAATGGCCAGAAATGACCGTTATTGGCTTTTTAAAAGCATCTTACGCTCCTAAAGTAGGTATAATTCACGCATTTGAACTACTTTTGCCACATGAGATGACAGGTCAAGAAAAAGGTTTAAAATGTTGTTATTCAATGAGTTGGAGGGTTCAGTTGGAAAAGTCGAGAGTATGAGGGCTCATGTGACAAAAAGTGACAAGTACAAGGGGCTTCCAGATCATTCTGCCTATTCAACTATGTGAATAAAAAAAATTGCTAGATTTCTGAATTAGCTTGACAACTCCATATAACTAATAATGAAATTACCCAAGCATCATAATTCTAGGTCTTAACTTCTCTTTGAATAACCTCCACATTATTTTTTCTTATATACTTTGATAAAATAACAAGTATAATTAATAACCAATCAAATCTTGATATTTGATAGCTTGGTAAAATAACTTCTCTTTGGATTCCATGACATGCAGGTTCACTTGAATTAAAGATTATTGCCGCGACTGATGTCCAACAACGTATTGTTGTGGATAAAGTTCAACTTGTGAAGTAGAAAGAATAAACTCAACCATTCAACTAGCAAGTTTTTTTACCCTTATATGATTTATGATATGCCATAAAAATAGCGCCAATTTTTTAAGTGTACGTGAATTTTTTTTTGGCTATTTTATATAATACTCCCTCTGTCTGAAATTGTTTGTCATGGTTTCTATTTTTAAAGTCAAACTATGAAAACTTTGACTAGCATTTTAATATATATTTTTTCATCATATTAATATGCAAAAAATTATAATTTATAGTACTTCTCATTCTCACTAGTTATAGAATATCTAATTTTTTGTTTAAAAAATTGACTTAATGTGATCTAATTTACCTTTGAAAATTAGTCAAATTGACTTTCGATAAACGCAACATGACAAACAATTCTGAACGGAGGGAGTAGTAATCTTTTTTAGTACTAATTTATCATGCTAGCAGTTAATTTTGTTTGCGCAATCTTTAAATTTTTTATAATTCTTTTTTCGAGGGAGTCTTTTGAACTGTATATCTTAGGATTTTTCTTCTTCTTAAGGATAAAGACAAGTAACTCAAATACCTAAAAATGAGTGGTGCTTCTAAACATGCTAATACGATGTTAGGTAGATCTATTAAGAAAATATTATGCTGGAAAAAATTATATAATTATTTTGAGATATACAGACTCTATAATTAACTTTAGACGAATAAAAAGGACTTTAAATGTTTTCATTAAATTAAGTTGTGAGGTAAAAAGTTGATAATAAATCGATTTACTTATTTTATATGTCATTCTGTGATGAGTATTATCGCTTCATTCACTTATTTCTTTAATTGTCTTTCTTACCAGGCTCATTTAACAATGTATATATTTATTTGCTTGATAATGATATTTTGTATATCTAATTTTAATAAAATGAACCAAACACCTAAGTAATAAATCTGATGTTAATAATCCTTGTGTAACTAATATAATTCCTATATAACAAATTCTTATATTATTATAATTTTGATATAAATTATATTCGAATCTAAAGACTTTTGATTACAATTAAATACACCTCGCACATACCACTATTTATACCAATTTATTTTCTTTCTTCTTCTATATTTTGACACTTTAAACAAACCAATAAGCTTATAAGTGATTTACATTAATTGATATAGTTAAAGTGGTTCTAAAATAAAATTAAACTTCTTTTTATTGTCATATATTGAAGGTAATAAAGGCTCACGATGTGAAATATAACCTGTAGCTCTTGGTTGGTCGGTGTAGTTTTATCCATTTATTAAAGCTTGTCTTGCCTATTTTCAATTTATTAATGATTCCACTACATGAAAATTACTACAACTAGTCACTTTATACTATGCATTTGCCACATCACTTTTCACAAACTAATTAAGTTTTTTTTTTTTTTATAAAACAAATGTAAAAGATTATCGTAACCATCAGAAACAATTACAACCTAAAGAGCACCTATTTACTGATAACAGAAATTAGGCCTCCGACAAAACAAAAAAACTAATTACATATTAAATGTTGAATAAACTGCCTACGATTTTGTGCTTCTTTTGAACTGCATATTAATTTTGTAAAATGTGTTTGATAATGTTTTCCCATTAAGAAATAAATAAATATTTTAAAAGTTTTTAGAGATTTTACTATCATTCGATAAAGTATATGAGAATAATATTGAATATAATATATTATTTTATTATCTTGACATTCGTTATATATGAGAATATTGTTTCTTATGCATTGTTTGATTTGATATTAAAAATAACATGCATTGCATATTTCTATCTATTATTTTTATTTATAAAAACATCCTCTACAAATCCGCTTAAAAAATGTAAAAGATGTTTTGAAGGGCAATCACGTCTTTAACAAAGCTAATCATACATTAAAGTATACAATTAATGAACTAATGCTTAGTTACACAAGTTGAAAATTGTACCAAACAAGGCATACTAATAATGCAAAAAGTTAATGTATATTTTTTTTAATGCATGCTATCAAAGGTTCTTTTAATTTATGAGGTCTTGACAAAAAAAAACTCAGAAGCTCTATAAGCAAATACTTATTGCAAAAGCTTAAATTACTGAATTTGCAAAAATTAAGCAACATTAAATTCAAAAACTTGTCATGGACTCATGGTCAAACTTAGCATAGTGGTAAATAATATTCGTTTGATAAAAGTAATTGCTTAAAAAGAAAAAAAAAGACAAAAATATATCCCTTTCTAACATGTAATTTGTGAGGATCTCGTGTATCATGCATCTAAATTTTGCTAAAATAACGTAAACTAGAGAGTTCATGTTTCATGCTTCTTCGATTATTCATGGAGTATTAGGAAAAGACAACTTTTTCACTAAATTCATATTTATGTTCTGACTAATTCCATAACATATATGTCACTTCGTATCAGTAATCTATATCAGATAATTCTGTTCACCAAGAATATTGATAATTTGTTTTCGCTGAATTTTAAACCTAAAACCTCAGATCTTTTAACCACTTCATTGACCGCTACGCCACACCTTGAGTTACTAAATTCATATTAACATAAAAGGATTGAAAATATGCCTTCACCCCATCAAAATCCAGAGTAATTTGGTTATCTGAATATAGACAAGGTTATAATTCCACTGTTTTAGTATAAAATGATTTTCAAGATTCATTAATATTTATAATTAAATATGGAACAAAATATTTCCGTATTATATCCAAAGATTGTTATTTTTTTAATCCCACTAAGAAAACAACCTAGCTAAGATAAACAAGAGAGAAAAATATCTCAGATCCTAATTAAAAGTGGCATAATTTTGGAATATAATTTTTTGATAGCCAGCTATCATGTTCTTTTAGGTATATTATGAAGTATGGTACGACAAACAAACCATAATGAGAGATGGAATATTACATGAATGGCAATTCAATAATGTAGTTTCACTATGAATCCAGTGGCTAGGATAAAAAAGTATATAATATGAGTATTATCACTCCTTTTGTAAGGTACACAAGCAATATTATGAAAAAAGATACTTATCAACATATATTCGTTTATACACTCGTATCGACAACTTATTTTTTTTTAAAAGTGTTTACGAAATCGATATAACTGATTAGGAGCTAAGTTATTTATGTATTGAATTCTTGATGAATAATATCATTTTATTTGGTAGCATTCTATCTTTTGTTATTAAATAGAATGCAATACGCCTGATACGATGTACATTTTTGTGCTTTAATAAACCCTCGTTATAACTAATATATGTATAAGTTATGAAGAAATTGATGTATTATTTATGTAAGACAAAAGATGAAATAAACTTATAATACATGTATAACTAAATTCTACATAACTAATTTTCAAGGAGGTAGTTTGTTTGTCGACTAAAATAATGCAGGAATTAATAACATAGAGATTAGTAATACATGAATTAATTATATAGAATTTAATTATTCATATATTAGTTATTTTATCTTCTATCCTACAATCTTCTCATACATGTTTTGGTCGTGAAAATTCCGAATATGAACCAAATTTAGGTTGTATTATCAATACTATGGTTTATGTGAAAACAAAACATTGTATATATAACTTATGCTAAAACAGTTTAGAGAGTATTTTTCCTAATTTTTATTACCAAAGAAAGTACAATATTATGTTAAACTTTAATGCACGAATAACTCCTCCTAGCAACCAAATCACCCTATTATCAATTTTGTACAAAATATGTATATTAGTGTATAAGAATTTTATATACACGTCGACACAATTATATAATATTTCGTGTCCTATAAACTTCAACCCATGAAGCTCTATTTGACACAATTATATAATAGGACCAATTATATAAATAGGACCAATTAGTTCAAATCTCAATCATAACTTCAAATTTTAACCAAAATTTTAATGTGACATTTCGATCATCGATTAATTTTAACTTTGAATATATCACGAAACTCATTTATAATCTTTCAAAACCCCGGTGATGGAGTTCTAATTTTTGTACTTGTAATTCATCAAACAATAATTAAATCTATGATGATGAATACAAATTTCATCCAATGTAATTTTAAAAATCTCACTTCTAATTCGCACAACATTGATTAAATTTGTGACGATAAATATAATAATAGTCTCAATAAATTTCAAAGCATTAAAAAAAATGAAAATCATAATCACAAATTAAGAGTTACTACCATTTCCTTAAGTATTTCCCAATATATACAAAATAGAATAAAAATCTAAATGATAGGCTAACTATGATTATTAGTTTGGGCCAAGTGATATAGAGGGTAAAAAAATCAAATATTTATATATTATTAAGGTAAATACTATAGAGTATAGGGATGATGGCGACGTAGCTATATATGACGAGTGGGGTAGGTTGGAGAGTGAAAGTGACACATTCTAAAATTTATTTTTCTCATATATCTCTTTCAAAAAAAAAAAATATTATGTTCATTATTAAGAAATTTAGTTTGTACATTTTTCAAAAAATTAACAAAGTAGCATAAGAAAATATTTTTCTCCGTACTAAACACTAGATTTCATGAACATACTTTTACTTTATCATTAGTTTCCTAAACAAAGTTTTATTTTTTTTAATAAAAAAGTTATGTTATAATTAGAATAAAAAGTATGTTTGCATAAAATTGAGGTATGGACAATATTTATTTAGCTCTTTATAGTAAGTAGTACTTAGTGTATATATATTATATATGATCAGGGGCAGACCCACATGGTGTCTGCCGGGTGCTTGAGCAGCCATTAACTTCGTTACAAAATATATATATATCTATGTAGAAATTGATAGATATTTGTATAAAATTAACATAGAACACTCAATAAATAAATCATATAATTGGCCCAATAGTTCTAGGATGGATACTTAAAACTTTTTTAGTGTTTTTATACCAAGGTTCGAATCTCATTATTAACACAATTTTTTTATAAAACATCCACAATCTTAAAATCTTGAATCCGCCACGGTGTATGATTTGATAGAAATCGGTGCCTACGTAGTGTTATCACCATTTGAGTAGTTTAAATTGAGGAAGCAACATCCTATGTTAAGTTAGGTTTAGGTAATCAATTCTTTCAGCATTTAATGCCACGTGTATCTATGAAATCCTATATATCTTAATAGTGTCCCTTTTCCATATGTTATGTATACATTAATATATTTTTTCATATATACTTTCCACGATTAAAGTGTTTTCTAAATCGTATATGAAATTTTTGATTAGGAATAAAAAGGTAAATATTATTTAATCACATCAGTAATTTATAATATAATTCTACTAATTAATAAATAATATGTTAAAATTTAGTGAAATGTTTTAAGTTTTAAGAAACAGTGTAGGTGAGTTTTAAGCCACTTGCCACCTGCTTTTTTTTAATGATATTACGTGTAACACTCAGCATAACGTGAGGGATTTAGCCTTAGGATTAGGGTTTTTTGTTCGTAGTTGGGTGTTAAAAGAAAACATTGTTATAAATACATTAATAAATGTTTGTGTATAAATTAATGGATTTAAATTATACAATCTTACGTCGAATGACCAAGACAGTCTTTTCCACAAGCAAGTTGGATATAAAGTATCATGGAATATAAAAGTACCAATGATAATATCATAGTCAACCTAGTCTATAGAGCGTAAAAATGGTTAAGTGTGCATAAATTTTTGAATAATAAAAATTGTTTTAGATAGATTCTTAATTTGAGGAAAAACAATAAAAAAAATGATTAATTAAAAGCATTACAAAATATGTGAATAATAATGACAGTATAATCAAAATAAATATACATACGTATAAATTTTACAAAAGATAAAAATTTTGTAATGACAAAAAATTTCAGATAGTTGCAGCGAACTTGAAGTGTTGTTGAACTGATCTATCCATCCAAACTGATCTATCCATCCATCAAAAGCAAAATCATTTTTTAAAAAAATAAAAAATAAATATGAACTTTGGTTATATCTAAAAGGCATAATTCATATATTGAATTTTAAATTTAGTTTTAAATTTTAATTTTGATTATCAATTTTTGCACTTTAACTATATAATTTTTAAATAAATAAAAATATGAGTTCTACATAGCACAATACACGTAGAACACTACGTAGGATAAAAAAATGACATGTAGGATGACATGTATGACATGTGTTTCTATTTGTTCAACTTTATACAAGTTAAAGCCAAGTTAAAAGAACACATTTATGTATTATGTCTATCTAAAAAAATGTACTCGTGTAGTATGAAAAGTAAATTTGTAATTGTCTTTATTTTGTTATTTTTTTTCTTATTTTTAATTTGAATTATTTTTTCTAAAATAAAAAATTTATAAAAAATATCTTTTTTCATTTTAAAAATATAATAACACCTCAAATATTATGAAATTCACTAAATATATTATTATTACGATGCTACACGGGAAAAGAAAAAAGTAATGAGGAGGTAAATTTAAGTATGTAAAAGCAGGAAAGATGATGATTTTTTTTACCTACAATTCAGTTGAAAGAGGACATATATGAGAGATTCTCTGTAGGTTTGTAATAATATCCCCTACGTTCCCTTTTTCTGAAAAAAAAAAAAACACTGAATTTCCCACTTAGTCAAACATGCAATATATATTTTTTAATATAAGTTCCAAGTGAACTTTCATTTTGATATGTTGGAATAAGATATGTTATTTTAAGAACTTTCAATTAAAGTAATTTGTACTAGCATAATATATAAACTATAACATCCAAATACTTGAGGGAGTGATATTCGTTTCCCTCTTTAGAAAAAGTAGTACTCAATATTATAATTTAGTGAGTTAAAATTTAATAAATAGGATTAATATAAACTAATATAGCAAAAAAGTAGGAGTATTTTGTCTAGTCAATTTTGATGATAAATAATACTAATAACAATACGGAGAATTGTACAGAATAATAAATTAATAATTTAAAATAAATAAAGTAGCTATTATTTAATTTAATTGTGTCCTATAGCAAATATTTATCTGTCGCCTGTTTTCCTAAACTCTCGCTCGTCACTCCTCCTCTGCTCGCCTCTCTCATTTTATAGAATAAAATTCTATAAATTGTTTTTTATTTTATATAAAGTGAGAGAAAATTATATATACTAATGCAAAAACATATATCTTCTTCCTATACGCTTAATTATATAATATACAAACATTCTACTTCGATTCAATCATACACAAATGCAAATTTTCTACGAATATTGCAGCGAAATAGGCCAGCGAATTATACAATTGCGAATCATACTATTGCAACGAAATATAATTTTCTATCACTTTATACGACAGAAGTTGTGTTTCTATTTTGTATAAAGAGAGAGAAAATATATATATACATGCAAAAACATATATCTTCTTCCTATACACTTGTAATTAAATAATATACAAACATTTTACTTCGATTCAATTGTATACAAATGAAAATTTTATAAAGATGTTGCAGGGAAATAGGTCAACGAATTATACAATTACAGCGAAATAGGCCAGCGAATCATACAATTATATATGTATAGCGAATTATACATTTATATATTTGCTAGCTAAAATATATAATTATATTTTTTTTATATATGTGAAAATTGCCCATAATAATATTTGATGTAGATATACACATTTTGTAAGCTTGTATGAAAGGTGATATGTACTTAAAATTATTTAGTGGCTCTTTCTTTTTCCTACATGGCCTGTCTTTCACCAACCATCATCTTCTCTAATAATGTGGCTTAATGCTTACCTCATATTTCATGTTAAGTAACTTTTTAAAAATATATATATATATTTCATCTTTTTTTTAAAAAAAAAAAAAGGACGAGAAAAGAGAAAGGGAAAATGTGGAAAAAAAAAATAATACAAAGGAGAATCGAGTACGTACTAATCGAATTAAAGTTTAGCCGATCAAAGCTACTAAGAGCTAGTGACAAATTTATAATTTTTAGTAATAGAGTTTAAAAAATAAAATATAGCGCATAAAATTTGAAACTGTTATTTAAAAATAAATTTTAAATTTTTATGTGATTGAATTATATATATATATATATATATATATATAGTCAAATGGATTCGTGTGAACACCCTGCCGGGTCCTAAATCTACTTATGCTAAAAGCCTGTTTAAATGTATTTATAATTTATTTAAATATTTATTTTATTCTTTATTGAAGTTTTATATTTTTATGAGAAGAATTGTATTATTTATAAAATTATATATATATATATATATAAATTTACAAAAGTTAAGAATGATATATTAAGATTTAAAGTGTGTTATTAGTGCTTTTTTAATATTAATTATCTTACAAATTCAGAGAAAATAGTTTATAACAAGCAAAAAAAAACTCATAACTCGTATAATTTGATTAATTTTTTATTATTTTTTAATTTTAAAAACAAATATTTAAAAAAAATTAGATTAAAAACTGATAACTTGTACAATTTGATTTATTTTAATATTTTAATTTTTAAAAAAAATATTTAAAAAAAGTAATTAGATTTAGTCAAATAAAGTCATTGAATAAAATCTCATCCAAACCTCAACTTCATTTACTCCAATTTGCCTGTTTAAGCAAATGATCATAAATCTTTTCTTGACTGTTTTTCTCTTTAAGCAATATAAAAACCTTTCACACTGTAAATCAAAACACACACAAAAAAAAGAAAAGAAAAAAACTTGTCTCTTTCAAGTAGAGCGCCTCTCATGGCTATACCCCACTCTACTTTTCAGTGTTAAAATTTTGAGATATCTTCTCTAAAGCCGCCTCTCTTTCTTTTTTCTTTTCTTCTCCTTCTTCATTTCTCTCTTTTTTTTACTTCTTCTCAAATTTTGATGAAAACCCTATATAAAAATAATTATGTTGTTGTGATGATGATTTTTTAACTTTTTGTGTTCATCTCTTGTGTTGTTGTGGATCAGAGAGAAGAAGCATGGGGAAAAGGAGTACTGCTGCTATCATCATCTTCTTCTTCTTTTATGCAGAGATTTGAAGTCATATATCTCTGATTGTCTTCTTCTTTTTTTTTTTTTTAGTGAGGTGGTGTTTTTTGCAGTAAGTGCACTAAAACCAACAAATTAAAATCTCTTTTTCTCTCTCTCCATATCTCTGTCCTTTCTTCTTCTTGTTCTCTTGCTTTATTCCATTTGTTATCTTAGCTGTTTAAAGCAAAAAATTAATTAATGGATTCTGGAAACAACAGTTCTAGTCTGCAGTCATCAAGTACTGGCGGTGGTGGTGGTGGTGGCGGTGGGGGTGGGGGTGTTGGTGGTGATGAAGAGTACAATTCACGTGCTGCTTCACAAACCTTTTCATCAGCTTTTCACCCACAAAATTCCTCCATATTTGACCCCTTTATCAACTTTTTCGACCCCGTACACCACCCCCGCCCCCAACCACCACCTCCACCTCCACCTCCACCACAAAACAACACAGCCACCCCAATTTCAATTTACGATCTTCAGTTCCATTTGAACAATAGAAGGACAAGAACCGATCAAACCAACAACCTGATGTCTGAGTTTAATAATTCCTTAATTTTTGATACTACTACTGGTAGTATTACTTTCCCACCGACATCACAGCAACACGACGCCGGTGATGGAAATGTAAGTGCTATTACTGTTACCGAACAGGCGGCAGGTGCAGCGGATCCATCAATTGCCGAACAGGCACGGAATCCGAAGAAAAGATCGAGAGCTTCGAGGAAGGCACCAACTACTGTGTTGACAACAGATGCAAATAATTTCAGAGCTATGGTTCAAGAATTTACAGGGATTCCAGGACCACCCTTTGCTGCTCCTCCTATTATCCCTATTCGAAACAGATTTGATTTGTTTCCTACTGTGCCTAATTCTGTGGCTCCTACTCCTATCGCCAATAATAATCCTTTCCTCATTTCACAACCATCGCCTAATTATCTACAAAGGCCTTTTCCTCAGACAATTCAGCCACCACCACCCTATCTTGGTCCTTCTTCATCATCGTCAGCGTCTGCGTTCAATCGTTTACCTATCAACATGGCTTCTGCTTCATCACCATCTACTAGTGCTACTCATTCTGCTTTTAACTATCAACTTCCCAGCGGAGTGGCACAGCCTTTACCTATCAACATTGCTTCTGCTCCATCAACATCTACTAGTGCTACTCATCATTCTGCTTTTAGCTATCAGATTTCCAACGGAGTTGCTAATTCTGTAGCACATCGAGGTTTACCTATCAACATGGCTTCTGCTCCATCAACATCTACTAGTGCTACTCATCATTCTGCTTTTAGCTATCAGATTTCCAACGGAGTTGCTAATTCTGTAGCACATCGAGGTTTACCTATCAACATTGCTTCTGCTCCATCAACATCTACTAGTGCTACTCATCATTCGGCTTTTAGCTATCAGATTTCCAACGGAGTTGCTAATTCTGTAGCACATCGAGGTTTACCTATCAACATGGCTTCTGCTCCATCAACATCTACAGGTGCTACTCATTCTGCTATGAACTATCAACTTTCCAGCGGAGTTGCTCATTCCGTGGCACCTCGTTTACCTATCAACATTGCTTCTGCTCCATCAACATCTACCGGTGCTACTCATTCCGCTATTAGCTATCAGCTTTCTAGCGGAGTTGCTAATTCTGTAGCACATCGAGGTTTACCTATCAACATTGCTTCTGCTCCATCAACATCTACAGGTGCTACTCATTCCGCTATTAACTATCAACTTTCCAGCGGAGTTGCTAATTTGCCTATCAACATTGCTTCTGCTCCATCAGCATCTACTAGTGCTGCTCATTCTGCTACTAACTATCAACTTCCCAGTGAAGTTGCCAATTCTGTGGCACATGGTTCAAATAATTTCAATTCAACTCAACACAACTCAATCTTCACATCACTTCTTCAATGCTCTCAAAAATACCAATTTGGGTCGAAAGAACCACAACCATTCCAAATGCCATCAAATAACATTGTCTCCCAGTTCCAAATGCCATCAAATAGCATTTCTCAATTCCAAATGACATCAAGTTTGAACAACAGCACCCAGCATGGATATCTTCTGAGTGAGCTTCCCAATCTGATTTCTGAAGAACAAGCAGCAACCACATCGTCCATGAACGAGAGCCGTATCAATGCAACAAATTTTCATGGCGATAATTTGCAGGAAGCAGTCAATGCAACCAATTTTCGTGGCGATAATTTGCAGGAGACAGTGGTTGCAACAAATTTTCATGGGGACCAGGTGCAGGAAACAGTGATTCCAACAGATTTTGATGGCGATAAGGTGCAGGAAACAGTGTCAAACAAGGGTGTTGAAGGTATGGTGGAATCATGGCTTCGTTCTACAGATTAGAAAAAAAGAAGATTATAATTGAAGTCATGATTATGTGATCATAACAATAATGAAGAGGGTAAAAGAAAAGAGATTTAGTAATTAGTGCTAGCTTACAATCATGTTCTATAAATCATGATTTTCCAAAAAAAAAAAAGAAAAAAAAAAGAAACAAAGAACTTTAGTTTAATTTCATCAAGTGCAGCGTAGATAATAATATGGGGTATGGGGATTGGTTTAATTTCTTGAAGTAGTTGATTATATGGCTAATCATATACTTGAAATAGTAGTTTTAGATTAGCTTTGGGAGATGAAATACAAATATAATTATGAATGATGAAGAAAAGTTCTTTGTTCATTTTCCTTGTTAATATTGCTTTATTAGAATACAGTAAAATGCTCTTACTTTGAGTTTCTTCTTTTTCATTTTACTCTGAATATTCATTCCTTTTTTACTATCCATAGCTTATTTTACTTTTATCTTTCATGTTCCTCGTACCTTCTATTCTCTCAACGCTGATGTGCATAGGGTAATCTCCGCTTTTATATAATAGTTAGTAAATTATACTTGAGAAGAAATATAATTTTGAGAAAGAAAGATAAAAATAATTACTACGAATTTGATATTCTTGTCTTTTTTCTTTAAAAAAAAATAAATGTTGTTGAACTGTCAGGATACGTTTTTTTTCCAGAGTCAAGTTTTTCCACGTAGACTATTCTACAGTTTAGATAACAGTTCTCTTTTTTTAATTAGTGTAGATTGTAGAATCCGTTTCACATTGGTAAACGACAAATCTTTGAAATATTATAATATGTTTGAAATATAAGGAGATAATTAAATTTTAGATATTATTACAGTTCTATTTTATCTAAATACTAGTCATCCATTTCTTATACTACTATTTAAATATAATAATACTATACTTTTAAGTTGTACTATTATTTTCAAGTTAACATAAGACACTCACTACATATATTAAGCAAAGATTAAAAGGAGGAATTGGCGGCGTGATTTGTGGGATCGTTAGGCGCCGCATTCTACTATTGATTTATTTCTTATTATGAAATTGCCACTTCCCGTGTATAAAACATTTCATGTGAACGGAGTTCATAACGTTAGCTATTATATAATGATAATTTTACGGTTACTTCACTATTTAAAGAATTAAAAACACGGTAGAATAGCTTTAAGAATGAATTTTTTTTAAATCTAAGTTTTTGAATTTTTAAATATTATATATACGTCTCCGTTTGGGGTACAACACAGCAGTCATGAAGCACGGACTCGCGGTATGATGTCTTTGGTCAACTAGTATTATTTTCTTTTTAGTATTAATACCAAACCAACCCCCACCCCACCAAAATAAAATTAAAAAAAAATAGAAGAGAAAAGGTTGACTAACCATACACGCAAGGATCTGTAAGCTTATAGCATGCAGTTATTGCCCCTCTTTTTAAAAAAATAAAATTGTGTTTTGCTATTGTCTAATTGTAGTTGAGTATTATATAAGTAAATATTTAGACAAAATAAAATGTGTAGTGTATAGTTTATGAATTCTTATTTCTAGTTGTATTTAAAGTAGTAGGTTTGGTTAAATTTGTTATTTTTACTTCCCATTGCCTTTTGTTACGTACCAAGCTCTGTTAACTATTATTAACTGCAATGTTAATAAATTGATATATTTCATATTGGTTTGACTTGGCACTATGTCCATGAGTCAGCTAGGAGGCAAAAAAAATTAGTATATCTTCGTTTAATTTATTGGATCTGGGAAATGATATTCTATTGTTTAGGACCTACTAGTCTACTTTTTCGAAAAAGAACCAAGGGAAATAATACTAGTGTAAGAATGATATGGGTTATAAAGAGCATTTATTTTTAAGATATACTTTGAGAGTTCCGGTCATAAATGAGAGATATATCTTGTTTTTCAACAAGAGAAGCTTTAACGAAATTAAAATTTTAATTTTATGAATTTTAAATTAAATAAAAATAGCTACTAGCTCCGCTCCCTCCTTTCTGGACCAACCAAGCCAAATCACAAAAGGTCCAATAGAAAATAGATTAGTAACATTATTAAGGTTGATGAAAGGATCAGCCTAACTACTTTTGTGGGGTTTAACAACTGTTGATCCACAAGGTTTCGACTGTAACATGTTGATTAGACTTAACAAAACAAGCTACTACTCATTAATTACAAGCACAATATCAGCATTAAATCCTTAATTAAATTATATAAAAAATTAATAACACATATTTAACAATATCAAAAGAATGAAAGAGCTAGTAGTTTCACATACCTTTTAAAGTACTATGAAACGTTATTACTTAAACAAGAAAAAAATAACTCTGTTACACAAACTTGTGGTTCATAAATGAAGCCCAAAAAGGATCACTTTTCTTTGAAGTTTAATAAATCGATGCCGACATATTTTACTCTTTGATGGCAAAATAAAAAGAGAATAGAAAAGCTTTAGTGTCTTTTAGGTAAAAAAGAAATTTCTATTTTTTGTTGCATTAAAGTTTTTAGTTTGTATTTCCCGACAATAAATTAAGGTTGCGTTGAGTTGGCGCAAAATCATAAGATTATTTTTGTAAGTGAATTTGTTAAAGAAAAAAAAATAAAAAATGTCCAATATCTATTTAGAATTTAAGTACTACTAATAATAATTCACTTTGGATCCTTCCTACTCATAATAAGTCCATGCCCACAACTTGTACATCACTATTAGTTTGGTTCTAACTTTGGTATTTTTTATTCGCTTTTACTTGTTTATATTAAATTTTGCATATCTTTTAAAAAATATTAATTTGAGTTATTTACTATCATGTTCATACTAATTGATGTATATATTCTTAGAATTTGAGAAATTATTTGCAGAATAAATATTTAATATTAAGAATGAATTGGAAAAAGATTAATTATATTATTTTGATAGGTTAAAAGTGGGAAAAAAAAGAAGTGAACGAAGGGAATGAAGGCACGTACTAACAAATTCTGAAATTAATTGAGAATTACTTTTTTTAGAGTCAAATATAATGAGAATATTTGTCCACCAAGAAAATTGGATTAAAAAAAATCTGTTGGATGCATTAAAATTTTGCTATGATAAAGGGAACGAGGTAGAGTATTTCAGGAACATGACCTTTTATTATCATTTATCAATTGAATAAAATAGTTTTTTCAAATCTCATATATATATATATATATATATATATATATATATATATATATATATATATATATATATATATATATATATAAATTGAGAATTACTTTTTTTAGAGTCAAATATAATGAGAATATTTGTCCACCAAGAAAATTAGATTAAAAAAAATCTGTTGGATGCATTAAAATTTTGCTATGTACATAAAGGGGCCGAGGTAAAGTATTTCATGAACATGACCTTTTATTATCATTTATCAATTGAATAAAATACTTTTTTCAAATCTCACACACACACACACACATATATATATATATATACACACGCCCAAAGATGAACATTTCTTATAAAAGGACACAATTTAAAATAAGTTTATAAATAGGTTCCCAAAAGTCCTTTTTAAGGATAAGACCCTATGTCTTTTTTCTTTAGTTTCACCAAAAAAAATACTAATCTAAGGCTAGCAAACACACATGGACTTTTTCATATTTTGTTCTTATTTTGATTTTTTTTAATTTCATGGTGTTTTCAAGTCATATTGTTTTATTCTTTCAAGTGCATATAATCATATTGTTGACAAGAGAACGTTCATGATGACTTCTTTGAGTTGATTATAGTCTTATTACAACAATGACCGTACAAGGTGTTATTCTTATAGTAACCTGTATTTATAAGGTTAACCAATGAACAGAAAAAGAAATAAGATGAAGCAGAAAATACATAAAATACAAGAATGAATCCGAGTCCACAAAAACTACTGTGTATCCTTAAGAAAATTAATCCCCTCACTGTACCCAAGGTTATGGATTAATTTCTCCCAAGATAAAACAGATTAAACCTGTTAAAGAAATAACGGTACCTCAAACTTCTTTAACTTCAACGAACTTAAGAAAAGCAACAAGTCACACAGACTCAGTCGATCGACACTTTGATTTTATTTGAGAGAAAAATAAATGCAGAGAAGGAAAAAATTTCAGCGTTTTAAAAAATCGAAAATTGACTTCCTTTTATAGCCATTTTCAGCAAGGAACGTATCTGTTCAGTGAAATCTGTTCAGACCCATTTTATCCAAAAAGTTGTGTCTTTTGGAAAAAATAACAACTTTTCTGAAAATTGCGTCTGTTAGGAAAATAATGACTTTTTGGAAAGTAACGACTTTTCGGAAAGTAACGACTTTTCGGAAAGAGTAACAACTTTTCGGAATGTTACCGTTACCCGCAAATTTATAAGTGATAACTTTTAACAGGATTTATTTGATTTAACAAAAACTGATTAAATAAATTTTGTCTAAAAAATTTATCAATCAATTGCCAAATCCAAATCTGAAGCCAAAGCCGAGGCCGAGCGACGACGACGACGACGACACGAGGGGTCATCTTCTTCTTAGCTCTTTAAGAAGTAATGAAAGTGTTTCCTTCTATAAGGACAACAATTTCCCTTTCTTTTGCCGATATGGGAAAAATGATTTTTCATTTGCACTTTGCAAATGACTTTTCATTTTCTCTCCAAAGTAGTTCCCTCACTTTTCATATTCTCTCTTTTCTTTTCCCATTCACACTTGCTAAAACCCAACAATCCCCTACATGAATGGGGAAGGCTATTGTTAAAACATATGCATGAAAAAACTTGTGTGTCTTGTAGGTAAAGGTTAATTGTATCTGGATAAGTAGGTTTCCCTTTAAACTTTCCATAGTGAACATATATCAGATATACTCGGTCAATCGGTAGATTTGATATCTTTGAACCGTCGAGCTTTGGTGTATACCTAGACAACATATGTCACACAATCAACCCTTGAACTGTTCTTAGTTCTCATTGTTTTGTTCGTTTCAGCCATGAACACATCTTGGATAGTAAGTGCTTAAAGAACTGGCCTTACCGGATTCTCCTTGAAGCGGCTTGCACTTCACACGTGTCTGTTCAGTGAAATCTCTTCAGACCCATTTTATCCAGAAAGTTGTGTCTTTTGAAAAAAATAACAACTTTTCTGAAAATTGTGTCTATTAGGAAAATAACTACTTTTTGGAAAGTAACGACTTTTCGAAAAGACTAACAACTTTTCGGATTGTTACCGTTACCCGCAAATTTATAAGAGATAATTTTAACAGGATTTATTTGATTTAACAAAAACTGATTAAATAAATTTTGTCCAAAAAATTTATCAATCAATCACATCATTTGCCAAATCCAAATCCAAATCCAAATCCGAAGCCGAGGACGACGACGGCGCGAAAGGGCATCTTCATTTTAGCTCTTTAAGTAGTAATGGAAGTGTTTCCTTCTATAAGGACAACAATTTCCCTTTCTTTTGCCGATATAGGAGAAATGACTTTTCATTTGCACTTTGCAAATGAATTTTCATTTTCTCTCCAAAGTAGTTCCTCACTTTTCATATTCTCTCTTTTCTTTTCCCATTCACACTTGCTAAAACTAAACATTGTCTCATCATGAGAATGGACCATAAAATAATAATAATTTTTCTTTTCCTTTGACAATGTTGAACCCAACACGAGGTAGATGTCTCAAGTTTCGCTTTCGAGTTCTCAGTTCATAGTGGATTCTCTAGTTTATCTGGACCATCTGCTCAGCCCATATCAAGCACCGAAGGCTATGAGTGTGAAGAGTTGGGTCATTATGAATGCTTAATTTTGTCCTTGGCGCAAACAAATAACACACAATAGATTTCTTGAGTTTATGCCCATAAGCGACCATCACTACTAACTAGAAGAGGTATATAGAGTTGTAAGGGTGATTATATGTTTGTTAGGAATGGAGCTTAGGTACATTGTAGAGGTGGTCATGGACGCACATAGCTCCGGGGTAAACAAGGGCATTTTTATGATTTTTCATGTAACTAAGAGGCCGACACTTCTAAGAGGCTAAAACTTGAGATACAGTATCACAAAAACCCTATCATTAAATGACTCAGCTCTTTACATTCATCATCTCATTTGTCGTTCATAGGCCAATTAGATAGTTTGTATCAACTAGAACATCCAACAGACTCGAGATTCTAGAATGAGAACTCCTAAAGACCTATCTTTTCCTCTAAACCCCCTTATTGTTGTACCTGAAATAATCATTATCCAAAGTCTATAATGTCATATGAACAAGCATTCTAGAGTGAAAATTGTGATATCAACCTAAGTAATCTCCTGCTTGAGATGAAGTACAACTGAAGTTGTCATTTCTACAAGCCTTTCTATTGTTACCTTTGTAGGCTCAATGACATATCATCTCAATGTTCTTTACATGATTAATCGCCATTTCCTAAGAAGACAGCAATCAAACTATTAACGGAACTCCAAACCATCTCTTCCTTGGGGGGTAGAATAATTAATGCATAATAGGCTAAGGTGTGAAACTAATATAACTACTTATTGAAGACGATTAAATCAATATTATATTCTTACCCTCAAACTGCGAGGTACATATTTCACTAGGACGAGCTTAGAAAAATGAGCCTATGTCAAAGAAGATGATTCAGTTGGTCTGCAATCAACATAAGACCTCTATCACTATTTGGTGGTCCCTACCATATGGAGCATAGTACAACCACTCATGTGTGATGTAACCGATGAAGGTTATGTGTCCCCTCCTAGCCATTAAGAAAGAACACATATATAGTCCCCCTTAAAAGAGATCACCATTGAACTAAAAAAGGAACCATTCGAATAAAGAAATCAAATATCTTTGGTTATCTTCCACTATTATCACTACCTAGTCTAACCATAACCCGGGGAGAAATGCTCACCACTAGTAAACATCAATGCAATGAGCCGTAATTGAAATTAATTGCAGTCTGGGTGCATTAGTATTTCATGTGAAATTTGAGCCTTGATTTTGTCCTGGGGGCCATTTGGGGTGAAAATTAGAAGCCCCATTTGAGACATACCCCCTAAGAAGATCAAAATACAAACCATGGTATCTTATAAATCATAGTAGTAAGGAGTCTCTATGGGAGATAGGTGGCCCTATTCCTCAGACTAATAAGACACTATCCTAACATGAACCTGAACAATTTCAGCTACTTATACTCTACCTATCCCTTGTCCTTGACCCCTTCCCCGACGTCAATGGAGGCCTTAATAATGCGTGAAATCTCCTCATCTTTTATCACATGTGACCTCTTCTTCCTAATCCATGAGATATAAGACACAAAGTATAGAAACTTCATAAAGAATCAATTTCGCATGATAAGGGATCAAATAATATTTTATTGAAAAAAGTTATAGTTTCTTGAAAATAGATACATGCATCATCAAATCATTTCTCAAGATTCTACTAGATATTTTTTCTTAACTCATGAAACTAGTGATCATAAATGCTCAAATATTAAATTGATATGACATAAAATTCAAAGTCATGATTGCACTTACCTTATCTAGTTGATAGGTAAATCAAGGTCATGATGATAGTTATATTGTATCCTACTAATAGGTTATTAATATCACGTTTCTTGAAACAATTATTTTACTATCCCATTTTTAATTTATTTTAGAATGTAATCACCAGTATTTATAGATCACTTTTGTAAATTGAAGTGGGATAGAATTTTATTTCAACAAATCTTGATGGCTTAATTAATTCAATTCATATTTTGCTAATTAATTAATCTTGAACTTTCTAACCTTCAAAGCTTAATATACCTCACAAACATATCTTGATAGTATTTATGTTTGTATAAAAAAAGTATTAGTCATTAAGAAATACACTGCCCATAGATTACATAGTTGTGCAAAATCTTTGTTGCAAGATATTTTCATGATTACATCATGATCTCTTTAAAAGGTAACTTTTTAATTAGTAAATACTTATTATTTTTAGATGATCACATTCATTAATTCTAACAATTCATTGCCCTATTTTCTCTGGAGCAAGTCTATATAATAAATGACCAAGATCTATACATAAGATCATTCTAGCTTATCTCTTTTCTACATGTTCTCTAGAGTTCAAGAACATATTCATGGTTATCCCTTATTTGTCCATTAAGTTCGTTTCATTTAAGGTTGCTTTCAAAGTATCTATATTGTAATACGTAAGAGGAAGGACAACTAAGCAACTATTGACACCCCAAACTAAAAACTACAATTGAAAATCCAACAATAAGTGCTTCATTTTGAAAATGAAAGACATTTGCAATTAACCCGTAAAATAATTTGTGGGTGATAGTGTTTCTCGTGAAAAACTTAATTTCTACGTCATTTTGTTAATTTTTTATTTTTATATTTCTTCATATGTAGGTTTCATATGTTATCAAGTTTGCATCACGATACACATGTGTGGTACCTAAACCATTTTTTGGTTGCCTCACAAAAAGCTTGATTTTACATTACGACAGATGATGTGAATATCCGTTCGAGGGTTCAAAAAGCTCTATGAATTAAAGATACAAAAAACTGAAGACATGGAACACATTGAACAACCTGGTCATATTTACGCGTACGACAGTGTTAAGCCACTTTAGGATTAGATCACTTATATCGACTAGGATGCTACTTTTTGTATAGCTGAGTTCAACAATAATTAAACTATTTATATTGACCGTATTATAATAGATTATTAGTTATTGTAGCGGGACTTTAAGTATAGCTAACGTATGACTCTACAATTATAGTAGTAATAGTTACTGTAGTAGGACTCTAAGTATAAGTAGCTTAGGACTCTATAATTCACTCCCTATATAAGGAGTTTGTACTGATCAATGATTTTCATTATCAATACAATCTTTTATTTGTCTAATCCTCGGAGTGAGAAACGTACATGGTATCACAGCTTAAAAGCTTTTCCACTCCTTGAGTATTAATGAAAAAATAATCACACATTCAACTGCAACGACCCCCTCTACTAACATTGTGTCAGCCTTCTTATTTCACCAACTCATTGTCGCTTGCTCAATAAACTTTAGTCAAAAAACAACCTCACATAGGGAACATAAATATCTTGATTGATTTAGGTGATGAGACTAACTTATTTCATCATAGAGAATGAATCAACTAAAAGTAGTTGTTCTACTAGACTTGCTGGTAAAGTTGTAGCGGTTGAGAAGGATGAAAAAAATAATGACAAAATTTGATGATTAGGAGAAAAAATATATTTTGCTAAGAAGTTGAATCTCAAACCCTTTATAGAAAAAAATATGTATCTTATTGTGGGCTGCTCAATTGCCAAGAAGATATAAGGATGCTTGGAAGTAGTTATACTTCAAGCAATAAAAGATAAGAAGTTTCAGCTTAAATAACAACTACAGAGTGTTAAAATAGGAACCAAAAATATTGATGAATACATCATTGAATTTAAAGGCATATGTGATGACCTTACAGTCATTTACAAACCTATGGATGAAAATTTTTTGTTAGAGGTCTAGGTATCAAATACAAGATTTTTATGACTCTCGCGTTAGATAAGACACTATATCCCACTTTTAATTAACTTTCTAATGCTCTTAGAGGTTTTGACAGAAAGGAAAATGAAGCAGAGGTGTCACAACAAAATCATAATATGTTATTCTTAGCCCAAATGGGCAAGGGAATAAGAAACAACAACTTCAATTTTAAAGAAAGAGGCTTCAAGCCTAGTAGACATGGAACATGTTCTTAGGATTGTCAATATGGATCGGGTTCTCTCAACAATCAAAGTTTTCCAAGTGGAAATAAAGAAAGGAACAATACTGAGTCATGTCAAATCTGTGATAGAAATAATCATATTACTCTTAAGTATTTTTATAGGTGGTAGGAATAACCATATGTTGTGATAGCACTTCCGGAATTACTACGAGAGGTATAATTAAAAATGAGGATATTCGAGCCAAGGTGTGAGTGACTTAGGTAGAAGAAAAAATAGGGGAAGCGAGGTTATAAAGATGGTTCGATCATGTGATGAGAATACACACATATGCTCTAGTGTGGAGTGTTTAGATATTGTCTATGGATGGATTTGAGAGTGGTGGAGTAGACCGAAAAAGTATAGGGGAGGGGTGATTAGACAAGGAATCAGACAATTACGGTATAAAAAAGATATGACTATAGATAAAAAGTTGAAATAACACAAATTAGGATAGAAGATTAGTAGATAGAAGTATGTCCATGCTAGTAATTAGGAGTGTATTGTCTTGGTGCCCTTACTAGTAGTTATAGTGCAATGCATGTAGTTTCTAATACTTAGATTTTATTGATAATTGTTGTTTCCTGTAATTATACTTAGATTTTATTGATAACTGTTGTTTCCTGTAATTTGATGGTAGGATCATTTTATAATCACCGTTCTGCTATTGTCTATTGTTTTGTTAATTGTATATTTTCTTTTGTACTTTCATTACGTTCTTTTTAGTCTTTTTAGTCTTGAGGAAAGAGTTTATAAAAAACAATTTTTCTACCACATCTCAAACGTAAAGAGAAGACATGTATACACTCCATTCCTCCTACCTCACTATGTGGTAGGGGAGTACATGACCCGATTGGTTCGGGTTTTTTAAATATCAAATCAAATCAAATCATTTGTGTCGAAATTTTTGAATTTATAAACCAAACCAATAAAACTCAAGTTTTCAACTTCAGATTTTTTTGGGTTTTCCGAATTTTTTAGGTTTTTTGACTTTTTCGATAAAGTATTTTCATACAAACATATAACTTACTTGTACTTCAAATATTTCTTTAAACCTACCAAAATGCAACTATGTAAGTTATATCTCAAGAAAATAACAAAAAATATGATATGATTAATGACACTAAAATAACCTACTAAAAATTAATAATAAAATCGCGTAAAACAAATATTGCAAATTAATAAATCATAATGAAATTGATCATAATTTAATGTACTAAATCATGGTAAAATAAGTTTCCTAAGTATTAGTTACACGACTAAATATTAGAAGAAAGTAACATTAGATCATGTATTTTAATTGTCTAAATCTATGTAAACTAAGAAACAAATATTCAAGATTATTGTCATTATTAGTGTTGATTTGATTTTCATTTTGCATTAGTATTAATTTGAACCCACACGTATGGACTATATCTTTATTAGATCATTAAGAATTCTAGCTTCCAAACTTGAAATAAATATATTAAAAGATAAAAATTATGAAAATATATAAGAGAAATTTAAAAATTATATCAAAGTAAGTATTTTTACGTATAAAATAAAATTTTAAAATTATATATATAATGTTGGATTGATTTGGTCTCGTGTTGATTTATTTAATTGAAACCAAACCAATTCAAATATAGTCGATTTTTTTTTTCAACACCAAACCAAGTCAAACCAAACCACTAGTAGAATTTTTTTTCTGATTTAACTCGATTTGCGTTTGATTTGATTTTCAGGTCGATTTTGTATACCGCTACTTTATGGGAATACAATCAATATGTTTTTGTTGTATTTAACAGTGTATTAATGAAGTGATACCATATAAAGTGGTAACATAAAGAGTACATATTATTATGATATAGCTATTAGCTAAGCTAAGATCATGTTCTTTATTATTATATCAAAAAATATATTTGGCCGGACACCTTTTTGGAACAAATTGACACGAGCAATTAATTTTAGATTTTTTTGTTATTTTGCTGAAAAGTGAAGGATGATTGAGTAAATTCATTTATGTTTTGTAACCAAAGTAGCCTTAAAAGTAAAATCACTTTGAATATATCAAAACCACTTCTGAAAAATCAAACTCATAATTTTTCCTTTACATTTGTTCATAATTTTTTTATTATTATTCTTATTAAGTATATTTATTCATCAAACTTGGAAATTTCATATTTTTAATAGGTGCTTGTTCATAATTTTTTTATAATTATTCTTATTAAGTATATTTATTCATCAAACTTGGAAATTTCATATTTTTAATAGGTGCTCGTGATTTAGTATGGATCATTATTTAACTAAATGAAAATAAATATAGTTAATTTAATTTTTCAAATGTTAAAATCAAGTCAAATTAATTAAATCAATTTTTCATAACTTTAACTTTTTTTTATATATTTCTTGCTATTTGATTTTTGTGGAATTCTAAAAAATATACGGTACTATAAATTTTTGTTAAGGTACATATATATGGGATCCTTCAAAAAATAAATTACGCATTATCTAAAAATTTAATCATTTTCAAGAAATATGATAAAATTATTTCTAACGATTTTACTATTTTCTTACAATATTAAAGATGATGATATATTAAGTATCTTGTTAATATTTGATTCAAATTAAAATAATCAACTGATAAGAAAAAGAGTAAATACAATTCTTTACGTAATTATGAACGAATGATATTGCAGCATTAATGGTTAAAATTTAAACGAATAGTCTATAGGTCAAAGGTTCGAATCTAGGTTAGGTCCCAATTTTAGGAATTCTTTACAAAAAAAATAAAATTAGACCCTTTGAAGCTATTAGGATTTAAATAATATTTAATTTTATATTACTTTGGTAAATATCATTGTAAAAGTTTATATTTAGATTGTTTCAAAAAAATTGAAGATTTTTCACTATTATAAGTTGAATCATTATGATGAAAATAAATGAAATAGATTAGTATTATATGAGTTATGCTTCCTCATAAATACAAGTCAATTGAATGTGACTATATATGCATGATCAAGATATAATCAGATAATATCATTAGTTATGGTACATGTCAATCTTTGTTCGATTTATCTTCACATATTAGGGGTTATTAGACTATATTTATTGATAATATCACATTTTAAATCTTCTAGTGATATTCATTAAACAATTAATATGGAAGAAAGTAAATACATTCTCTTACGCAATTATGAATAAATGTTATTGCAACGTGAGTGGTTAAAGCTTAAACAAATAGTCTATAGGTCACGAGTTTGAATCTAGGTTATTTTCTAAACAAATAGACTCTTTGAAACTTTTAGGATTTAAATAATTTTCAAATTCATTTTTTATTAAATAAGATTATAAAAGTTTATATTTGGATTGTTTCACAAAAATTGAAGATTTTTCATTATTATAAGTCAAATCATTATGATGAAAATAAATGTAATGGATATAGGATTATATGAGTAATGCTCCCTCACAAATACAAGTTGATTGAATGCGATTATATGTGCATGATCACGTTTTGATTGGGTAATACAATTAATTATTGTACATGTTAACCTTTGATCAATTTATCTTCGCATTTTAGTAGTTACTAGACTATATTTATATAATATTTCATTTTAAATTTACTGAGAAAATGGTCAAATGACCCCTCAACCTATTAGTCAATTCTCAACCACACACCTAAATTTTACGAGAGTCCTATTACCCCCCCTGAACCTTTTATTTTTGATATTTTATAACCCTTAAACGCTCAACTTTTGTCATACCCAGATATACACATATGTTTGAATACACACGCTAGGTGGACTCATTTTATTTAAATTTTATTTTCTTTTTTATTTCAGATACATTTACAATAGACCCCACTTCTTTTAACTTATTTTTTTTAATTAGGCTAAATTCTCAGTTCCAAACATAACCACATGTTTACTCTTGCATGGAGTATCAACTTTTCTTCTTCTACTTCAAGATTAATTGTTCTGCACCTGATAATTTTAACAATGCTATGTATCATGTGATGTAATTTTTTAAAAATAAATAAAATCGATTTTTGAATGTATAATTAGCTCTTGAAAATCGTATTTTCTAAATCTTGAAGGTCAACTGTAATGGTGAGAGAGAAAAATGTTTCATGATTCTGCTTGCTGGAGGAAGATGAAAAGAATGAGTGTACATACGTTGTGGTTTTATATTTTTGTGGTTTTATATTTATGAATTGAAGAGGGAAATAACTTATTTTTGGGCATTGATATGGAGAAGAAATTTCAAGCTCCATAACTAGATCTAGTTGACCTTGCAATTTTATATTTATTAGTGAGGAAAATAAATTTGAACCTTGAATCTAATAGTGAAAAAAATTAGAAATCCTAAAGGTTCAAGATTTGAATGGAAGTTACCATTGAAGCTTTGAAATTGTTCCCAAGCTTCAAGCTTTTAAATTGGCAGAAGAAAGGAAGAAGATGAATGATTTGTGGGAGAAAAGGGGCTTAGTAATGCAAGTTGTAATTGAAAGACTTATTTTAGACTGATTTGGACTTACACGTTGATTCCAAAACACAGAAAATACGTTTTAGATATATTTCACGCGCCTAAAGGAGGTGTATTCACCTTCTTGGATATGTCAGCATTTAAGGGTTAAAAGATATCGAAAACAAAAAGTTCAGGAGGGTAATAGGACCTCCGTAAAGTATTGGTGTGTAGTTGAAAATTGACTAACACGTTAGGGGGGGCATTTGGCCATTTTCTCTAAATTTACTAGTGATATTCAATAAACAATTGATATGAAAGAGAGTAAATACATTTCCTTTTGTAATTATGAATGAATGCTATTGCAACGCAAATGTTAAAGCTTAAACGAATAGTGTATAGGTCACGAGTTCGAATTTAAGTTTAGGTCCCCAATTTTAGGTATTTTTTAGTGTGTGTTTTAAGTCTATAGGTCACGAGATTTTTTTTTCCAGACCTATCCTATGTACCATTGAGATCTTCATGATTTTGGGACAACAAATTATCATTCTCATCTAAATCCGCAACATTATTTCAATACTTCGTTTAATTGACTATTTTGACTATTCAAATTCATCTTGTTAAAATTATATAAATCTAACCACAAAATAAAATCTTGAATAACAAAATAAAATAAAATTGATGAGTGAAGTGAAGAAGAAAAAAATGAGTAAAGAAAGAAAAAAATTAAGAATGATTTTCTATTTGAATGGAAACGAGAAGTAGTTTTGAAGTCAAAAAATTATTTATTCATTTACCCATTTCTTGTCATTTAATACCAAAAAAGTGTGTTGCCATTTAGCAATACTCTTATTATATATCCTCACTCTCTATTATTCTCTTGGACTACAATTGAAGATTTGAAGTGACAAAATTATACGGGCCAAAGTTATCATCAAATCTCAAAGGAGAGGAAAAAGTGAAAAGTAAAAAATTCGAATAGACTAGGAAAAGGTAATAAAAGATGAGTAGATGAATAAATAAGTGATTCCATCAGTGTCAAATTTTAACTTAAAGGTTGTAGAAATAAT
>CM064966.1:59853524-59881524 GCA_032847665.1 Solanum chilense
ATATCCTGCTGTGATTGAAGGATATAGTGATGCAAATTGGATCACCGGGTCAAATGATGTAAAATCCACGAGTGGTTATGTATTCATACTTGGTGGAGGAGCTGTCTCTTGGAAATCTTCCAAACAGACATGTATTGCTCGCTTCACAATGGAATCTGAATTCATTGCTTTGGATAAGGCTGGTGAAGAAGCGGAATGGCTTCGGAATTTCCTAGAGGATATTCCATTCTGGCCCAAACCTGTTGGACCAATTTGCATACATTGCGATAGTCAAGCAGCAATAGGTAGGGCAGGGAGCGTTATGTACAACGGGAAGTCTCGTCATATACGACGTAGACATAACACCATAAGACAACTGCTCTCTAGTGGAATTATCACAATTGACTATGTAAAGTCAAGCGATAATGTGTCAGATCCACTAACGAAAGGCCTAGTGAGAGAGGCAGTTGAAAGATCATCTAAGGGAATGGGTTTACGGCTTAGGACAAGTCAGCATGACGGTAACTCTATCTAGCATACTGGAGATCCCAAGAGCTAGATTCAAGGAGAAAAACAAAGTTGTGGCTGACGGTTCGACATTGTCAATTAACTCAATCCATTCTCATGATGAAGACAATGTTCAGGAAAAGGTTAAGACTTTAAGGCTTGTTAATGAGGTAATAAAGCTTAAAGTTTTTTAATGATTTGCTAAGTTTGGTAGATTTGACCAAATAGTGTAGCTACGAGATGACACAGTTAGAAATCACCTATGTGAGTGTGAAGTGGAAGCCGCTTCAAAGAGAATTCTATGTCTAAAGCCTATTCTCTATACACTCATGAAACCAGGAGGTGTTCATGGCTGAAACGAACACAACCGTAAGAATCATAAATAGTAAAGGGTTAATTGTGTGACATATGGTTGTCTAGGTATACACCAAAGTTCGACGGTTCAAAGATATCACATCTACCGATTGACCGAGTATATCCGACATATGTTCACTACGGAAAGTCCAAGGGGAAACCTACTTATCCAGATGCAATTAATCCTTGCTTGTAAAGTACACAATTGTCCGTGCATTCCTATGTTATAACTATTCCCCATCAATGTGGGGGATTGTTGGGTATGTAGCAAGAATTGATGGGAAATAGAGGGAAGGAGAGGAATTTGAAAAGTTTAGAACTTGAAAGGTTGGGAACTTGAAAAGTCCTCTAATGCTTTATTGAAAAAGGCAATAGTCCCTCATCGGTAATGGAAATGAAAATAGGAGAGTTTAAATAAATAAACACTCCTATTAATTGTTAAAAGGGTTGGAAAGAGGGACCCCCCTCGCGCCATCGTCGTCGTCGCTCGCTTCGGCTTCGGCTTTGGCTTTGGCTTTGGCTTCGGCTTTGGCTTTGGCTTTGGCTTTGGCTTTGGCAAATGATCGATCGAGAATATATTCTTCTTGCCTATAAATACCATTCAGTATTCAGAACATTTCCTAACGAATTTTCTGATCTTCCTTCTTCTTAAAAACATATATTTCTTCGTGTACTTTCCTGCTGTGGATTGATTCGCTGACAGTAGAGTTTTTGGTATCTATACTCTACTGATTAAGATCATTTTACCCTGGAGGTTATATTCCAAATCAAACCTCGGATACTAGAGGGGAATAATTTCCTTAAGGGGACACTGTGAATTCAGTGGACTTGATTTTCTTCCTAAAAAGATAAATAAAAGAGTATTCAACATTCTGGTAAGTTTTACAGATTAAATTATTTTTTACAAATAAATTTTTGTTCATCTTATTTACTGGTTCTAAAAATCTCAGTTACTTCGTGTTTCTGAATGATTTATTACAACCAGTAATTTCTGATTTTCTTAACACAGATTGACAACATTTTCATCAGTATCAAGGGTATATATGCTATAATTTTTGGACAGTATGGACATCAATGTCTCTAAAGTGTGACGAAAGGTATTTGTATATCATTTATGATAGTGCAGCGATATATTTCTTTTTTTCCCTTCTTTTAATATTTTATTAAGAATTCTGTAACTTCTTTTAAAAAAAAATCCATACGATGCTCGGTATTTATATTGAAGTTCGATTAAATTTGGATTCATGCAGCACTATACTGTGTTTGTACATATGGGTCTTAATAAAAGGGACCTTTTTTGTGGAGTTAATACCTCAGATGGTCACTCAACTATGCACTCTTCTCTCAGAAAGTCACTCAACTTTCAATTTTCACTCAAAAGTCACTCAATTATTGTTTTCTTTCTCAGAAAGTCACTCAACTTTGAAATTTAACTCAAAAGTCACTCAACTATCCACTCTTTCTTCAAAAAGTCACTCAATCTATTAAATTATTTTTTAATTAAAAATTGTTGATATTAATTATTTATATAACAAACCAAAAATTTTAAAAAATAAATTACACCATTTAGTGATCCATCCACCTAACCCGACCCATTAAAAAATATGATATGACCCATTTTATTTTGTCTTTAATCCTAAATTAATCCCTCTCTTTAAACCTTGAGTTAGGATTAAAGACAAAATAAAATGGGTCATATCATATTTTTTAATGGGCCGGGTTAGGTGGGTGGATCACTAAATGGTTTAAATGGTATTTTTATTTTTTTAAAATTTTGGTTTGTTATATAAATAATTAATATCAGTAAATTTTAATTAAAAAAACAATTTAATAGATTGCGTGACTTTTTGAGGAAAGAGTGAATAGTTAAGTGACTTTTTGAGGAAATAGTGAATAGTTGAGTGACTTTTGAATTAAAATTCAAAGTTGAGTGACTTTCTGAGAAAGAAGTGCATAGTTGAGTGACTTTTGAGTGAAAATTGAAAGTTGAGTGACTTTCTGAGAAAAGAGTGCATAGTTGAGTGACCATCTGAGGTATTAACTCCTTTTTTGTGCACGAGGCTAGGATATTTGATGGTTGCAATGCCCTTAGTAAAGAAGATATGATGGGCCATCTTGTCTCTACTCCCTCATGCCATTGTACTGCAATTTTTATGCAAGGAATAAGTAAAAGCACTATACAAGCTAATTTTAGTACCAACTTCTTTGATTTGTGTGTGTCATTGCTAGTGAGTGTCATGCAAAACACAAAATAAAGTTTATATAGTTTCGATTTTATTGGAGGCATATTGCTATTGAGTAAATTCAAAAAATGTACCTCAAAATTAAGAGAATATTACCAAGTTTGGCGTGGGGTAGAGCAGTTTAGTAGCTCGCAAAGCCCGTAAACCTGATGTCAGAGATTCAAATACTGTCCCCACAACATCTTGTTCTGGAGTTAGTAATTAATTCCCGCCATGCCTTCTCTATTTAGATTTTACAATTTCAATCTTAGCAATACAAATAACTCAAATGAGTTTAACAATCTCAAATGAAAGTAAGTTGGTATGCTTTAGTTTAGCGACTGTAGTATGTCATTTTCAACCACCAAATTTAGACTTGCTTCATCATCAAAAAAGCCTTTTGAAGTAGGTTTAAGTGATATCAAGTAATAATAGCAAGAGTTATGGAGGTCATTCTCAAATGATAACGGAGTCTAAAAGTTACTCTTTTCATTTCATATTACTTAATCATATTGATCTGACACATTTTTCTTAAAAAAAATATGTAGTTTATTAAACAAATTTTATCAACGATGTTTTGAAATTGTAAATTTAACTATTAATTTTATTTTATGTAATTATTTAACACTAAAAATAATATTAAAAAAATCTCTCATAATTTACTAAACTGACAAGTAAAATAAAACGGAGAGAGTATAATAAATGTCATATAACACTTTGAAGCACTTAAGGAGCTAGCTTCATGATGATGCAGTTTCCCAAACAACAAGTGAAGCCCATGACACTAATAAAGGCTAAGAAATTGTTCCAATAACAAAGATTTGATCAATGATTTCAAGTTCATTTTTTCTTAATGTGAAATTATTGTTGTGTGTGGGTAGGGTAGAGGGGGTGGGTGGGGGATGTAAAATGAAGTAACAGAAAGCACTTTCATCAACTTGTTTTTTTGATAAGACATGATTGACATCATCAATTTAATAACCCTTGGGAGATTTATATATATATATATATATATATATATATATATATATATATATATATATTATATATATTATATATATATATAATTACATTTTAGTATTGTCAGGTTTGTTATAGCCAGTAATCTTTCTTATTTTCAGAATTAAAAATTTCATATGGCATATCAATTGATATTCATTTTCATATAGTCAAGAAAGAAAAAAAACGTTTGTTAACCTAAAGACAATCTTTCGCGTTAATAAATACGCACATAAACAAAGATGTCATTAACATATTAGTTAATAGTCATTACATTCAATGTCGCTATAATTATTAGGGACATTTACCATGCATGATAATTGTTACTAGAAAAATAAATTATCAGCAATTAAGCTATTATCTTTAATTAATTACCACCAAAAATTATTTTTAAAATAGTGCAAAGGAAAAAAAAAAGAAGTTACAAAACCAAGGTTCCTAACTAAGAAAAATAAGAAATAAAATTGTGATCTCATTTCTCTACACTAAAAAACTAAAGGTTATACAGATTATTATATCTTTAAGTGAATCTCATCATTGGATCAAATGGCCCTCAAGAAATCATTGGATCAAATGGCCCTCAAGAAACTTAGTTGTGATCTGATCATTTCTCAACACCAAGAAAGTTAGAATCTAAGATTTGGTTAAAAGGTTGAAGACTTTTGGCAAAAAGTTACCATGCCCCATATTGAAATACAAAGATCACTAATTAATGTGATGAGAATCATATATAGTAATATTTAATTAGGTAGGGACTCAAAAAGAGAAAGGACAAGCACTACATTTACTCAAGACAAAGTAAACTTTCCTAGGGCATGGATCCAGAAACTCCTATAGAGAAATGAAAAAGTGGTGTACACATATATAAACTAAATTACAAAAACAGTGTAGAAAACCTCATTTCTATTTTAAAACAAAAAGGCCTACAAAAGAAAAAGGCAAAGTTGACACATGGGATTTCTTGATTTTAAAATGTCTTCTTGTCCTTTGCTAATCCCAATGCCTAGGGTGCATATCTTACTCCTATTTCATTCCGTGTAACACAACATTATTTTACTGTAATTAAAATTAACTTTTAACTTTAAAGATTCGTCTTTACTCTTTAGTGAGAGGATCTATAATTAAACAGATAATTAAACATCATTTTAAATCACATATTTCAATAGTTTTTCTTTTTTTCTTAATCATAAAACGAAAAGGCAAGTGACATAAAGTTGTGGTGTTGTTGCAAGGCAGCTGCATAGCAAGATTGTCCATTCAAATAAGCCACCCCCTAATATACTACTACTACTATCATGCAGTAACGGAGCACTAAATAGATAGCTAATGATTAGGTTGTTTTTTGAAGCAAAAAATAAGTGGCACCACAAATCTTGAGAATTGAGAGAACTCCGCAACTCTTTCTCACCTCCTGGGTGAGACAAACTATCTTTAGCCAGGAGCCTCTTTTCCTTCTGTTCAGCTCCCCAAAAACAACAAATATAATTTAGTTGGAGAACCTATGTAAAAAGATAGTCAAATTACATTTGGAACCCTATAAAGATTCCTATATATAAAAGAGGGAAATACTCGATTAGAGTGATGCTATGAGTCTCTTATTTCTTAATTAGTTACTTCGATTAATTTGGAACCTCCCTCCCTCCTAACTTATTGTTTCTACTTCTTTCAAGTTCGTTGCTAGTTGGAGTAGTTAAATGAGGAACTCTTATAAATTATGTGTTATTTCAATAATCCATTTCAATACAATATAAGTTCATTGCAACTCTTTGTAATGACATCAATAAAAGAAGTTTAAAATTTTTCAAGCCTAGTCTCGAAGTCTTGAAATATATATAATATGCTTTAACTTTCAAAGTCTTGAAATATACAAAATAATCTCCATTTTTCAAAACTTTAGAAAACCCAAATTAAATATTATTTTTTTAAAAAAAAAAAAGTTATCCCCTTTCATATCATTTTTCCTGAAAAAAAATTCAGACCTTTTATCAAAAAAGTACTACCAATTTTTATTCCTAGCAATATATAAATAATTCTTGAGAAGAGCTCTAATTAATTTCTTTATTGTCCATAAAACTTAGTTTTTTCTACACACAAATTCTAGCTTCATTAGTGTCATTGGAGGAGAGCATTCTCTTATTGTATGCTTACGCAATGACAACCTTGAAATTTAAGTATGGATATGGATATGTCCAAGCATCCTTGATTAAAGTTCAATCTTACACCCCTTTCATATGTTAAAAGTGTTTATTTAGTTACTCCAAAGTCACTATATTCAGTTAGCCTATGAATATTCTGTTGTTATGTCTTTGAAAAAATTTTTGTGAGACTTTTATGAATCTTTTTATTGGAAGTTGGAGGAGAAATACGTATGATCTCACTATTTTTGAGTGACTTTTGAGCATATAGAGACCAATTTACAGGAATTATGCGATATTAAATTTTCATGTGTACACTCTTGAATATTTTAGTGATATGGTCTCAGAATGAATTGTTAAACCTTTATGGAACCCTCCATAGTGGATTGGGGGGTTTAGTAAATATTGTCTCACCATTTTCAAAGTGATTTTTGGGTATTTAGGCGTCCAAATTACAATAATTAGGTGATTTACTCAGTTTTTCGTGTGTATTAGGCCATGAATTTTTTAATATGATTTTCCGATGTACTTTTTGGGTTTTTTTTTTTTTTGTGATATGATTTTCAGATGAACTTTTTGTGAAACATTTATGGATTCTTCCTAAGGGAGTTGGGGGCAGTACGTACAGTATCACTATGTTAGAGTGATTTGTGCGCATTTAGGGGCCAATTACAAGAATTGGGCAATTTTCACTATTTTTCGTGTGTGTTAGCTCATGCATGTTTTGGTGATATGGCTTCGCGACGAATTTTATGTGAAATCTTCATGAAACCCTTCATAAGGAATTGGGGGAGTTGTACGTACAGTATCACCCTATTCGGAGTGATTTTTAGGCATTTAGGGCCAATATACAAGAATTAGATGATTTTCTCAATTTTTCGTGTGTGTTAGCAATGAATATTTTGATGATATGACTTCGAAACGATTTTTTGCCGAAACCTTTATGGAATCTTCATATGGAGTTGGGGGTCTGACAAATATTGTCTCACCATATTTAAAGAGATTTTTGGGCATTTAATGGTCAATTTATAAAAATTAGGCGATTTTTTCAGTTTTTGTGTATTAGTGTTAGGTGCACATGAATATGTATATTTTGAGGACCGACAAAAGGTGCATATTGGAGCAAGTTAGCAAACATGAATTGAGTTTACCAAGGCCTACTGGAAAAAGAATTCCAAAGTTTGAGCAAACGTGAATTGAGTTTACCCAAGTCGTATGGGAAGAAGGATTCAGAAATTAAGTGTAGCTTTATAATTTATTAGGAAGCTTACTTAACATAGGAAAACTACTTCCTAATCGGTTAAGGGGAAGCAGTGTGCATATGAATGTATGTGTTTACTTACCTGATCAATGCAAGAAGATGGGGTTTGCTATTGTCAAAAAGGGAAAATTTATTAAAAACTATATGTTTTGGCAAATATTAAACCACGTAGAAATGGTCGTGCCCACATGATACAAGGTGTTTGTTTAAACCAAGTCGAAGAAGAAATTATCTATCAATAGAGTTTTCTTATTCACTTAAGGAAAACAGTTTTTTTTATCTTATTAAGGAAAATCACGAAAGAAGTTTTCTTTCGAAGCAAAGCGCAAAGAGAAGTCCTAATGCAAGAGAAGTCCAAGTCGAGTTTGGTTTAAAGACAAGGATGTTCGAGTTGAAGATGCGGCATAAGTTAAGTTCGAGTTGAACAAGGAGTTGAAGATGCAGCAAAAATAAGTTTGAGTTGAACTAGGATTTCCACACAAAGTAGGAATACTAAGTTTCAAGAGAAAAAGGAAGCAGAGCACAAGTAGGATTTCTAGTTGAAATATGTTTTGGATTCAAGTCCAAATCTATAAATAGGAAATAGTTTTGCTTGAGAAAATTGCGCACTTACGTAGAGAGAAGATCAAAACACTATCAAGAGTTTGAGTGAGTTTTGAAATTTACTTAGGGAGTGTTGCCAGTTTGTGAGGAAAAGTTGTAAGATTGTAATTAAGAGTGTATGTGTAGGATTCGTCTAACAAGTTTGAGAAACTTGACGGACGGTAAAAGACTTAATCCTGGGGTTTTCTTGTCTTGGGTAGCTAGGAATTAGAGTTTACAATTTTTTAGCTAGGAATTAGAGTTATAATTCCTTAGGTTACATCGTTCGTAATCTTTTTTTGAGACTCAAAATTTAAAGAAGTGGAGTTGAATCCTAGATGAGGTTTAGGTCGTGGTTTTTACTCTTTATGAGTTGAAATTTTTCGCGGTAAAATATTGTGTTATTATTTTATTTGTTTTACAAGACGTAACTGCTATAATCTGCAAAGGAACATATAGCCTTAGGCAAATTTGAGGGTCAGAATTCTAACAATTAGCCTATGAATATTTGTTGATTTGATTTCTGAATGGATTTTTCGTGAAACCTTTATGGAACCTTGTAGGAAGTTGGAGGAATATTACATACAATCTCACCATTTTTAAAGTAATTTTTGGACATATAAAAGATAAATTATAGAAATTAGCTAGACAATTTTCTTAATTTTTCATATATATTAACCTTTGAATATTTTTATAATATAACTTAAGAACAAATTATTTTTCAAACCTTTAAATGTATTAGGAGGAAAAATAAGTGTTCTATATAACATAGAAGTAGTCTAACATGTCAATCTTTTGAAAGAATCTCAAAGCTTTACCAAATCATATATATATATATATATATATATATATATATATATATATATATATATATATATATATATATATATATATATATATATATATTAGTATAAAAAAAAGGGGAATAACACACTTATTGGTCAAAGGCAGTGGCGGATATAGGATTTTAAGGTTGTGGGTGTGCTCTGAAGTGAAACTGTAAAAAATATGTGTTAATAATGAGATTCAAACCTTGGTACAACAACACTAAAAGAGTCTTAAGTACTCATCCTAGAAGCAATGGGCCAACTATATGATTTATTTATTGGGTGCTCTATGTTAATTTTATACAAATACCTATCGATTTCTACATAAATATATATATATTTCGTAACGAAGTTAATGGGTGCTCGAGTACCCGGTGGACACCATGTGGGTCCGCCCCTTGTCAAAGGTTAACTTTTTATTTTTAAGGTCTCAGTTTTAAATCTCAATAACAATCTTTTTTTAAAAAAAAATTCTTTTTAAGTACTTCCACCTTTAATTTTATATTAATATTAATAATCAAAATTTAATTATTTATATTTTAGTTATTTCAATTTTTATGAAAATAAAAATAAAAAAGTATTCCCTTTGGTTCCATACAATTTTTTCGCAATTATAGAATCATTTTTAGCTTTGACATTTGATTCTTCGTCAATGTACTTGCTTGTTGACAAGAGATTATTTCGATAATTTTAACTTATAATAATGCCAATTTTCTTTGTCGCAAATATTTATAGAAAAATATCATTATTATGAAATAATAATATTTCATTTTACTTACTTCAAGTTTTCCTAATAAAACTTACTAATGACTTATTTTAATTTCTTAATAGAAATAATTTTAAATTTTTTACTTATTTTATTATGTTTCCCACCCCCTCTGCGATTAATTATTTTATTTAATTTGATACTTTCTAATAAAACTTACTAAATTCTTATTAAAATATAAAATAATTATTATTATTATTATTATTATTATTATTATTATTATTATTATTATTATTATTATTATTATTATCAAATCACAATGTTTCATTTTACCTACTTTAATATTTTCTAATAAACTTAGTAATGGATTATTTTAATTCCATAATAAAATTAATTATTAAAGTTTAACTATTTCATTATGTTTACCGACACACTTAATTATTTTACTTACTTCAATACTTTATAATAACATTAATTAGGTGATAATTTAATAAAAATAAACTCCTAATAATATTGATAAATAAACTCCTCAAATTACTTTAATGCTTGATTAAATTAAATTAATTTCATTGTCAATATATATAAATTTAAAGGAAAAATTTAAGTCATGCTAATTAACGCGAATTGAACAAAGCACGAATCTTCTTTTTGAATTTTAGAGAAAAGTTCGGACCAACTAATTTATAAAATTTTATATTAAAAGAAAATATCTTAAATATTCCACATATATTTTTGGGCCTGTGCACAACATGGGCTATCTTTTAGGGAAAATTACGCAACAAAGACAATATATATTATTTAATTACTTATCATAGTTATAATTTGCTATAATTACCATTCACCACTAACATTATACATTAATTATGTGGGCTGACTTCGAATTTGTATAATTAGTCATGTTTGTATATGTATAATTCGCCAGAATATACAAATATACATATGTATAATATACAATTATTTAACCTATATACATACACAATTCATTTCTCTCCAACTCTATGCCCTCTCTCGCTCGTCTCTCTCCTCCCTCTCCCAATCTCGCTCACCTTTCTCCTCTTCTTCCGGTCTCGCTTGCCCTATATACAAATGTATATGTATAATATACACTTATATACATATACAATTCACCTTTCACCCACTTTATGCCCCTCTCTCTCTTGACTCTCTCCTCCTTCTCTCGATCTCGCTCGAATCTCTCCTCCCTCTCTCGGTCTCGCTCACCTATTTCCTCCCTCTCGCAATCTCTCTTGCCATATATACAAATGTATATGTAAAATATACAATCATATACATACACAATTCACCTCTCTCCCACTTTCTGTCCTCTCTCTCTCTCTCGCATATCTCCTCTGCATCTTGATCTCTCTCTCCTCTCTCTCCCAGTCTCGTTCGCCTCTCTCCTCCCTCTCCCAATCTCTCTTGCCATATATACAAATGCATATGTATAATATATAATTAGCTAACCAATATACACATACAAGTCACCTTTGTCCCACTCTTTTCCCCCTCTCTCTCGCCTCTCTCCTCTCTCTCCCTGTCTCACTCGCCTCTCTCTACCATATAACATGTAGCTACAATTTGTAATTATAACTATAGCTATGGGGAGTAATTAAATATATGTGAAAGTTTCCCTATCTTTTACTAGTATATATATAAAGGAGGACAACAGAAGAGAGGTGATTTTGAGTTGATCGGAATATAATTGAAAAAAGTAAAATTACTTACAATAAAATCGTTTTTGCTTCTCAATCATCTCCTCCTTCATAATCAATATTGGCTTTAACTATTTTTATTCGTTTCCTTTTTCTTTAGTTAGTGTGATAAATATTAGAAACAAACTGGTTTGATAATAGGTTGCGTATACTTCATGTATTGTTGAACTATATTTAGTTTTCTTGAGTGTGCTATGATGTATAATCAATGTGCAACTCAGGTATATATAGGCTATATTCAGTTTTTAAGTGTATCATAATGCATATTCAGTGTAGTGTTCATGTATATGTTAGCTATAATTAACTTTTATGTTTATCATAATGTATAGTCAGTTATATTTTCTATACTTTTGAATATTTTTTTATATAAATAAACACATTATAACTATATTTATTATAAACTTATTTTATTGTATATATTTTGGACCATCCCAACTTTTATTAATAGTTAGGTAGCTCTTCTATACTATCTTTGAACTTATACTTTTTGTGCATTTTATTTTTGATGTCATAAAAGAGGATTAAATATGTGAATTAAGGTGAATATATAATCAGTTTTAAGATGTTACAACGATTGAGTGATACTTACTATCTTTGTCAGCAATAGCCAAAGCTACAAATATGCTTGTTCTTGTGGTAGCTTTAATGGCAATAGTAAAGGCCGCTAAATAAATGCTGTTAAAAGTAATTATTTTTAGTGGCAATAATAAGGGTCTTTAGCGGCACTCGACATAAATGTCACCAAAGAATTTAATGACATTGAATCTAACGATATTTAATCAAATACCGATTAATGTATTTGTGGCAATAAATATTGCTACTAAAAGGAATAATTATTGCCGCTAAAAGCCTCTTTTGGTGTAGTGTTAAGAGTTAATTACTTAGATACAATCTAGATTGCAATTTTAAGTATCTTGCTAGATTTTGATGCATTCCGATACGGTCAAATACGTCCAGATATATGTTTCAGGATACATGAGGTCAAATTTGTTCAAGGTACACTATATTCAAGTGAATTTACATGTATTTGAGATATCTAGCAGATTTCCCTGACTTTTCTCTCATCTTGCTCGCCACTTTTCTATATATATATGATATCTAGATACATGCGAATGACACTATATATAAATAGATATAGTGTGTATCTAGTATGATTTACATGTATCTCAAATACATTACAAAATATCGCTCATTTCTCTCCCTATTTTAGTGTATCTAAGAGTAAAAATACATATATCTAAGCGTAACTTTTTCATTATATGGTAGGAGATTCTATAATGAAGTAATATACATGATACATACTGAGGAAAGGGAAAGTTTCCTTGATATTTCTTAGGTCAATTCTACATCTTTAGGTGTTGCAACTTAAAAACTTTATTTGGAGTTAACTCTGAGTGGTTATCTAAACGGTTGAAAACTATGCTTCTGTAAACAATAATCTAACTGACATAGAGTTAATAGCTCCCTCACTCACCTATAATTAAAGGAAACATATATCACATGTGAAATTTTGTTTTTTTAAGTGATTGTGATGTTCGGATGAGCTTTTGTGCATATCTAGCACCTTCCACCAATAATATGAATGAGAAAACTGTATCCATCAAGACTATGATAAATGGTTATAATCAATTGCTGTTTTTATTAACTTAGACCTTATAACTTTCAACTATTTGGAAAATTTTCTAATATATACCACTTACAAGTTTAAAATATTAAGAAACTTGAAGTTAAATTTTATAAATTTTATAGAAAGTATTCAAAATCTCCTTACACAAAATATGTCGAAAGGATCTCCAAACGTTATAGAAAGTAATTAAATTCTCCTTACACCCAATATTATGTCAAAAGGATATTTAAATGTTAATGAGAGTAATTAAAATCTCCTTACACAAAATATGTCAAAAGGATCTCCAAACGTTATAGAAAGTAATTAAATTCTCCTTACACCCAATATTATGTCAAAAGGATATTTAAACGTTACTGAGAGTAATTAAAATCTCCTTACACAAAATATGTCAAAAGGATCTCCAAACGTTACAGAAAGTAATTAAATTGTCCTTACACCCAATATTATGTCAAAAGGATATTTAAACGTTACTGAGCGTTATTAAAATCTCCTTACACCTAATATGTCAAAAGGATCTCCAAACGTTACAAGAAGTAATTAATTTCTCCTTACACCCAATATTATGTCAAAAGGATATTTAAACATTACTGAAAGTAATTAAAATATCCTTACACCTAATATGTCAAAGGATCTCCAAACGTTGCAAAAAGTAATTAAATTCTTCTTACACCCAATATTTTGTCAAAGGATATTTAAATATTACTGAGAGTAATCTAAATTTCCTTACACAAAATATGTCAAAAGAATCTCCACATATATTTCAAGATTAGGATAGCTAAATAAACCCATAAAATCAAGAAGCTTATACATTAGGCAATTTTATAAACGTTATAGGAAAGTATTTAAAAATTAAAATCTTCTTACACGCAATTTTAAAAGATTTCCAAAAGATATTCAAAATTAAAAAGCTAATCAACCCATAAAATTAGCACCAAAATAACGCATTTTTTTAATGACTTATAAATACATCCGCCACTTATATAGAAAAAAGCATCGTCTCACAAAAAAAATATATTCTTTGACTATTACACTATAAATGATGTGTGGAGAATATTTTCTTATTACTATTATTTAATTAATCAAAATAATTTTTTAGAAAATATTTTGATTCAAAAAAGTAATCTTTTTATTAATAAAAATTATTATTAGATTTTTTTTTTCAAGTTTATTGTCTTTTTTCCATAAATCTAACGCCCCATACCTCTTGATAATTCCATTTTGGACACCCACGAGCACCACCCCCTTAATATCCTAAGGTAATATATTTTTATTTAGTATTACCAAAACACGCCGTAAATCTTTCCCCCTTTTTTTTTTCTTTTTTTCGCAAAACAATTATATGGGTCCCACATATCCGTTTCCTAAAATAAGAACTGATTTTATTAGCCACCCCATCACCCGTTTTTTCCAAAGTGGCCGGAGCCGGCGATGAAGAACATGAAATCAGAATGGTTGACTTTATTATTAGTGAACCTCGGCGGGATAATGGAACGCGCCGACGAGTCGTTATTGCCGGGAGTTTATAAAGAAGTTGGTAAAGCTTTGCATACTGATCCTACTGGACTTGGTTCTCTGACTCTTATCAGATCTATAGTTCAATGTCTTTGTTACCCTCTTGCTGCTTATCTCTCCGGCCGTCAAAATCGAACTCATGTTATTGCTCTTGGTGCCTTTCTCTGGTCTGCTGCTACCTTTCTTGTAGCCCTTTCTTCCACTTTTACTCAGGTTAAATAAAATTACTGTCTTCATCTGTTCTACATTTTTATATTATAACATTTTAAACTGTATTAACAAATTGATGTATAAAGTTTGGTTCTTGGTAACCCCTGTTTTCTTAGGAGCCAGGAATATTACTAATCTTTTTTATATAATAAAAGGAATTACTCGGTCTTGTTTGCCTTTGAAGTCTTAAATAAAGGTTCTTTCAGTCTGCAACATATTTACAATTCGATTGTGCTTTTAAGGCATTTCAGATAGTTTTTTTTTCAATTGTTATGAGAAGTATCATATAATTACTGTTTAGCAAAACTCACATTCTTCAATAGGTTGCCATTTCCAGAGGTTTGAATGGAATAGGACTGGCGATAGTTGGACCAGCAATCCAATCTCTAGTAGCTGATTCAACGGCTGAAAGCAACCGCGGTATAGCTTTTGGTTGGCTACAGTTGACAGGGAACTTTGGCTCTATCCTTGGCGGGCTTATATCGGTGTTATTAGCTCAAACATCATTCATGGGAATAGCTGGATGGAGAATCTCCTTCCATCTGGTAGGTTTTATTAGTGTTGTAGTTGGTATATTGATCCGTCTTTTTGCCAAAGATCCTCGATTTATTGACAATTATGGCAATGTGAAAGAGAAACCTCCCCAAAAACCATTTAGAGAAGAAGTAAAGGAGTTGTTAAAAGAAGCAAGAGCAGTTGTGAAAGTACCTTCTTTTCAAATACTTGTTGCTCAGGGAGTGTCGGGGTCGTTCCCTTGGTCATCGTTGTCATTTACACCTATGTGGTTGGAGCTTATTGGATTCTCCCACAAGACAACGGCATTGCTCTTGGCTTTGTTTAATGTTGCACTTTCAATGGGTGGATTGTTTGGAGGAAAAATGGGAGATGTCCTTGCAAAACACTTTCCGAATTCTGGTAGAATAATTCTATCTCAGATAAGTTCTGGCTCAGCGATCCCTTTAGCTGCAATCTTGCTTCTCGGATTGCCTGATGATCCTTCCACAGCTGCAATCCATGGTTTAGTCTTGTTCATCATGGGATTAACAATATCTTGGAATGGTCCAGCAACAAACAAGTATGTTTTTCCTTCGAACCACAATATCATTCTGATTTTCTTGCACAGATCCTTTTGTCTTTAACTTAATCAACATGACATGTTTGCAGTCCAATTTTTGCGGAGATAGTTCCTGAGAGAGCTTTTACAAGCATCTATGCTCTGGATCGATCATTTGAGTCTATACTGGCATCATTTGCTCCTCCAGTGGTTGGTATTTTAGCTCAACATGTTTATGGTTTTAAACCAATTCCTAAAGACTCAACGGGCTCACAGGAAATTGAAACAGATAGAGAGAATGCAGCCGCACTTGCCAAGGCACTCTACACTGCTATAGGCATTCCAATAACAATTTGTTGTTTCATCTATTCATTCCTTTATTGTACATATCCACGTGACAGAGACCGTGCTAAAATGGATGCATTAATAGACACAGAGTTGCAACGGATTGATAAAACAGACTATCATCCTTCCCATGAAGAAAATGAAATGCACAAAAATGAACTCAACATGATTGATATAGATTACAAGGTAGATGAGAGGCTTGACAACGACGAGAAAAGGCTTCTTCCAGATCAGTTGTAATCCTCTGAATTCTTCAGATGGTAGAGCAAATGCAACAGTCAAGTATGTGCTTCTCGTATTCCACTTCAACTAAGTTAACTACTTCATCATAGTGAACATTGGCATTTTGACCAACCAAATGTTCTTCAAAATCAAACTTTATCAACATGATTTATTCAATATGTTTGGTTTTATACTAGATAAGTTACGATAAACGTTTAATCAACAAGCATTCATAGCAGCATTGCTGTCCGGAGCTAACATGGTTAGAACATCGAAACACAAAAATTGGTAATTCTTCCACTTTTGGGATACATTTCATTGGATATCTGAAAAGTGAGGGATTATCGCTCTGGGGCGAAATTTGTGCTTGGCAAATGGACGAACCGGACTATGACACGCGGATGAACCCTAACCCGAAAACGTTGGTCCTTATTACATCGAACTGAGAGAATCCTGGATTCAGTCCCTAACATGACTTCGACATATATTGCACGACAAACACACTCACTCTATAACCAGTTGGACCTCTCACCGGAGACATCACTTTTCAGCTTGAGCTCACTCATAATGTCTCTCGGGCAGATCAATAGTCAACCTCGAGTCTAATTGGCCTTATCCAATCAACTCGAGCCCAATCAGATTGAGCTCAGTTATGTGCTTCTTAAGTACTTACATTCTTTAAAAAAGAATAACTTATTTTCTTTTTTATTCTATATAAAAACAAATGATCATATTTTTTTTACTGGTAACATTTTAATTTCAACTTTTTAAGTGTGTTTGGTATATTTAATATAACTTTAACGTAGGATTACAAAATTAATTTTTTTTTCATAAACCCTGTATTAAATCAAAGTAATTCATTCTTTTCTAAACAGAGAAAGTATAAAAACCCCACGTTAGGATTATAGGTCGGTTAGATAGTCAAGTGTAGCCGTAGTCATAGTTCGAACATATCATTGTTTCGTGTACTTTGAATATTAGCCGCTATTAGGTGTAGTATTATTCTTGTAGTTTTCTTTTTGTCTTTTTGAGTTGGGTTATTACTTCGATTATGGTTTTATCTATAACTACAATTTAGGATTGAATTTCTGTTATTTCTCTCTATATTGGAATTGTTTTTCTTTGAGTGAGGTTTATCGAAAATAATTATCTCTTTATCTTTAAAGTAGAGGTTAGATGTACTTACATTTTATGCTTTTCAGACCTTACTTTATGTAATTATGAATATATTATTATTGTTGTTGTACTTAAATCTTTAATAAGTTTGGATATGACTCATGTTTTTATTTATAAATTTAATACATTGAAAATCCTAAATATTAAACTCAATTAAATTATGAGAAGTGCCTAACAAAGAGACAATTGGATCAGGTTTGTGCCCCTTTTCAGTTGTGTATTTGTATTTTGTCGCCTGGGAGAGGGGGCCTTGCATGGTTAAAATATATTCCAAGTACTTTTTAAACAAAAATATTTGACTTTGATGGATCTGTCCCACTTTCACTCTCAATAAATATGTCAAAAATATTCAAAACATAGTATTTATTTGCCTCCAACTTGATCTTAATGATAGTTCAGAAATTAATCCAATCAAACAAAAAAAAGGCATCCGATGAAATATCTTCACCTATTATAAAATACCGACTCCATCTTAGTTTTTTTATTTAAGAGAAAGTATAATGAAACCGATTTTTCACTTTATCTTATATTATATGTTCTTTATAATGTTATAGCAATTAAAAAACATGAAAATAAATGATGATGTCATAATTAAAGAGAAATCCAAATTTTCTTTGTTCAATTCCTTTTTTTAAAAAGCAAACTTATTACTAGACAAAATATTTAGTTGTCTTTTATTAAAATTAAAAAGATATCAATAGAGACAAGTACAAGGAGAGCTAGATTTTACCTAATCAATCTTAATTAAGTACCTAAAATTTTTCCCAACTTCTACTAACTAAGAAACATGAAAAAAAAAAAAAAAGAGTTAAAAGAGAATACTAAGTAGCTAACTCCCTTCTTTTTTCAAAAATCTTTTTTCCCCTAATTTATGTTCAATCTTATTGATTGATATACTGTAATGTAGTATATAATTGAATTTGTAATTAGAATATCAAAGATTCTAAAGTTGACTTGAGCCCACCACTTGGCATATAATATCATGCCCATCCTTGAAGAACTTTTGACATGGTAGATAGACAGAAAAGTATTCAAGGATTTCAACTATTATTAGTCACTTGATTAAATCTTATGTAATTCATTTCTCTGGCCCTCAATGTGCTTGATTGATCAATTTCTTCATCAAGTGTGCAAGAATATCTAATGCATGTCCTACATCTATCTATTCAATTGTCATGTTCCACGCCCTATTCTCATTCATGACTTCTCTTCTTCTTCTTTTTCTTTTAAATATATTACGATCAGAATCATATATTTTGTGAAATCTCATAAAAAAGGTTTGGACAGGATAGAGTGTATGCAAACATTTTTATTATCACGTAAATGTAAAAAAATTGTTTTCAAAAGGCCCTCGGCTCAAGTGCATCAAATCTAGGTAAATAAAAAAGAAGAAAATAAAGAAGGAAGTCTAACAGTTAGTAAGAAGAAGAAATGTAAAGTCTACACAAAAGAAATTAAACAATACCAGTATTAAAACAATGTGATATATCAAAATATAATAAACAACATATGACAAGAACTACGAGGGTACGCTTAGTACTATGTCATACACTAACAAGTCTAAATCATCACAATGCAAGGCAACACTCTACTCCTACTAACCTTACACCCTAATAAACAATCTTCACTCCTTATCTTATTCATGTCCTTGATAATATGAAGTCTTGTCATGGTCTTTCTAATCAGCTCTCCCTAATACTTTGTTAGTCTACCTCTACCCCTCCGTATACCCCTACAAGGATACAACCAGCCTTTTGCACCTTCTCACTGGAGTGTCGACACACCTTCTCTACACATATCCAAACCATCTCTGTTTCGCTTCCCTCATCTTGTTATCCACAGAGGTCACTCCTACCTTCTTCCCAATAACCTTATTCCTGATCTTGTCGATCCTAGTATGCTCACGCTTCCATCTCAACATCATTATCTCCTCAATATGCATCTTTTGAATATGTGAGTTCTGCCAACACTGCACACCTAACCACCACTTTATAAAATATACCTTTAATTAAGTTTAGCTGGTACTGACCTTCTTATCACACAAAACTCCAAGGCACGCTTCCATTTCATCCATGCTACCCAATGTGATGTGTGACATCATTATCGATGTCACCACTACCCTGAATTACTGACCAAACTACTTAAAATTCTCTCTCTTGAAAATAGTGTGTATGGCAAACCTTACTTCCACGTCTGCATTATCCAATAAAACACTCTAAATGTATCATTAGGGGTGTGCAAAAAATGAACCGATCAATAAACTGAACCAATAAAATGTTATTGGGTTATTGTTATTGGGTTATTGGGTTTTTAATGGGTTTAGAAAAAATAATTATTGGGTTATTGGGTCGGTTTCGGTTTTTCCTATTGGGTTATTGGTAAACCGATAACCCAATACGACGATAGTTATTTACTACTTTACCCTTCCTCAATATTAAATATACATAATTTAATACATAAATAGATTCAATATTAGCTTTTCAGTATCTCAATAGTTAGTACTTATACTTTTGGCGCCTTTGGTCTTTACTTTGTAGGGTTAGAAACGGCGGCAAGTCCGCAACAATCCAAGAACCAATAAGTCTTCGAGGAGGTTTTGCAACAACAACAACGACGGTGAGGATTTTTTAACCTTTTCTAATTTCTCTTCTTCTCTAATATCTATCCTTGTGTAATTTCTTCTTCTGTAATCTCTATTCTTTTCTTATTTCTCCGTACTCAATTTCTCAAAAATATGATCTCGCGCTGAAATAATATATACAACTAGAATTAAACACCCTAATTTAGATTAAATCTGGTAAGCATTTGATTATTTTTCTTAAGTAGTCTTTTCCTTTTCAGCAATGTTGAATACTTCCTTTAAAATCTCTTTAGTTTCTCTTTAGTTTACCTTGAAATTATTTCATTATTGTTGCATGATTAGTGACTATTGTTGAAATCATATTTTACAGAGACACACATATGACTGAAAATATTTCAACTGATGAGGTAGTGATCCTGGGTGATGAAAGTATTAACTCAAATTGTTATGCGTCAAACACAATCTGTTCAGCCAAAAGTTACAAAAGAAAGAAAGAAAAGGTCTCAAGCATGGGATAATTTTGGAACATTTGTTGATGAATAAGGAAATAAGAAAGCAAAGTGTAAGCATTGCGGCCAAGATTATTTTGTTGATTCAGTTAAAAATGGTACAAAGGCAATGCTTACTCATATGTTAACATGACCAAAGTTGTTGACAAAAGTCAAACTCAAATAGGCTTTCAATCTGTTCAAGGAGGGAATACATGTGATGTGGTTGTTGTTTCCTGGAAATTTGAGCAAGAACAATGTAGGAGAGCTTTATGCCGCATGGTAATTGTGGATGAACTACCATTCAAGTTTGTCAAGAAGGAAGGTTTTAGAAACTTATGAAAGTAGCGCAACCTCATTTCAAGATTCCTTCTGGTACCACTGTGACACGTGATTGTTTTAAGTTTTATGATGAAGAAAAGCAAAAGTTGAAGAGATTTCTCGGAGAAGCACGTCAAAGAGTATGTCTGACAACTGATACTTGGACCTCTTTGCAACAGATTAATTATATGTGAATCACTGCACATTGGATCGATAATGAATGGATTATGCATAAGAGGATAATCAACTTCTGTCCAATTTCCAGCCATAAAGGTGAAAATATAGCTAATGAGATTATTAAGTGTTTGCGTGATTGGGGCTTAGATACAATATTTACCATCACAGTCGATAACGCTAGTTCGAATGACGTGACTGTGAAAGAGTTGTCTAAGATGTTCACTAAACGGGGGATCAATTTCATGAATGGAGAACACCTTCATGTGAGGTGTATGACACATATTCTATATCTTATTGTTCAAGATGGTTTGAAGATGTCTGTTGTGTCTATTGAACGGGTTAGAAAAGCAGTTAAATACATAAGGTTGTCTCCTGCAAGGTGTAAGAGGTTCCAAGAATGTTGTGAAGATGTTGATATTAATTGTAAGAAATCTTTAAGTTTGGATGTTTCTACATGATGGAACTCCACATACTTGATGTTAAATAGAGCTATTGAGTTTGAAAATGCATTTTCCAGCTATTCTGCTCGTGATATTGGCTTGTTACATTACCTTTAGTTTGTTGAGGATGAAGATGGAAAGGATGAAAATGGAAGCGCTCTTGGTGCCCTTTTGAGTGATGACTAGACAATGTAAGAAAAATTGCTAATTTTCTTCAAATTTTTCATGATCTTACTAGAGAAGTATCTGGATCACACTACGTCACAACAAACTCACATTTTCTTAAAATTTGTGAGGATTCTTGTTATTTGAAATAATTGATATCAAGCGAAGATGATAGTAATGATCTTTTGGGTAAAATTGAATATGAGAAAAATTTGATAAGTATTGGGGTACTCCAAAGAAGATGAACAAAATGATTTTTATTTCTTGCTTTTTGGATCCTCGTCACAATTTTGTTTTAGTTGGCTTTGCACTTCAAATGATGTTTGGAAAAGAAGCTCCAATTTTAGGGAAAGGAGTTAGAGACTACATGGAATTGTTGTTTGGTGAATATGTAAAGTCCCTTTTAAAGATAAAGTTAGTCAACACTCTTCATCTTTATCTAGTTCTTCATTTGAAAATTCCAGTTTATTGCTTTCAAGTTCAGGCAGTGTTGTTCAATCGATAGGATCTTTAGGGACATTCATGGGTGATCTAATAAAACATAAAGCTGAAAATACAACAACTGTCAAAACAAAATTGCAAAAATATCTTGCTGAAGAAAATGAAGTTGAAAGCAAGAACTTTAACATCTTGTCTTGGTGGAAAATAAACTCATCCAGATTTCCCGTTCTTGCTGAGATGGCTCGGGATGTGCTAGCTATTTCCATTTCAAGTGTGGCATCTGAGTGTGCGTTTAGTACTGGTGGACGTATCTTGGATTCATTTAGGAGTTCATTAACTCCTAAATTAGTGCAAACTCTAGTGTGCCTTCAAGATTGGATAAGAAGTGAATCACGACCTATAAGTGTTGAGGAAGATATAGATGTCCTCGAACAAGCATAATTTTGATTGATTAACGTAAATTCTTTATAGATTTGGCTTATACTAGCATTCTGGATGATTAATGTGGAGTTAAAACTCTTCCTTTTTTGCACTTGGATCTTGATATTTGGTAAGCCACTCTAGCTACAAGTTGCTCTAAGTCATGTATTTACTTGATTTTCAAAGCATAAGACATCTGTCAAGATAATAAATTAGGAAATGTGGTCGGATATTACATATTGTTAAGCTTAACTTACTCTACACATGATACATATTTACTAATTAGAAGTGTTTGGAGTCAATTAAGGGACGTGATGATACTATAAATGGATTAGTTGCTAATTAAAATAGAATTGTTAATTTAGTAATTGTGTAATAGTATGCAGCTTACCGTGTTATTTGAATGTGGATGCAATGCATTTATGGAGCCTATTTCATTAAATATGTTCATCATCAAAGTGTGTTCAATTTTGTCATTAAATGTAAAGATGTACTCTAATAGTCTATTAAATTGGTGATTGTCTTTTTCTTTTTCAAGCTATTTGATTTTTTGGTTAGGAAATTGGTGAGAACTTTGTTGATTATCTGGTGGATCAAGCAACTGTTCAAGATTGTCTTATTGAAATATTTTACTTTAGTTTTAATTCTAGTTCGTAATTGTAGGCGATAGCTTTTGTAAGTTTGTGAATGTTAGTAATTTGATCAACATTCAAAGTTTACTACTATGTTTTGGCGGTAAGTTGGTAACATGTAATTATAACATACGTACTATTATATATTATTTGATCGACATTTTCTTATTGGGTTAATCGAAAATCGAACCGATAACATCAAAAATCGATAAATCAAAAATTGATAAAAATTTCTTATTGGTTTGTTATTGGGTTAGCATATTTTAAAACCGAAAGCCGATAAATCGAACCAATGATATGTAAAACCGAACCGAACTAACCGATGCACACCCCTAGGTACCATAAGTGATATGTCTCCTCCAAAACGGTAACATAAATCACAGACACGAAACTCTTCTCTTTCCCTAATTACTCGTTACAAACCACTATTATCTTAGGTTAATAAATGAATTCTGAATTTTATAGGCTTTGAAAATTCTTGAGGAGTTCTACTACAGTCCATACAATAAATATTTTAACTTTGTTAAAGAATGACAAAAGTTCACATTGGTGGTTAATGAGATGGGTGGACTCTTTATAAGGCTTCAACAATCCTCCTCCCTTTGATCTAGCTTTTGGGGTGTGAGTTAGACCAAAGACCTACTTTCAACAAGATATCAAAGCAGAATCATTCTCACCCGATGTTGAGCCCCCAAAATCAAAATTGCCCACGCACTAGATGCTAAGCACTGGGTGTGAGGTGGGTGTTAAAGAATGACAAAAATCCTACATCGATGGTTAATGAGATGGGTGAACTCTTTATAAGACTTGGACAATTATCCTCCCCTTTGAGCTAGTTTTTGGGGTGTGAGTTAGGCCTAAGACCTAATTTCTAACAAATTCCCCTTTGAAAACCAATTTTCTTACATATTCTCCATTAATAAGCATTTGTTTTTCTTGAGACAAAAATAAATAAATTGTTTTTCTCTTTTGTCTAACTAGGACCAAGTTGGCCCCAACTTGTGGCCTTAAACAAGTACACTTCGAAATTCCAGTGGTTGTAACGTTCGTTAATCATTAATTAGTTGTTACAATTGATAATTCTTTTGTAACAATAAATTAAATTAATAAGTTGTTAACGTTCGATATTTTCTTTCTTCACAAGAAGTAGGTAGTTCTCGTGAAGAAAATATATATATATTTTTAATATCTTTGAATCTCCAATATATCCCACAGTTTCATGCGTGGATATGGTGTATTAGTTTACTTTTCATGTACTTTTAAATTTCCTTTTTGAAAATGAAGAAATTTTCATAAATAACTATAATTTTAATTATAATTATAAATAATAGCTATAATTTATCTAATTATAATTCATTTACAATAATTTTAGGGAGTAAAGAGTTTGGCAGCGAGTACGAGAGAAATAGAGGAGTGAAGCAAACGATATCAAGAGAAATAGAGGAAGAGGAGTGGCGATCAAGTTGTATCTCAATCTAAAATGGGATACAACATATACATAGTTTTATTTCTATCTCAATTCTCAAATATCTCGTGTGTCTCACCTCTCTCTCAAGCTCTCATATGGATACATATATTAGCTTTGAAACTAAGATGTCAGTGTACATCTTATCACCCCTAAAATAAATACACATATATAATATATAATATGCAAATTTTTGTGATACACAAATGAAAAAAAAAACATTGATACAATGTTTGGAAATTACATCACCCCGAAAATAAATACACAAATACAATTTTATGATCATAAGCATATCAATTTTTTATTATATACATAAATATAATTGGTTGTATCAGTATGTATCAACCGATTAAAATACATCTTTTTTCTGATATATAGATACAATTTGGAAAAGTTACATTGGATGACAAACATCTCTAAGCAATTATATAATAAAGAAATAGTTTAATTTATTTACTTTCAATAATTATAGTTTCATTTTTTTTGTCATAATTAATGGGACTCACCACCTCTTTCTATACCCAAACGTAAAATACCTTTTTTTGAGTTTGTATATAGTTATATATAAATTTATTTTATCTTTTCTATCTCATTCCACCTCTTTCTCTTATAATCACTCCTTCTCTCCTATTTTGAATTTTGAATTGACAAAAATTTCACGTTCTCCCTCAGATATTTCTTTCAATTTTCACAGGTAAGCGTCAAAATATAGCCGTGAATCAATTTTTTTTGTTGTTTCCTTCTTCAACAATTGTATATATATTATGCTTCTTTGTTTTTTCATATTTTTTTTAAAAAATCGTTCTAATTATTTGATTGTAAGCTTTTCAAATCAGAATGGATGCATCATCTCCATCTATGAGGTTTACCACAGATATGTCATTGTATGTCAATATTGTTGACAAATTATCCTCGTTTCCAATTGGTTTGACTCAAGATTTTGGGGTTAATGTAGCGCTATGGCAAAATCCAAACAAGTTCAAGATGAACATCAATGGAAGAATTGAGATCCAAGAAAAAATAAAGATGCAATGGCAGTTCAAAAAGTTATTAACAACACCATACCTAGCGGCATTAAAATTATTAAAGGAGAAACTAAGAGGAAAGCCATAACAAGTGAATCAGAGGTGAGTGAGCCTGAAATTGACAGATCTGAAGAACATCAAGATCATCAGGTACCAGCTTAAAATACAATTTTAGATAGAATATTCTATTACTTTTGTGCAAATACACATAAAATTGTATGTTTAAGTAATTTTTGTACATGCATAATTGTATATAGTATATTGCATGTTTAATTCAGACGTGTTTTAGTTATTTATATATTCCCATTAGTTATATAAACGAAAGACATAACAAAATACTTTAAGTAAATGTGTAGTTTATGCCAAAATTATATTGCTCTTAATTATTGGAATTTGTATATTCTATTAGTTTTATACAAATTATTTAAGTTATGTCTATAATGACTTGTATACTAGTTAATAAGTATAGAGTGACTTGTATACTAAAGACAATTATATATTTATATATATATATATATATATATATATATATATATATATATATATATATGTGTGTATATATATATATATTAGTTATCTTTATGGCTAAAGTATAACGGTAGATTGTAATTTGTAAATATCATATATACAATTGATATAAGAATTTTGTACTACAAGTTTAATTAGTAATAACAAAATTAAATTACACTTATTTTCGTATGCTCATATACAAATACATTGCAGCTATTTTTTTTTTAAAAAGAAATTACTCAATTTCATAAATGTATATAATTGTCTCATACAACTTTGTATATACTACACTTATATACATTTCAACACATACATTGTTGCATAAATTTGTATATAAATATTAGAAAACAGAAAACATATCTTATACAACTATATTACAAAATACTCAATTTCATAAATGTATACAATTGTCTCATACTCATTCATATATACTAAATTAATATACATTTGAACATATACATTACCGCAGTATATAAATCTTTAAACATATATACAAACATATACAATACACATTCAAACCATATACAAACATATACAAACACATTCAAACCATTTTTCATAAACAAGCCAGATTATAATATATACAGTTACACTGGGGATATATACAAAGTCACAGACACAAATGATTACACATAAATCCATGTTTGTATATACAAGAGAAAATTGTATAATTACATTTTTATACAATCTACAACATCATAACAGATAAAATTTATTTTGTAATTTCAGTATTTTTCGATATTCTAAACAATTGTATAATATATTGCAATTCAAAACATGAAATTTCCTTCAATGAAACATTACCTCTCTTTGAATATGTCAAAAAATTGATTAAAATGATGCCTCAGTGATGCATAGAAACAAGTTGGTTCTATCTTTCAATCGATGTAGAATTCTTTTTTGGACATTTACCTTAAATTATGGCATTATCTAAATTTATTGTTACCTTATTTAAGGCTACCGTTACTATTGATGTAATTTTTTATATAAATTATAAAAAATATATTTTATACAAATTTAAAGCTACCTAACAAACCAAACTATACCTATTGAATGTAACTATGCAATCTATACCCATTTAATGATATTTCATAAAATAAGTTTGTCATATATAAATTTTTCATTAATTTAAGATGAAGAAAAGATCCAAACATTAAACAACAAATTAAGAGCCCAAAATGAAAAATAACAAATTTAAATATAAATAAGTTCAGGTGAAACTGTAATGCGGTTTCATATCATCTTAATATAGTCTAAAAAACAAAGAGATAGAAGAAGAAACAAAGAAGAGAGATTTACTATATCACATTCAGTATACTTATATTATATAATTTTTTTAAGCATGTTTACGTCATGTGTATATCTTATATGATACTGTAGCAGCTAATAAGTACATACTTAGCACAATATTCGTTGAAATAGTCAAATTAGTTCATTAGTTGGTTCACATATATAAAAAATAAAATAAAATAAAGGAAAGAATAATTATTTGATTCATCAAGTCAATATATATGTAGTTGACAATAAACAAATTGGTAGCAACTACATCTGTGGGAGTCCACCAGTAGTCCATGTATTGTGCAAAGTTTGTGAGTAAATGGACAAATTATTAGGTGTACTTTTTCTTCACTCCCTAACTTAATACTCCATTGAATAATGTCAAATATTCCACAAGACTTTTGACCCAACTTACTTCATTTTCCCTTTCACTTCATTAATATTCAAGAATATTCATTTGAGTGTAGGAATAAAATTACTTCTTTAAGCAGTATAGTACCAAAATTAAACATAAAATAATTAGTCGTGTTATATGAAATTTTCTCAAAAAATGTAGCTTGAAGGACGAATGTTAACTTCTGGAGCACCATTTTTGGTGTATCATTAAAGATTGTATATATTTAATGT
>CM064966.1:59882724-59941724 GCA_032847665.1 Solanum chilense
TCTTTCTATTTTCTTTATTTCAACCCTCTTTCTTTTACCCTAATTAACATATAATTAAGTGTAAAAGATGACAATAATACCCCACTAATTAACTCAAAGTTACCTCTTTTATCCCCCAAGAAATTGAGTTATTAATATAAACCCACGAAATATATGATTATAGCAGAAATAGTCCAAAACGCCCCTTTAAAACTTAACCAGAAATCCGACTCCAACTGGGATTACGCAACCTGTGACGGCCCGTCGTGCCTGCGACGGTCCGTCCTGCAGGTCGTCGCAAGAATCAGAGACTCAATTTTCACTAAAGAGTCTGTGACGGTCCGTCACGCCTGTGACGGTCCGTCACGCCTGTGACGGTCCGTCACGCCTGTGACGGTCCGTCCTGCACTTCCGTCACGACGTTCAGAGAATCGTTCCCTGTACTAAATTCTCAAGAGTTGAAGTGTTTTGAAACGGGGGATCGCGACGGTTCGTCATACCTGTGACGGTCCGTCCTGCAGGTCCGTCACAGAGTTCAGAGAGTCGATTTCAGTACTCAGATTTCAGAATTCCTAAGTGTTTTGGAACGAGACACCCTCGACGGTCCATCGTGTCCATGACGGTCCGTCGTGGTGTCCGTCGTCTCAGCCAGTTTTTCCAGAAATAAAATCTGCTGCTCAAAACGACTAAACAGGTCGTTACATAACTGTTGTTTCCTGTAATTTGATGGTAGGATCATTTTATAATCACCGTTTCTGCTATTGTCTATTGTTTTGTTAATTGTATATTTTCTTTTGTACTTTCATTACGTTCTTTTTAGTCTTTTTAGTCTTGAGAAAAGAGTTTATAAAAAAACAATTTTTCTACCACATCTCAAACGTAAAGAGAAGACATGTATACACTCCATTCCTCCTACCTCACTATGTGGTAGGGGAGTACATGACCCGATTGGTTCGGGTTTTTTAAATATCAAATCAAATCAAATCATTTGTGTCGAAATTTTTGAATTTATAAACCAAACCAATAAAACTCAAGTTTTCAACTTCAGATTTTTTTGGGTTTTCCGAATTTTTTAGGTTTTTTTGGTTTTTTGACTTTTTCGATAAAGTATTTTCATACAAACATATAACTTACTTGTACTTCAAATATTTCTTTAAACCTACCAAAATGCAACTATGTAAGTTATATCTCAAGAAAATAACAAAAAATATGATATGATTAATGACACTAAAATAACCTACTAAAAATTAATAATAAAATCGCGTAAAACAAATATTGCAAATTAATAAATCATAATGAAATTGATCATAATTTAATGTACTAAATCATGGTAAAATAAGTTTCCTAAGTATTAGTTACACGACTAAATATTAGAAGAAAGTAAAATTAGATCATGTATTTTAATTGTCTAAATCTATGTAAACTAAGAAACAAATATTCAAGATTATTGTCATTATTAGTGTCGATTTGATTTTCATTTTGCATTAGTATTAATTTGAACCCACACGTATGAACTATATCTTTATTAGATCATTAAGAATTCTAGCTTCCAAACTTGAAATAAATATATTAAAAGATAAAAATTATGAAAATATATAAGAGATATTTAAAAATTATATCAAAGTAAGTATTTTTACGTATAAAATAAAATTTTAAAATTATATATATAATGTTGGATTGATTTGGTCTCGTGTTGATTTATTTAATTGAAACCAAACCAATTCAAATATAGTCGATTTTTTTTTCAACACCAAACCAAGTCAAACCAAATCACTAGTAGAATTTTTTTTCTGATTTAACTCGATTTGCGTTTGATTTGATTTTCAGGTCGATTTTGTATACCACTACTTTGTGGGAATACAATCAATATGTTTTTGTTGTATTTAACAGTGTATTAAGTGATACCATATAAAGTGGTAACATAAAGAGTACATATTATTATGATATAGCTATTAGCTAAGCTAAGATCATGTTCTTTATGATTATATCAAAAAATATATTTGGCCGGACACATTTTTGGAACAAATTGATAATTTTAGATTTTTTTGTTATTTTGCTGAAAAGTGAAGGATGATTGAGTAAATTCATTTATGTTTTGTAACCAAAGTAGCCTTAAAAGTAAAACCACTTTGAATATATCAAAACCACTTCTGAAAAATCAAACTCATAATTTTTCCTTTACATTTGTTCATAATTTTTTTATTATTATTCTTATTAAGTATATTTATTCATCAAACTTGGAAATTTCATATTTTTAATAGGTGCTTGTTCATAATTTTTTTTATAATTATTCTTATTAAGTATATTTATTCATCAAACTTGGAAATTTCATATTTTTAATAGGTGCTCGTGATTTAGTATGGATCATTATTTAACTAAATGAAAATAAATATAGTTAATTTAATTTTTCAAATGTTAAAATCAAGTCAAATTAATTAAATCAATTTTTCATAACTTTAACTTTTTTTTTTATATATTTCTTGCTATTTGATTTTTGTGGAATTCTAAAAAATATACGGTACTATAAATTTTCGTTAAGGTACATATATATGGGATCCTTCAAAAAATAAATTACGCATTATCTAAAAATTTAATCATTTTCAAGAAATATGATAAAATTATTTCTAACGATTTTACTATTTTCTTACAATATTAAAGATGATGATATATTAAGTATCTTGTTAATATTTGATTCAAATTAAAATAATCAACTGATAAGAAAGAGAGTAAATACAATTCTTTACGTAATTATGAACGAATGATATTGCAGCATTAATGGTTAAAATTTAAACGAATAGTCTATAGGTCAAAGGTTCGAATCTAGGTTAGGTCCCAATTTTAGGAATTCTTTACAAAAAAAAATAAATTAGACCCTTTGAAGCTATTAGGATTTAAATAATTTTTAATTTTATATTACTTTGGTAAATATCATTGTAAAAGTTTATATTTAGATTGTTTCACAAAAATTGAAGATTTTTCACTATTATAAGTTGAATCATTATGATGAAAATAAATGAAATAGATTAGTATTATATGAGTTATGCTTCCTCATAAATACAAGTCAATTGAATGTGACTATATATGCATGATCAAGATATAATCAGATAATATCATTAGTTATGGTACATGTCAATCTTTGTTCGATTTATCTTCAAATATTAGGGGTTATTAGACTATATTTATTGATAATATCACATTTTAAATCTTCTAGTGATATTCATTAAACAATTAATATGGAAGAAAGTAAATACATTCTCTTACGCAATTATGAATAAATGTTATTGCAACGTGAGTGCTTAAAGCTTAAACAAATAGTCTATAGGTCACGAGTTTGAATCTAGGTTATTTTCTAAACAAATAGACTCTTTGAAACTTTTAGGATTTAAATAATTTTCAAATTCATTTTTTATTAAATAAGATTATAAAAGTTTATATTTGGATTGTTTCACAAAAATTGAAGATTTTTCATTATTATAAGTCAAATCATTATGATGAAAATAAATGTAATGGATATAGGATTATATGAGTAATGCTCCCTCACAAATACAAGTTGATTGAATGCAATTATATGTGCATGATCACGTTTTGATTGGGTAATACAATTAATTATTGTACATGTTAACCTTTGATCAATTTATCTTCGCATTTTAGTAGTTACTAGACTATATTTATATAATATTTCATTTTAAATTTACTGAGAAAATGGTCAAATGACCCCTCAACCTATTAGTCAATTCTCAACCACACACCTAAATTTTACGAGAGTCCTATTACCCCCCCTGAACCTTTTATTTTTGATATTTTATAACCCTTAAACGCTCAACTAGTTTTGTCATACCCAGATATACACATATGTTTGAATACACGCTAGGTGGACTCATTTTATTTAAATTTTATTTTCTTTTTTATTTCAGATACATTTACAATAGACCCCACTTCTTTTAACTTATTTTTTTTAATTAGGCTAAATTCTCAGTTCCAAACATAACCACATGTTTACTCTTGCATGGAGTATCAACTTTTCTTCTTCTACTTCAAGATTAATTGTTCTGCACCTGATAATTTTAACAATGCTATGTATCATGTGATGTAATTTTTTAAAAATAAATAAAATCGATTTTTGAATGTATAATTAGCTCTTGAAAATCGTATTTTCTAAATCTTGAAGGTCAACTGTAATGGTGAGAGAGAAAAATGTTTCATGATTCTGCTTGCTGGAGGAAGATGAAAAGAATGAGTGTACATACGTTGTGGTTTTATATTTTTGTGGTTTTATATTTATGAATTGAAGAGGGAAATAACTTATTTTTGGGCATTGATATGGAGAAGAAATTTCAAGCTCCATAACTAGATCTAGTTGACCTTGCAATTTTATATTTATTAGTGAGGAAAATAAATTTGAACCTTGAATCTAATAGTGAAAAAAATTAGAAAAGATTAGAAATCCTAAAGGTTCAAGATTTGAATGGAAGTTACCATTGAAGCTTTGAAATTGTTCCCAAGCTTCAAGCTTTTAAATTGGCAGAAGAAAGGAAGAAGATGAAAGATTTGTGGGAGAAAAGGGGCTTAGTAATGCAAGTTGTAATTGAAAGACTTATTTTAGACTGATTTGGACTTACACGTTGATTCCAAAACACAGAAAATACGTTTTAGATATATTTCACGCGCCTAAAGGAGGTGTATTCACCTTCTTGGATATGTCAGCATTTAAGGGTTAAAAGATATCGAAAACAAAAAGTTCAGGGGGTAATAGGACCTCGTAAAGTATTGGTGTGTAGTTGAAAATTGACTAACACGTTAGGGGAGACATTTGACCATTTTCTCTAAATTTACTAGTGATATTCAATAAACAATTGATATGAAAGAGAGTAAATACATTCCCTTTTGTAATTATGAATGAATGCTATTGCAGCGCAAATGTTAAAGCTTAAACGAATAGTGTATAGGTCACGAGTTCGAATTTAAGTTTAGGTCCCCAATTTTAAGTATTTTTTAGTGTGTTTTTTAAGTCTATAGGTCACGAGATTTTTTTTTCCAGACCTATCCTATGTACCATTGAGATCTTCATGATTTTGGGACAACAAATTATCATTCTCGTCTAAATCCGCAACATTATTTCAATACTTCGTTTAATTGACTATTTTGACTATTCAAATTCATCTTGTTAAAATTATATAAATCTAACAACAAAATAAAATCTTGAATAACAAAATAAAATAAAATTGATGAGTGAAGTGAAGAAGAAAAAATGAGTAAAGAAAGAAAAAAATTAAGAATGATTACTATTTGAATGGAAACGAGAAGTAGTTTTGAAGTCAAAAAATTATTTATTCATTTACCCATTTCTTGTCATTTAATACCAAAAAAGTGTGTTGCCATTTAGCAATACTCTTATTATATATCCTCACTCTCTATTATTCTCTTGGACTACAATTGAAGATTTGAAGTGACAAAATTATACGGGCCAAAGTTATCATCAAATCTCAAAGGAGAGGAAAAAGTGAAAAGTAAAAAATTCGAATAGACTAGGAAAAGGTAATAAAAGATGAGTAGATGAATAAATAAGTGATTCCATCAGTGTCAAATTTTAACTTAAAGGTAATTATCTTTTTCATATAATTGATTGATAGATCACAAAAACCCTTTTTTTATTTCAAATAATAGTCCCTCCACCGCCATTCCCTTTTTGTTTTAAAATTCAAAATGATTAGATAGTGAAAGAGCAAAAGACAAGTGCCTTTATTTTTGTATCATGAGATGTTATGATAATCCCCTGGATTTCTACAGTATTTGGAGATTCTTTTTTTTTTTCGTTTAGCTTCTCCAATTTCCAATTTCAATATATGAGTTTTTTTTTTTTTTTGCTTTCTCAAAGTTAAAATAAGCTTGACTTGTCATATAATTTCTTCAATCTTTAATATAAGATATTTACTTGTATGAATGATGGAATTGTGATGATAGTCAATTTCATCTTAGTAACACGTATATTTTCATCAGTATCAAGGGTATATATGCTATAATTTTTGGACGGTATGAACATCAATGTCTCTAAAGTGTGACGAAAGGTATTTGTATATCATTTATGATAGTGCAGCGATATATTTCTTTTTTTCCCTTCTTTTAATATTTTATTAAGAATTCTGTAACTTCTTTTTAAAAAAAATCCATACGATGCTCGGTATTTATATTGAAGTTCGATTAAATTTGGATTCATGCAGCACTATACTGTGTTTGTACATATGGGTCTTAATAAAGGGACTTTTTTGTGGAGTTAATACCTCAGATGGTCACTCACCTATGCACTTTTCTCTCAGAAAGTCACTCAACTTTCAATTTTCACTCAAAAGTCACTCAATTATTGTTTTCTTTCTCAGAAAGTCACTCAACTTTGAAATTTAACTCAAAAGTCACTCAACTATCCACTCTTTCTTCAAAAAGTCACTCAATCTATTAAATTATTTATTAATTAAAAATTGTTGATATTAATTATTTATATAACAAACCAAAAATTTTAAAAAATAAATTACACCATTTAGTGATCCATCCACCTAACCCGACCCATTAAAAAATATGATATGACCCATTTTATTTTGTCTTTAATCCTAAATTAATCCCTCTCTTTAAACCTTGAGTTAGGATTAAAGACAAAATAAAATGGGTCATATCATATTTTTTAATGGGCCGGGTTAGGTGGGTGGATCACTAAATGGTTTAAATGGTATTTTTATTTTTTTAAAATTTTGGTTTGTTATATAAATAATTAATATCAATAAATTTTAATTAAAAAACAATTTAATAGATTGAGTGACTTTTTGAGGAAAGAGTGAATAGTTGAGTGACTTTTTTAGGAAATAGTGAATAGTTTAGTGACTTTTGAATTAAAATTCAAAGTTGAGTGACTTTCTGAGAAAGAAGTGCATAGTTGAGTGACTTTTGAGTGAAAATTGAAGGTTGAGTGACTTTCTGAGAAAAGAGTGCATAGTTGAGTGACCATCTGAGGTATTAACTCCTTTTTTGTGCACGAGGCTAGGATATTTGATGGTTGCAATGCCCTTAGTAAAGAAGATATGATGGGCCATCTTGTCTCTACTCCCTCATGCCATTGTACTGCAATTTTTATGCAAGGAATAAGTAAAAGCACTATACAAGCTAATTTTAGTACCAACTTCTTTGATTTGTGTGTGTCATTGCTAGTGAGTGTCATGCCAAACACAAAATAAAGTTTATATAGTTTCGATTTTATTGGAGGCATATTGCTATTGAGTAAATTCAAAAAATGTACCTCAAAATTAAGAGAATATTACCAAGTTTGGCGTGGGGTAGAGCAGTTTGGTAGCTCGCAAAGCCCGTAAACCTGATGTCAGAGATTCAAATATTGTCCCCACAACATCTTGTTCTGGAGTTAGTAATTAATTCCCGCCATGCCTTCTCTATTTAGATTTTACAATTTCAATCTTAGCAATACAAATAACTCAAATGAGTTTAACAATCTCAAATGAAAGTAAGTTGGTATGCTTTAGTTTAGCGACTGTAGTATGTCAATTTCAACCACCAAATTTAGACTTGCTTCATCATCAAAAAAGCCTTTTGAAGTAGGTTTAAGTGATATCAAGTAATAATAGCAAGAGTTATGGAGGTCATTCTCAAATGATAACGGAGTCTAAAAGTTACTCTTTTCATTTCATATTACTTAATCATATTGATCTGACACATTTCTTTTTAAAAAAATATATAGTTTATTAAACAAATTTTATCAACGATGTTTTGAAACTGTAAATTTAACTATTAATTTTATTTTATGTAATTATTTAACACTAAAAATAATATTAAAAAAATCTCTCATAATTTACTAAACTGACAAGTAAAATAAAACGGAGAGAGTATAATAAATGTCATATAACACTTTGAAGCACTTAAGGAGCTAGCTTCATGATGATGCAGTTTCCCAAACAACAAGTGAAGCCCATGACACTAATAAAGGCTAAGAAATTGTTCCAATAACAAAGATTTGATCAATGATTTCAAGTTCATTTTTTCTTAATGTGAAATTATTGTTGTGTGTGGGTAGGGTAGAGGGGGTGGGTGGGGGATGTAAAATGAAGTAACAGAAAGCACTTTCATCAACTTGTTTTTTTGATAAGACATGATTGACATCATCAATTTAATAACCCTTGGGAGATTTATATATATATATATATTATATATATTATATATATATAATTACATTTTAGTATTGTCAGGTTTGTTATAGCCAGTAATCTTTCTTATTTTCAGAATTAAAAATTTCATATGGCTTATCAATTGATATTCATTTTCATATAGTCAAGAAAGAAAAAAAACGTTTGTTAACCTAAAGACAATCTTTCGCGTTAATAAATACGCACATAAACAAAGATGTCATTAACATATTAGTTAATAGTCATTGCATTCAATGTCGCTATAATTATTAGGGACATTTACCATGCATGATAATTGTTACTAGAAAAATAAATTATCAGCAATTAAGCTATTATCTTTAATTAATTACCATCAAAAATTATTTTTAAAATAGTGCAAAGGAAAAAAAAAGAAGTTACAAAACCAAGGTTCCAAACTAAGAAAAATAAGAAATAAAATTGTGATCTCATTTCTCTACACTAAAAAACTAAAGGTTATACAGATTATTATATCTTTAAGTGAATCTCATCATTGGATCAAATGGCCCTCAAGAAACTTAGTTGTGATCTGATCATTTCTCAACACCAAGAAAGTTAGAATCTAAGATTTGGTTAAAAGGTTGAAGACTTTTGGCAAAAAGTTACCATGCCCCATATTGAAATACAAAGATCACTAATTAATGTGATGAGAATCATATATAGTAATATTTAATTAGGTAGGGACTCAAAAAGAGAAAGGACAAGCACTACATTTACTCAAGACAAAGTAAACTTTCCTAGGGCATGGATCCAGAAACTCCTATAGAGAAATGAAAAAGTGGTGTACACATATATAAACTAAATTACAAAAACAGTGTAGAAAACCTCATTTCTATTTTAAAACAAAAAGGCCTACAAAAGAAAAAGGCAAAGTTGACACATGGGATTTCTTGATTTTAAAATGTCTTCTTGTCCTTTGCTAATCCCAATGCCTAGGGTGCATATCTTACTCCTATTTCATTCCGTGTAACACAACATTATTTTACTGTAATTAAAATTAACTTTAACTTTAAAGATTCGTCTTTACTCTTTAGTGAGAGGATCTATAATTAAACAGATAATTAAACATCATTTTAAATCACATATTTCAATAGTTTTTCTTTTTTTCTTAATCATAAAACGAAAAGGCAAGTGACATAAAGTTGTGGTGTTGTTGCAAGGCAGCTGCATAGCAAGATTGTCCATTCAAATAAGCCACCCCCTAATATACTACTACTACTATCATGCAGTAACGGAGCACTAAATAGATAGCTAATGATTAGGTTGTTTTTTGAAGCAAAAAATAAGTGGCACCACAAATCTTGAGAATTGAGAGAACTCCGCAACTCTTTCTCACCTCCTGGGCGAGACAAGCTATCTTTAGTTAGGAGCCTCTTTTCCTTCAGCTCCCCAAAAACAACAAATATAATTTAGTTGGAGAACCTATGTAAAAAGATAGTCAAATTACATTTGGAACCCTATAAAGATTCCTATATATAAAAGAGGGAAATACTCGATTAGAGTGATGCTATGAGTCTCTTATTTCTTAATTAGTTACTTCGATTAATTTGGAACCTCCCTCCCTCCTAACTTATTGTTTCTACTACTTTCAAGTTCGTTACTAGTTGGAGTAGTTAAATGAGGAACTCTTATAAATTATGTGTTATTTCAATAATCCATTTCAATACAATATAAGTTCATTGCAACTCTTTGTAATGACATCAATAAAAGAAGTTTAAAATTTTTCAAGCCTAGTCTCGAAGTCTTGAAAAATATATAATATGCTTTAACTTTCAAAGTCTTGAAATATACAAAATAATCTCCTTTTTTCAAAACTTTAGAAAGCCCAAATTAAATATTTTTTTTTTTTTAAAAAAAAGTTATCCCCTTTCATATCCTTTTTCCTGAAAAAAAGTTCAGACCTTTTATCAAAAAACTACTACCAATTTTTATTCCTAGCAATATATAAATAATTCTTGAGAAGAGCTCTAATTAATTTCTTTATTATCCTAAAAACTTAGTTTTTTCTACACACAAATTCTAGCTTCATTAGTGTCATTGGAGGAGAGCATTCTCTTATTGTATGCTTACGCAATGACAACCTTGAAATTTAAGTATGGATATGTCCAAGCATCCTTGATTAAAGTTCAATCTTACACCCCTTTCATATGTTAAAAGTGTTTATTTAGTTACTCCAAAGTCACTATATTCAGTTAGCCCATGAATATTCTGTTGTTATGTCTTTGAAAAAAAAATTGTGAGACTTTTATGAATCTTTTTGTTGGAAGTTGGAGGAGAAATACGTATGATCTCACTATTTTTGAGTGACTTTTGAGCATACAGAGACCAATTTACAGGAACTATGCGATATTAAATTTTCATGTGTACACTTTTGAATATTTTAGTGATATGGTCTCAGAATGAATTTTTGCTAAACCTTTATGGAACCCTTCATAGTGGATTGGGGGGTTTAGTAAATATTGTCTCACCATTTTCAGAGTGATTTTTGGGTATTTAGGCATCCAAATTACAATAATTAGGTGATTTACTCAGTTTTTCGTGTGCGTTAGGCCATGAAATTTTTTGTGATATCATTTTCAGATGAACTTTTTGGACTTTTTTTGTGATATGATTTTCAGATGAACTTTTTGTGAAACATTTATGGATTCTTCCTAAGGGAGTTGGGGGCAGTACGTACAGTATCACTATGTTAGAGTGGTTTGTGCGCATTTAGGGGCCAATTACAAGAATTGGGAAATTTTCACTATTTTTCGTGTGTGTTGGCTCATGCATATTTTGGTGATATGGCTTTCCGACGAATTTTATGTGAAATCTTCATGAAACGCTTCATAGGGAATTGGGAGAGTTGTACGTACAGTCTCACCCTATTCAGAGTGATTTTTATGCATTTAGGGGCCAATATACAAGAATTAGATGATTTTCTCAATTTTTCGTGTGTGTTAGCAATGAATATTTTTGTGATATGACTTCGAAATGATTTTTTGCCGAAACCTTTATGGAATCTTCATATGGAGTTGGGGGTCTTGTAAATATTGTCTCACCATTTTTAAAGAGATTTTTGGGCATTTAATGGTCAATTTATAAAAATTAGGCGATTTTTTCAGTTTTTATTTGTTAGTGTTAGGTGCACATGAATATTATATTTTGAAGGCTGACAAAAGGTGCATATTGGAGCAAGTTAGCAAACATGAATTGAGTTTACCAAGGCCTACTGGAAAAAGAATTCCAAAGTTTGAGCAAACGTGAATTGAGTTTACCCAAGTCGTATAGGAAGAAGGATTCAGTTTTTAAGTGTAGCTTTATAATTTATTAGGAAGCTGACTTAACACAGGAAAACTACTTCCTAATCGGTTGAGGGGGAAGCAGTGTGCATATGAATGTATCTGTTTACTTACCTGATCAATGCAAGAAGATGGGGTTTGCTATTGTCAAAAAGGGAAAATTTATTAAAAACTATATGTTTTGAAAAATATTAAAATACATAGAAATGGTTGTGCCCACATGATACAAGGTGTTTGTTTAAACCAAGTCGAAGAAGGAATTATCTATCAATAGAGTTTTCTTATTCACTTAAGGAAAATAGTTTTTTTTTATCTTATTAAGGAAAATCACGTAAGAAGTTTTCTTTCGAAGCAAAGCGCAAAGAGAAGTCCTAACGCAAGAGAAGTCCAAGTCGAGTTTGGTTTAAAGACAAGGATGTTCGAGTTGAAGATGCGGCAGAAGTTAAGTTCGAGTTGAACAATGAGTTGAAGATGCGGCGAAAACAAGTTCGAGTTGAACTAGGAGTTCCACACAAAGTAGGAATACTAAGTTTCAAGAGAAAAAGGAAGCAGAGCACAAGTAGGATTTCTAGTTGAAATATGTTTTGGATTCAAGTCCAAATCTATAAATAGGAGATAGTTTCGCTTGAGAAAATTGCACACTTACGTAGAGAGAAGATCAAAACATGATCAAGAGTTTGAGTGAGTTTTGAAATTTACTTGGGGAGTATTGCCAGTTTGTGAGGAAAAGTTATAAGATTGTAATTAAGAGTTTTAATTACAATCAAGTATGTGTAGGATTCGTCTAACAAGATAAACCTGGGGTTTTCTTGTCTTGGGTAGCTAGGAATTAGAGTTTACAATTTTTAGCTAGAAATTAGAGCTATAATTCCTTAGGTTACATACGTTCGTAATCTTTTGTTGAGACTTAAAATTTAAACAAGTGGAGTTAAATTCTACAGAGGTTTAGGTCGTGATTTTTACTCTTTATGAGTTGGAAATTTTCGAGGTAAAATATTGTGTTATTATTTTATTTGTTTACAAGACGTAACTGCTATAATCTGCAAAGGAACATATAGCCTTATGCAAATTTGGGGGTCAGAATTCTAACAGTTAGCCTATGCATATTTGTTGATTTGATTTCTGAATGGATTTTTCGCGAAACTTTTATGGAACCTTGTAGGAAGTTGGAGGAGTATTCCATACAATCTCACCATTTTTAGAGTAATTTTTGGACATAGAAGAGAAATTATAGAAATTAGCTAGACAATTTTCTTAAATTTTCATATATATTAATCTTTGAATATTTTTATAATATAACTTAAGAACAAATTATTTTTCAAACCTTTAAATTTATTAGGAGGAAAAATAAGTGTTCAATATAACATAGAAGTAGTCTAACATGTCAATCTTTTGAAAGAATCTCAAAGCTTTATACCAAATCATATATATTTAGCTAGACAATTTTCTTAAATTTTCATATATATTAATCTTTGAATATTTTTATAATATAACTTAAGAACAAATTATTTTTCAAACCTTTAAATTTATTAGGAGGAAAAATAAGTGTTCAATATAACATAGAAGTAGTCTAACAAGTCAATCTTTTGAAAGAATCTCAAAGCTTTATACCAAATCATATATATATATTAGTATATTTGTATAAAAGAAAGGGGAATAACACACAGCTGAATGTCAACATAGTTGTTTCAGCTGTGTGCTTTTCTCAAAAGTGCATCTTGACTTATTGGTCAAAAGGTTAATTTTTTATGTTTAAGGTCTCAGTTTTAAATTTCAATAACAATTTCTTTAAAAAAAATTCTTTTTAAGTACTTCCACCTTTAATTTTATATAAATATTAATAATCAAAATTTAATTATTTATGTATTCTTATTTATATTTTAGTTATTTCATTTTTTATGAAAAAAATTAAAAAAGTATTCCCTTTGGTTCTATACAATTTTTTTCGCAATCATATAATCATTTTTAGCTCTGACATTTGATTCTTCGTCAATGTACTTGCTTGTTGACGGGAGACTATTCCGATAATTTTAACTTATAATAATGCTAGTTTTTTGTTGGAAATATTTATAGAAAATTATCATTATTATGAAATAATAATATTTCATTTTACTTACTTCAATATATCCTAATAAAACTTATTAATGACTTATTTTAATTTCTTAATAGAAATAATTTTAAATTTTTTACTTATTTTTTTATGTTTCCCACCCCCTCTACGATTAATTATTTTATTTAATTTGATACTTTCTAATAAAACTTACTAAATTCTTATTAAAATATAAAATTATTATTATTATTATTATTATTATTATTATTATTATTATTATTATTATTATTATCACAATGTTTCATTTTACTTACTTTAATATTTTCTAATAAACTTAGTAATGGATTATTTTAATTCCATAATAAAATTAATTATTAAAGTTTAACTTATTTCATTATGTTTACCGACCCCCTCTACACTTAATTATTTTACTTACTTCAATACTTTATAATAACATTAATTAAGTGATAATTTAATAAAAATAAACTCCTAATAATATTAATAAATAAACTCCTCAAATAACTTTAATGCTTAATTAAATTAAATTAGTTTCATTGTCAATATATATAAATTTATTGGAAAAATTTAAGTCATGCTAATTAACGCGACTTGAACATATCACAAATCTTCTTTTTGAATTTCAGAGAAAAGTTCGGACCAACGAATTTACAAAAATTTATATTAAAAGAAAATATCTTAAATGTTCCATATATATTTTTGGGCCTGTGCACAAAATGGGCTATCTATTAGGAAAAATTACGCGACAAAGTAAATTTATACTCTTTAATTACTCATCATAGTTATAATTTGCTATAATTACTTTTCACGACTAACATTATACATTAATTATGTGGGCTGACTTTGAATTTGAATAATTAGTCATGTTTATATATGTATAATTCGCCAGAATATACAAATACATATGTTAATATACAATTATTTAACCTATATACATATACAATTCACTTCTCTCCAACTCTCTGCCCTCTCTCACTCTTATCTCTCCTCCCTCTCCCAATCTCGCTCACCTTTCTCCTCTTCTCCCAATCTCGCTTGCCCTATATACAAATGCATATGTGTAATATACAATTATATACATATACAAGTCACCTTTCACCCACTTTCGCCCCCCCCCCCCTCTCTGGCCTCTGGCCTCCTTCTCTCGATCTCGCTCGCCTCTCTCCTCCCCCTCCCAGTCTCACTCGCCTATTTCCTCCCTCTCCCAATCTCTCTTGCCATATGTAAGATATACAATCATATACATATACAATTCACTCTCTCCCACTTTCTGCCCTCTCTCTCTCGCGCGCATATCTCCTCCTCATCTCGATCTCGCTATCCTCTCTCCTCTCTTTCCCAGTCTTGTTCGCCTCTCTCCCAATCTCTCTTGCCATATATACAAATACATATGTATAATATACAATTAGCTAACCAATACACACATACAATTCACCTTTCTCCCACTCTTTTCCCCCTCTCTCTCGCCTCTCTCCTCTCTCTCTCTCTCTCCCTGTCTCGCTCGCCTCTCTCTACCATATAACATGTAGCTACAATTTGTAATTATAACTATAGCTATGGGGAGTAATTAAATATATGTGAATTTCCTTGTCTTTTACTAGTATATATATAAAGGAGAAACACAGAAGAGAGGTGATTTTGAGTTGATCAGAATATAATCGAAAAAAGTAAAATTACTTGCAATAAAATCGTTTTTGCTTCTTGATCATCTCCTCCTTCATAATCAACATTTGCTTTAACTATTTTTATCTGTTTCCTTCTTTAATTAGTGTGATAAATATTCGAAACAAACTGGTTTGATAATAGGTTGTGTATACTTCATGTATTGTTGAACTATATTTAGTTTTCTTGAGTGTGCTATGATGTATAATCAGTGTGCAACTCAGGTATATATAAGCTATATTCAGTTTTTAAGTGTATCATAATGCATATTCAGTGTAGTGTTCATGTATATGTTACTTATATTTAACTTTTATGTTTATCATAATGTATAGTCAGCATATATTTCTATACTTATGAATATTTTTTTTATATAAATAAACACATAATAACTATATTTTTTATAAACTTATTTTATTATATATATTCTGGACCATCCCAACTTTTATTAATAGTTAGGTAGTTCTTCTTTACTATCTTTGAACTTATACTTTTGTGCATTTTATTTTTGATGTTATAAAAGAGTTTTAAATATGTGAATTAAGGTGAATATATAATCAATTTTAAGATGTTACAACTATTGGGTGATACTTACTATCTTTGTCAGCAATAGCCAAAGCTACAAATATGCTTGTTCTTGTGGTAGTTTTAATGACAATAGTAAAGGCCGCTAAATAAATGATGTAAAAAGTAATCATTTTTAGTGGCAATAATAAGGGTCTTTAGAAGAACTCGACATAAATGTCACTAAAGATTTTGAATTCAACGACATTTAATCAAATACCGATTAATTTATTTGTGGCAATAAATATTGCTACTAAAAGGAAAATTATTGCCGCTAAAAGTCTCTTTTGGTGTAGTGTTAAGAGTTAATTACTTACATACAATCTAGATTGCAATATTAAGTATCTTGCTATGAAAGAGTTGGTTTTGGTTCTTGTGGAATCAAACTAAATGGAAGATGAATTAATATGAATATTTGGTAGGAAGATAATTAGTACAAAATACAAGTCAAAGATTGTATCTTGGTAGGTGAAAGTTAGGCAAACCATAAAATGGTTTGCTATCTTAACCTTGACAATTTTGACACATAGTGATGTCATGGATGACATCAATAGGATGAATTTATTCCTATAAATAGGTAGCTCTTAATTCATTTTCAAATCATCCTTTCACTTGCCTTCTCACCTTTTAAGGCATTGTGTTCTCTCTCTTGTAGTATTTCACTTATATTCTTTGTATAGTGAAATAAATATTGGTGCAGTTGTTCTTTGGTGGACGTAGGATCATTTTGATCCGAACCACGTTAAATATTGTTGTTCTTCCTTGTTCTTTAGTTTCACGTTTTCGCTAACAATTGGTATCAAAGCAAGGTTCTGTCTGAGTATGCTCTGTGGTTGCAGCACAGTCTGAACTTCCACATCAGAAAAGGATTACTTTGGTTTTCTGTAGTTCCAAATACATTGTAGTAGAAAAGGAAGAACAAGTAAAAAAAAAAAAATGAGTTCCATGAAGTTTGAAATTGATAGATTTAGTGGGCGCAACAACTTCAATATCTGGAAAATCCAGATGATAGCGTTACTGCGGAGGGAAGGTTCAATCCATGCTATTGACGGAAAGTACCCCGATAAGATATCGGATTCCGACAAGGAAAAGATTGAAGGAGATGCATTGAGTGCAATCCAACTGTCCCTTGCACCTAACGTACTTTGTGAAGTGAGTACAAGTACCGAAGAGACGGCCAAAGAGTTATGGGAAAAGCTGGAAGGGCTTTACCAGGACCAGTCAGTGACAACAAGGATGTTGTTACAACGGCGTCTTCATACATTTAAGATGGATTCAGGTACTTTGTTGCAAGACCATCTAGATGCGTTCAATAAACTTGTGATGGACTTACAAACTGCTGGAATTAAAAAGGACGAGGAGACACTTGCATGTTCTTTACTATTTTCATTGACTTCAAAATATCGTGATATTGAGAATTCAATGATGTATAGCAAACAACCTATTAAACTTGAGCAAGTGCGGCAAGCACTAAACTCTTGTGATGTGCGGATGCATTTTGAAGGAGACAAAAGTGACGAAGCTAGTGGACTCTTTGTAAGAGGTCGTACTAGCCAAAAGGGAAGGAGCAAATCGAAGTACAGATCAAAGTCTCGTGTGAACAAAAAGAATGCGGAGTGTTGGGGCTGTCACAAGAAGGGGCACTTTGAACGAGATTGCCCTATGTCGAAGTCCAAAGAAAAGGCGAGTGCATCCATTGTTGAGAAAGTACATGATAATGATGATGATTATGTACTAACAACATCATGCAATAATGGAGTCTATGACAACAAATGGATCTTAGACTCTGGTTGTACTCTGCATATGACATTCCGAAAAGATTGGTTCAGCAGCTATGAAACAAGCAGAGGAACTGTATTAATGGGCAATAATGCAACTTGTAAAATAGTTGGCATTGGTTCAGTTCATGTTCGCTGCCATGATGGAATCATGAGGACTATTACAGAAGTCCGTCATGTTCCTGATCTAAAGAAGAATTTGATCTCCCTGGGTACTTTAGATAAACAAGGCTATAAGTACATGAGTGAAGGAGGAACTATGAAAGTGACTAAAGGGTCTTTAGTCATGTTGAAGGCCAAGCTGGAGGATGGCCTCTACACACTTGCGGGAAGCACCATTATTGGCTCTGTAAATGCATCTACAGTGCAGTTATCTAATGATGACAAGGCAAAATTATGGCACATGAGACTAGGCCATATGAGCGCACGAGGATTGGAGATGTTGAGCAACCGCAACCTTTTGAATGGTGAGAAGATCAGCACACTTGAATTTTGTGAGCACTGCGTCTTAGGGAAGCAGAAAAAGGTCAGCTTCAGCACTGGCAAGCACAAGACGGGAGGGGTGCTAGACTACATCCATTCAGATTTATGGGGTCCCTCTAAGCTTCCATCAAAGGGAGGAAAGAGGTATCTTCTCACATTCATTGATGATTTTTCACGAAAGGTTTGGGTGCGTTTCCTGAAGACAAAAGGTGATGCTTTTGAAGCATTTAAAGAGTGGAAGATTTTGGTTGAAAATCAAATGGAGAGGAAAATCAAGTATCTTCGCACGGACAATGGCTTGGAGTTTTGCAGTGAAGAGTTCAATGATTTCTGCAAGGTTCATGGGATCGCAAGGCATAAGACGGTCAGGCACACACCACAGCAGAATGGAGTTGCCGAGAGAATGAACAGAACTCTTCTTGAGAAGGCTCGTTGTATGCTCTTACAAGCTAAGATGTCCAAAGTATTTTGGGCTGAAGCAGTTCATACTGCTTCTCATATTGTCAATCGGTCTCCAGCATCAGCGATTGACTTTAAGACTCCGAATGAGGTCTGGTCAGGTGAACCCTCTAACTATTCATACTTGCGAATATTTGGGTGTCCAACTTATTATCATGTTAATGAAGGTAAGCTTGAACCAAGGGCTAAAAAGGCCATATTCGTAGGGTATGTTGATGGAGTAAAAGGGTACAAACTATGGTGTTTGTCTTTACTCAAATTTGTAGTTAGTAGAGATGTTACCTTTGATGAATCCTCTATACTTGATCCTCGTAAAGTTTCTGTGGAGTTATCTAGAAACGAGAACAACGAGCAGGTGGAGCTACCGGTGGAGCTTACCAAGAAACGGGATCAAGAGACTCAAAGTGATGAGTCAAAAGATGCAGAAGAACTTGCTTCCAATGAACCATACACAATTGCGAAGGGAAGGGACAAAAGGCGGATACGGAAACCGGAACGTCTTATAGAGCAAGAAAATCTGATTGCACAAGCGTTCGTAGCTGCAGAAGAAGAGATTAAGGATCTCGAGCCCTCTTCGTATATTGAAGCAACTTCTTGCAAAGATGCTGCACAATGGCAGTTGGCCATGATGGAAGAGATGGAGTCTCTTCACAGAAATGAGACATGGGTCTTAGTTAAAAGGCCAAAGGGGATGAGGACAGTTGGATGCAAATGGGTCTACAGAAAGAAAGAAGGTATTCCAGAAGTGGAAGCTGCTAGGTTCAAGGCGAGATTGGTTGCAAAGGGTTTCAGTCAGAAGGAGGGAATTGACTACAATGAGATCTTTTCTCCAGTCGTGAAACATAGCTCAATTCGCGTGCTGCTAGCATTGGTTGCACAATTTGATTTAGAGCTTCAACAGCTTGATGTCAAAACTGCTTTTTTACATGGTGATCTAGAAGAGACAATCTATATGGATCAGCCTGAAGGTTTCCTAGCTGAAGGAAAAGAAGACCATGTATGCCAACTGAAGAAGTCTTTGTATGGTTTGAAGCAATCCCCTAGACAGTGGTACAAGAGGTTTGATGCATTCATGACTACACATGGATTTTCGAGGAGTGCATTTGATAGTTGTGTGTATCACAAGAAGATGTCTGGTAACTCTATGATTTATCTTTTGTTGTATGTTGATGATATGCTTATTGCTGCTAACAACATCACAGAGATAAATATTTTGAAGAAACTGTTGAGCAAGGAATTTGACATGAAGGATCTAGGAGTTGCAAAGAAAATCCTTGGAATGGAAATTTCAAGAGAAAATGGTGTTGTACATCTTTCTCAGAAGAGGTACATCCGAAAAGTTCTTGAAAGATTCAATATGGATATGAGCAAGCCTGTAAGTACACCTTTAGCTTCTCATTTCAAGCTTTCAGAGTTACAAATGCCTCAATCTATGGATGAGGTGGAGCATATGTCAAAGGTTCCTTATGCGAGTGCAGTTGGTAGCATTATGTATGCTATGGTATGCACACGTCCAGATATTGCCCAATCTGTAAGTGTAGTAAGCAAGTACATGGCAAATCCAGGAAAAAGGCATTGGGAAGCTGTCAAGTGGATATTGAGATATCTCAAAGGAGCTCCTGATGTTGGCCTAACCTTTCGGAAAAGTGAAGGTATTTCAATTCTCGGTTATGTTGATTCTGACTATGCAGGGGATCTTGATCGAAGGAGGTCCACAACTGGATACATCTTTACTCTCGTTGGCAGTGCCGTTAGTTGGAAATCGACTTTACAGTCGATTGTCGCTTTGTCTACAACAGAGGCAGAATATATGGCAGCAACGGAGGCAGTGAAAGAAGCTATCTGGTTGAAAGGTTTGGTGACAGAATTGAGTTCAGCTCAGCTTAAATCAATTCTAAAATGTGATAGTCAAAGTGCTATTCATTTGATTAAAAATCAAAGATTTCATGAGCGCACCAAACACATTGATGTCAGATTTCATTTTATTCGAGATGTCGTAGAAAAGGGAGCTATCAAGGTTGAGAAGGTTATCACAGACGATAACGCTGCAGACATGTTGACCAAAATAGTCCCGCTTGCCAAGTTTGCACACTGCAAGGACTTGGCGGGAGTATGCATCAATTGATGCAACTCTAAGAGAACAACTGCTAGGTGGAGCTGGTATGTTCAACAAAGGTTTGATTCTTCTTGTTTCTTACAATGGGATTGCCCAGTAAGCTTAGAAGTTTTGGCCGGAGTTGTTTATACGCATGCTTGGAACACAAACCAAGGTGGAGATTGAAAGAGTTGGTTTTGGTTCTTGTGGAATCAAACTAAATGGAAGATGAATTAATATGAATATTTGGTAGGAAGATAATTAGTACAAAATACAAGTCAAAGATTGTATCTTGGTAGGTGAAAGTTAGGCAAACCATAAAATGGTTTGCTATCTTAACCTTGACAATTTTGACACATAGTGATGTCATGGATGACATCAATAGGATGAATTTATTCCTATAAATAGGTAGCTCTTAATTCATTTTCAAATCATCCTTTCACTTGCCTTCTCACCTTTTAAGGCATTGTGTTCTCTCTCTTGTAGTATTTCACTTATATTCTTTGTATAGTGAAATAAATATTGGTGCAGTTGTTCTTTGGTGGACGTAGGATCATTTTGATCCGAACCACGTTAAATATTGTTGTTCTTCCTTGTTCTTTAGTTTCACGTTTCCGCTAACATGCTAGATTTTGATGCATTCGAATACGGTCAAATACGTCCAGATATATGTCTCAGGATACATGAGGTCAAATTTATTCAAGATACATCATATTCAAGTGAATTTACATGTATTTGAGATACCTAGCAAATTTCCCTGACTTTTCTCTCATCTTGCTCGCCATTCTCCTATATATATGATATCTAGATACATGCGAATGACACCATATATAAATAGATACATGTATATAGTGTGTATCTAGTATGATTCACATGTATCTCAAATACATTACAAAATATCGCTCATTTCTCTCACTATTTTAGTGTATCTAAGAGTAAAAATACATATATCTAAGCGTAACTTTTTCATTATATGGTAGGAGATTCTATAATGAAGTAATATACATGATACATACTGAGGAAAGGGAAAGTTTCCTTGATATTTCTTAGGTCAATTCTACATCTTTAGGTGTTGCAACTTAAAAACTTTATTTGGAGTTAACTCTGAGTGGTTATCTAAACGGTTGAAAACTATGCTTCTGTAAACAATAATCTAACTGACATAGAGTTAATAGCTCCCTCACTCACCTATAATTAAAGGAAACATATATCTTGAAATTTTGTTTTTTAAAGTGATTGTGATGTTCGGATCAGCTTTTGTGCATATCTAGCACCTTCCACTAAAAATATGAATGAGAAAACTGTATCCATCAAGACTATGATAAATGGTTATAATCAATTGCTGTTTTTATTAACTTAGACCTTATAACTCTCAACTATTTGGAAAATTTTCTAATATATACCACTTACAAGTTTAAAATATTAAGAAACTTGAAGTTAAATTTTATAAATGTTATAGAAAGTATTTAAAATCTCCTTACACCTAATATGTCAAAGGATCTCCAGACGTTACAGAAAGTAATTAAATTCTCCTTACATCCAATATTATGTCAAAAAGATATTTAAACGTTACTGAGAGTAATTGAAATTTCCTTACACAAAATATGTCAAAAGGATCTCCAAACGTTATAGAAAGTAATTAAATTCTCCTTACACCCAATATTATGTCAAAAGGATATTTAAACGTTACTGAGAGTAATTAAAATCTCCTTGCACAAAACAAGTCAAAAGGATCTCCAAACGTTACAGAAAGTAATAAAATTATCCTTACATCCAATATTATGTCAAAAAGATATTTAAACGTTACTGAGAATAATTAAAATCTCCTTACACATAATATGTCAAAAGGATCTCCAAACGTTACAAAAAGTAATTAAATTCTCCTTACACCAATATTATGTCAAAAAGATATTTAAACGTTACTGAGAGTAATTAAAATCTCCTTACAACTAATATGTCAAAGGATCTCGAAACGTTACAAAAAATAATTAAATTCTCCTTACACCCAATATTTTATCAAAAGATATTTAAATGTTACTAAGAATAATTAAATTTCCTTACACAAAATATGTCAAAAATCTCCACAAATATTTCAAAGATTAGGATAGCTAATCAACACATAAAATCAAGAAGCTTATACATTAGGTAATTTTATAAACGTTATAGGAAAGTATTTAAAAATTAAAATCTTCTTAAACCCAATTTTAAAAGATCTCCAAAAGATGTTCAAAATCAGAAAATCTAATCAACCCATAAAATTAGCACCAAAATAGCGCAGAAATTAATGACTTATAAATATATCCGCCACTTATATATAAAAAAATATTTTCTCACAAAAAAAAAGTTCTTTGACTACTACACTATTAATGATGTGTGGAGAATTTTTATTATTATTATTATTATTTAATTAATCAAAATGATTTTTTAGAAAATATTTTTATTCAAAAAAATAATCTTTTTATTAATAAGAATTGTTATTAGATTTTTTTTTTCAAGTTTATTGTCTTTTTTCCATAAATCTAACGCCCCATACCTCTTGATAATTCCATTTTGGACACCCACGAGCACCACCCCCTTAATATCCTAAAGGTAATATATTTTTATTTAATATTACCAAAACACACCGTAAATCTTTCCCCCTTTTTTTTTTCTTTTTTTCGCAAAACAATTATATGGGTCCCACATATCCGTTTCCTAAAATAAGAACTGATTTTATTAGCGCACCCCATCACCCGTTTCTCCAAACTGGCCGGAGCCGGCGATGAAGAACATGAAATCCGAATGGTTGACTTTATTATTAGTGAACCTCGGCGGAATAATGGAACGCGCCGACGAGTCGTTATTGCCCGGAGTTTATAAAGAAGTTGGTCAAGCTTTGCATACTGATCCTACTGGACTTGGTTCTCTGACTCTTATCAGATCTATAGTTCAATGTCTTTGTTACCCTCTTGCTGCTTATCTCTCCGGCCGTCAAAATCGAACTCATGTTATTGCTCTTGGTGCCTTTCTCTGGTCTGCTGCTACCTTTCTTGTAGCCGTTTCTTCCACTTTTACTCAGGTTAAATAAAATTACTGTCTTCATCTGTTCTACAGCTTTATATTATAATATTTTAAACTGTATTAACAAATTGATGTATAAAGTTTGGTTCTTGGTAACCCCTGTTTTGTTAGGAGCCAGGAATATTACTAATCTTTTTTATATAATAAAAGGAATTACTCGGTCTTTGAAGTCTTCAGTAAAGGTTCTTTCAGTCTGCAATATTTTTACTATTCGATTGTACTTTTAAGGCATTTCAGATAGTTTTTTTTTTCAATTGTTATGAGAATCATCATATAATTACTGTTTAGCAAAACTCACATTCTTCAATAGGTTGCCATTTCCAGAGGTTTGAATGGAATAGGACTGGCGATAGTTGGACCAGCAATCCAATCTCTAGTAGCTGATTCAACGGATGAAAGCAACCGCGGTATAGCTTTTGGTTGGCTACAGTTGACAGGGAACTTTGGCTCTATCCTTGGCGGGCTTATATCGGTGTTATTAGCTCAAACATCATTCACGGGAATAGCTGGATGGAGAATCTCCTTCCATCTGGTAGGTTTTATTAGTGTTGTAGTTGGTATATTGGTCCGTCTTTTTGCCAAAGATCCTCGATTTTTTGACAATTATGGCAATGTGAAAGAGAAACCTCCCCAAAAACCATTTAGAGAAGAAGTAAAGGAGTTGTTAAAAGAAGCAAGAGCAGTTGTGAAAGTACCTTCTTTTCAAATACTTGTTGCTCAGGGAGTGTCGGGGTCGTTCCCTTGGTCATCGTTGTCATTTACACCTATGTGGTTGGAGCTTATTGGATTCTCCCACAAGACAACGGCATTGCTCTTGACTTTGTTTAATGTTGCACTTTCAATGGGTGGATTGTTTGGAGGAAAAATGGGAGATGTCCTTGCAAAACACTTTCCGAATTCTGGTAGAATAATTCTATCTCAGATAAGTTCTGGCTCAGCGATCCCTTTAGCTGCAATCTTGCTTCTCGGATTGCCTGATGATCCTTCCACAGCTGCAATCCATGGTTTAGTCTTGTTCATCATGGGATTAACAATATCTTGGAATGGTCCAGCAACAAACAAGTATGTTTTTCGTTCGAACCACAATATCATTCTGATTTTCTTGCGTAGATCCTTTTGTCTTTAACTTAATCAACATGACATGTTTGCAGTCCAATTTTTGCGGAGATAGTTCCTGAGAGAGCTCGAACAAGCATCTATGCTCTGGATCGATCATTTGAGTCTATACTGGCATCATTTGCTCCTCCAGTGGTTGGTATTTTAGCTCAACATGTTTATGGTTTTAAACCAATCCCTAAAGACTCAACGGGCTCACAGGAAATTGAAACAGATAGAGAGAATGCAGCCTCACTTGCCAAGGCACTCTACACTGCTATAGGCATTCCAATAACAATTTGTTGTTTCATCTATTCATTCCTTTATTGTACATATCCACGTGACAGAGACCGTGCTAAAATGGATGCATTAATAGACACAGAGTTGCAACGGATTGATAAAACAGACTATCATCCTTCCCATGAAGAAAATGAAATGCACAAAAATGAACTCAACATGATTGATATAGATTACAAGGTAGATGAGAGGCTTGACAACGACGAGAAAAGGCTTCTTCCAGATCAGTTGTAATCCTCTGAATTCTGCAGATTGTAGAGCAAATGCAACAGTCAAGTATGTGCTTCTCGTATTCCACTTAGACTAAGTTAAAATTACTACTTCAATCATACTGTGAACATTGACATTTTGACCAACCAAATGTTCTTCAAAATCAAACTTTATCAACATGATTTATTCAATATGTTTGGTTTTATACTAGATAAGTTACGATAAACGTTTAATCAACAAGCATTCATAGCAGCATTGATGTCCGGAGCCCCCATAGTGAACTGAGCTAACATGGATAGAACATCGAAACACAAAAAATTGGTAATTCTTCCACTTTTGGGATACATTTCATTGGATATCTGAAAAGTGAGGGATTATCGCTCTGGGGCGAAATTTGTGCTTGGCAAATGGACGAACCAGACTATGACACGTGGATGAACCCTAACCCGAAAACGTTGGTCCTTATTACATCGAACTGAGAGGATCCTGGATTCAGTCCCTAACATGACTTCGACATATATTGCACGACAAACACACTCTATAACCAGTTGGACCTCTCACCGGAGACATCACTTTTCAGCTTGAGCTCACTCATAAGGTCTCTCGGGCAGATCAATAGTCAACCTCGAGTCTAATTGGCCTTATCCAATCAACTCGAGCCCAATCAGATTGAGCTCAGTTATGTGCTTCTTAAGTACTTATATTCTTTAAAAAAGAATAACTTATTTTCTTTTTTATTCTATATAAAAACAAATGATCATATTTTTTTTCAGGTAACATTTTAATTTCAACTTTTTAAGTGTGTTTGGTATATTTAATATAACTTTAACGTAGGATTACAAAATTGAATTTTTTTTCTTAAACCCTGTGTTAAATCAAAGTAAGTCATTCTTTTCTAAACAGAGAAAGTATAAAAAAACCCCACGTTAGGATTATAGGTCGGTTAGATAGTCAAGTGTAGCCGTAGTCATAGTTCGAACATATCATTGTTTCGTGTACTTTGAATATTAGCCGCTATTAGGTGTAGTATTATTCTTGTAGTTTTCTTTTTGTCTTTTTGAGTTGGGTTATTACTTCGATTATGGTTTTATCTATAACTACAATTTAGGATTGAATTTCTGTTATTTCTCTCTATATTGGAATTGTTTTTCTTTGAGTGAGGTTTATCGAAAATAATTATCTCTTTATCTTTAAAGTAAAGGTTAGATGTACTTACATCTTATGCTTTTCAGACCTTACTTTATGTAATTATGAATATATTATTATTGTTGTTGTATTTAAATCTTTAATAAGTTTGGATATGACTCATGTTTTTATTTATAAATTTAATACATTGAAAATCCTAAATATTAAACTCAATTAAATTATGAGAAGTGCCTAACAAAGAGACAATTGGATCAGGTTTGTGCCCCTTTTCAGTTGTGTATTTGTATTTTGTCGCCTGGAGAGGGGGCCTTGCATGGTTAAAATATATTCCAAGTACTTTTTAAACAAAAATATTTGACTTTGATGGATCTGTCCCACTTTCACTCTCAATAAATATGTCAAAAATATTCAAAACATAGTATTTATTTGCCTCCAACTTGATCTTAATGATAGTTCAGAAATTAATCCAATTAAACAAAAAAAAGGCATCCGATGAAATATCTTCACCTATTATAAAATACCGACTCCATCTTGGTTTTTTTATTTAAGAGAAAGTATAATGAAACCGATTTTTCACTTTTATCTTATATTATATGTTCTTTATAATGTTATAGCAATTAAAAAACATGGAAATAAATGATGATGTCATAATTAAAGAGAAATCCAAATTTTCTTTGTTCAATTCCTTTTTTAAAAAAGCAAACTTATTACTAGACAAAATATTGAGTTGTCTTTTATTAAAATTAAAAAGATATCAATAGAGACAAGTACAAGGAGAGCTAGATTTTACCTAATCAATCTTAATTAAGTACCTAAAATTTTTCCCAACTTCTACTAACTAAGAAACATGAAAAAAAAAAGAAAAAGAAGAGTTAAAAGAGAATACTAAGTAGCTAACTCCCTTCTTTTTTCAAAAATCTTTTTTCCCCTAATTTATGTTCAATCTTATTGATTGATATACTGTAATGTAGTATATAATTGAATTTGTAATTAGAATATCAAAGATTCTAAAGTTGACTTGAGCCCACCACTTGGCATATAATATCATGCCCATCCTTGAAGAACTTTTCACATGGTAGATAGACAGAAAAGTATTCAAGGATTTCAACTATTATTAGTCACTTGATTAAATCTTATGTAATTCATTTCTCTGGCCCTCAATGTGCTTGATTGATCAATTTCTTCATCAAGTGTGCAAGAATATCTAATGCATGTCCTACATCTATCTATTCAATTGTCATGTTCCACGCCCTATTCTCATTCATGACTTCTCTTCTTCTTTTTTTTCTTTTAAATATATTACGACCAGAATCATATATTTTGTGAAATCTCATAAAAAAGGTTTGGACAGGATAGAGTGTATGCAAACATTTTTATTATCACGTAAAGGTAAAAAAATTGTTTTCAAAAGGCCCTCGGCTCAAGTGCATCAAATCTAGGTAATTAAAAAAGAAGAAAATAAAGAAGGAAGTCTAACAGTTAGTAAGAAGAAGAAATGTAAAGTCTACACAAAAGAAATTAAACAATACCAGTATTAAAACAATGTGATATATCAAAATATAATAAACAACATATGACAAGAACTACGAGGGTACGCTTAGTACTATGTCAAACACTAACAAGTCTAAATCATCACAATTCAAGGCAACACTCTACTCCTACTAACCTTACACCCTAATAAACAATCTTCACTCCTTATCTTATTCATGTCCTTGATAATATGAAGTCTTTTCATGGTCTTTCTAATCAGCTCTCCCTAATACTTTGTTAGTCTACCTCTACCCCTCCGTATACCCCTACAAGGATACAACCAGCCTTTTGCACCTTCTCACTGGAGTGTCGACACACCTTCTCTACACATATCCAAACCATCTCTGTTTCGCTTCCCTCATCTTGTTATCCACAGAGGTCACTCCTACCTTCTTCCCAATAACCTTATTCCTGATCTTGTCGATCCTAGTATGCTCACGCTTCCATCTCAACATCATTATCTCCTCAATATGCATCTTTTGAATATGTGAGTTCTGCCAACACTGCACACCTAACCACCACTTTATAAAATATACCTTTAATTAAGTTTAGCTGTTACTGACCTTCTTATCACACAAAACTCCAAGGCACGCTTCCATTTCATCCATGCTACCCAATGTGATGTGTGACATCATTATCGATGTCACCATTACCCTGAATTACTGACCAAACTACTTAAAATTCTCTCTCTTGAAAATAGTGTGTATGGCAAACCTTACTTCCACGTCTGCATTATCCAATAAAACACTCTAAATGTATCATTAGGGGTGTGCAAAAAATGAACCGATCAATAAACTGAACCAATAAAATGTTATTGGGTTATTGTTATTGGGTTATTGGGTTTTTAATGGGTTTAGAAAAAATAATTATTGGGTTATTGGGTCGGTTTCGGTTTTTCCTATTGGGTTATTGGTAAACCGATAACCCAATACGACGATAGTTATTTACTACTTTACCCTTCCTCAATATTAAATATACATAATTTAATACATAAATAGATTCAATATTAGCTTTTCAGTATCTCAATAGTTAGTACTTATACTTTTGGCGCCTTTGGTCTTTACTTTGTAGGGTTAGAAACGGCGGCAAGTCCGCAACAATCCAAGAACCAATAAGTCTTCGAGGAGGTTTTGCAACAACAACAACGACGGTGAGGATTTTTTAACCTTTTCTAATTTCTCTTCTTCTCTAATATCTATCCTTGTGTAATTTCTTCTTCTGTAATCTCTATTCTTTTCTTATTTCTCCGTACTCAATTTCTCAAAAATATGATCTCGCGCTGAAATAATATATACAACTAGAATTAAACACCCTAATTTAGATTAAATCTGGTAAGCATTTGATTATTTTTCTTAAGTAGTCTTTTCCTTTTCAGCAATGTTGAATACTTCCTTTAAAATCTCTTTAGTTTCTCTTTAGTTTACCTTGAAATTATTTCATTATTGTTGCATGATTAGTGACTATTGTTGAAATCATATTTTACAGAGACACACATATGACTGAAAATATTTCAACTGATGAGGTAGTGATCCTGGGTGATGAAAGTATTAACTCAAATTGTTATGCGTCAAACACAATCTGTTCAGCCAAAAGTTACAAAAGAAAGAAAGAAAAGGTCTCAAGCATGGGATAATTTTGGAACATTTGTTGATGAAGAAGGAAATAAGAAAGCAAAGTGTAAGCATTGCGGCCAAGATTATTTTGTTGATTCAGTTAAAAATGGTACAAAGGCAATGCTTACTCATATGTTAACATGACCAAAGTTGTTGACAAAAGTCAAACTCAAATAGGCTTTCAATCTGTTCAAGGAGGGAATACATGTGATGTGGTTGTTGTTTCCTGGAAATTTGAGCAAGAACAATGTAGGAGAGCTTTATGCCGCATGGTAATTGTGGATGAACTACCATTCAAGTTTGTCGAGAAGGAAGGTTTTAGAAACTTATGAAAGTAGCGCAACCTCATTTCAAGATTCCTTCTGGTACCACTGTGACACGTGATTGTTTTAAGTTTTATGATGAAGAAAAGCAAAAGTTGAAGAGATTTCTCGGAGAAGCACGTCAAAGAGTATGTCTGACAACTGATACTTGGACCTCTTTGCAACAGATTAATTATATGTGAATCACTGCACATTGGATCGATAATGAATGGATTATGCATAAGAGGATAATCAACTTCTGTCCAATTTCCAGCCATAAAGGTGAAAATATAGCTAATGAGATTATTAAGTGTTTGCGTGATTGGGGCTTAGATACAATATTTACCATCACAGTCGATAACGCTAGTTCGAATGACGTGACTGTGAAAGAGTTGTCTAAGATGTTCACTAAACGGGGGATCAATTTCATGAATGGAGAACACCTTCATGTGAGGTGTATGACACATATTCTATATCTTATTGTTCAAGATGGTTTGAAGATGTCTGTTGTGTCTATTGAACGGGTTAGAAAAGCAGTTAAATACATAAGGTTGTCTCCTGCAAGGTGTAAGAGGTTCCAAGAATGTTGTGAAGATGTTGATATTAATTGTAAGAAATCTTTAAGTTTGGATGTTTCTACATGATGGAACTCCACATACTTGATGTTAAATAGAGCTATTGAGTTTGAAAATGCATTTTCCAGCTATTCTGCTCGTGATATTGGCTTGTTACATTGCCTTTAGTTTGTTGAGGATGAAGATGGAAAGGATGAAAATGGAAGCGCTCTTGGTGCCCTTTTGAGTGATGACTAGACAATGTAAGAAAAATTGCTAATTTTCTTCAAATTTTTCATGATCTTACTAGAGAAGTATCTGGATCACACTACGTCACAACAAACTCATATTTTCTTAAAATTTGTGAGGATTCTTGTTATTTGAAATAATTGATATCAAGCGAAGATGATAGTAATGATCTTTTGGGTAAAATTGAATATGAGAAAAATTTGATAAGTATTGGGGTACTCCAAAGAAGATGAACAAAATGATTTTTATTTCTTGCGTTTTGGATCCTCGTCACAATTTTGTTTTAGTTGGCTTTGCACTTCAAATGATGTTTGGAAAAGAAGCTCCAATTTTAGGGAAAGGAGTTAGAGACTACATGGAATTGTTGTTTGGTGAATATGTAAAGTCCCTTTCTAAAGATAAAGTTAGTCAACACTCTTCATCTTTATCTAGTTCTTCATTTGAAAATTCCAGTTTATTGCTTTCAAGTTCAGGCAGTGTTGTTCAATCGATAGGATCTTTAGGGACATTCATGGGTGATCTAATAAAACATAAAGCTGAAAATACAACAACTGTCAAAACAAAATTGCAAAAATATCTTGCTGAAGAAAATGAAGTTGAAAGCAAGAACTTTAACATCTTGTCTTGGTGGAAAATAAACTCATCCAGATTTCCCGTTCTTGCTGAGATGGCTCGGGATGTGCTAGCTATTTCCATTTCAAGTGTGGCATCTGAGTGTGCGTTTAGTACTGGTGGACGTATCTTGGATTCATTTAGGAGTTCATTAACTCCTAAATTAGTGCAAACTCTAGTGTGCCTTCAAGATTGGATAAGAAGTGAATCACGACCTATAAGTGTTGAGGAAGATATAGATGTCCTCGAACAAGCATAATTTTGATTGATTAACGTAAATTCTTTATAGATTTGGCTTATACTAGCATTCTGGATGATTAATGTGGAGTTAAAACTCTTCCTTTTTTGCACTTGGATCTTGATATTTGGTAAGCCACTCTAGCTACAAGTTGCTCTAAGTCATGTATTTACTTGATTTTCAAAGCATAAGACTTCTGTCAAGATAATAAATTAGGAAATGTGGTCGGATATTACATATTGTTAAGCTTAACTTACTCTACACATGATACATATTTACTAATTAGAAGTGTTTGGAGTCAATTAAGGGACGTGATGATACTATAAATGGATTAGTTGCTAATTAAAATAGAATTGTTAATTTAGTAATTGTGTAATAGTATGCAGCTTACCGTGTTATTTGAATGTGGATGCAATGCATTTATGGAGCCTATTTCATTAAATATGTTCATCATCAAAGTGTGTTCAATTTTGTCATTAAATGTAAAGATGTACTCTAATAGTCTATTAAATTGGTGACTGTCTTTTTCTTTTTCAAGCTATTTGATTTTTTGGTTAGGAAATTGGTGAGAACTTTGTTGATTATCTGGTGGATCAAGCAACTGTTCAAGATTGTCTTATTGAAATATTTTACTTTAGTTTTAATTCTAGTTCGTAATTGTAGGCGATAGCTTTTGTAAGTTTGTGAATGTTAGTAATTTGATCAACATTCAAAGTTTACTACTATGTTTTGGCGGTAAGTTGGTAACATGTAATTATAACATACGTACTATTATATATTATTTGATCGACATTTTCTTATTGCGTTAATCGAAAACCGAACCGATAACATCAAAAATCGATAAATCGAAAATTGATAAAATTTTCTTATTGGTTTGTTATTGGGTTAGCATATTTTAAAACCGAAAGCCGATAAATCGAACCAATGATATGTAAAACCGAACCGAACTAACCGATGCACACCCCTAGGTACCATAAGTGACATGTCTCCTCCAAAACGGTAACATAAATCACAGACACGAAACTCTTCTCTTTCCCTAATTACTCGTTACAAACCACTATTATCTTAGGTTAATAAATGAATTCTGAATTTTATAGGCTTTGAAAATTCTTGAGGAGTTCTACTACAGTCCATACAATAAATATTTTAACTTTGTTAAAGAATGACAAAAGTTCACATTGGTGGTTAATGAGATGGGTGTACTCTTTATAAGGCTTCAACAATCCTCCTCCCTTTGATCTAGCTTTTGGGGTGTGAGTTAGACCAAAGACCTACTTTCAACAAGATATCAAAGCAGAATCATTCTCACCCGATGTTGAGCCCCCAAAATCAAAATTGCCCACGCACCAGATGCTAAGCACTGGGTGTGAGGTGGGGTGTTAAAGAATGACAAAAATCCTACATCGATGGTTAATGAGATGGGTGAACTCTTTATAAGACTTGGACAATTATCCTCCCCTTTGAGCTAGTTTTTGGGGTGTGAGTTAGGCCTAAGACCTAATTTCTAACAAATTCCCCTTTGAAAACCAATTTTCTTACATATTCTCCATTAATAAGCATTTGTTTTTCTTGAGACAAAAATAAATAAATTGTTTTTCTCTTTTGTCTAACTAGGACCAAGTTGGGCCCCAACTTGTGGCCTTAAACAAGTACACTTCGAAATTCCAGTGGTTGTACCGTTCGTTAATCATTAATTAGTTGTTACAATTGATAATTCTTTTGTAACAATAAATTAAATTAATAAGTTGTTAACGTTCGATATTTTCTTTCTTCACAAGAAGTAGGTAGTTCTCGTGAAGAAAATATATATACATTTTTAATATCTTTGAATCTCCAATATATCCCACAGTTTCATGCGTAGATATGGTGTATTAGTTTACTTTTCATGTACTTTTAAATTTCCTTTTTGAAAATGAAGAAATTTTCATAAATAACTATAATTTTAATTATAATTATAAATAATAGCTATAATTTATCTAATTATAATTCATTTACAATAATTTTAGGGAGTAAAGAGTTTGGCAGCGAGTACGAGAGAAATAGAGGAGTGAAGCAAACGATATCAAGAGTAATAGAGGAAGAGGAGTGGCGATCAGGTTGTATCTCAATCTAAAATAGGATACAACATATACATAGTTTTATTTCTATCTCAATTCTCAAATATCTCGTGTGTCTCACCTCTCTCTCAAGCTCTCATATGGATACATATATTAGCTTTGAAACTAAGATGTCAGTGTACATTTTATCACCCCTAAAATAAATACACATATATAATATATAATATGCAAATTTTTGTGATACACAAATGAAAAAAAAAACATTGATACAATGTTTGGAAATTACATCACCCCGAAAATAAATACACAAATACAATTTTCTGATCATAAGCATATCAATTTTTTATTATATACATAAATATAATTGGTTGTATCAACCGATTAAAATACATCTTTTTTCTGATATATAGATACAATTTGGAAAAGTTACATTGGATGACAAACATCTCTAAGCAATTATATAATAAAGAAATAGTTTAATTTATTTACTTTCAATAATTATAGTTTCATTTTTTTGTCATAATTAATGGGACTCACCACCTCTTTCTATACCCAAACGTAAAATACCTTTTTTTGAGTTTGTATATAGTTATATATAAATTTATTTTATCTTTTCTATCTCATTCCACCTCTTTCTCTTATAATCACTCCTTCTCTCCTATTTTGAATTTTGAATTGACAAAAATTTCACGTTCTCCCTCAGATATTTCTTTCAATTTTCACAGGTAAGCTTCAAAATATAGCGGTGAATCAATTTTTTTTGTTGTTTCCTTCTTCAACAATTGTATATATATTATGCTTCTTTGTTTTTTCATATTTTTTTTAAAAAAATCGTTCTAATTATTTGATTGTAAGCTTTTCAAATCAGAATGGATGCATCATCTCCATCTATGAGGTTTACCACAGATATGTCATTGTATGTCAATATTGTTGACAAATTATCCTAGTTTCCAATTGGTTTGACTCAAGATTTTGGGGTTAATGTAGCGCTATGGCAAAATCCAAACAAGTTCAAGATGAACATCAATGGAAGAATTGAGATCCAAGAAAAAATAAAGATGCAATGGCAGTTCAAAAAGTTATTAACAACACCATACCTAGCGGCATTAAAATTATTAAAGGAGAAACTAAGAGGAAAGCCATAACAAGTGAATCAGAGGTGAGTGAGCCTGAAATTGACAGATCTGAAGAACATCAAGATCATCAGGTACCAGCTTAAAATACAATTTTAGATAGAATATTCTATTACTTTTGTGCAAATACACATAAAATTGTATGTTTAAGTAATTTTTGTACATGCATAATTGTATATAGTATATTGCATGTTTAATTCAGACGTGTTTTAGTTATTTATATATTCCCATTAGTTATATAAACAAAAGACATAACAAAATACTTTAAGTAAATGTGTAGTTTATGCCAAAATTATATTGTTCTTAATTATTGGAATTTGTATATTCTATTAGTTTTATACAAATTATTTAAGTTATGTCTATAATGACTTGTATACTAGTTAATATATATATATATATATATATATATATATATATATATATATATATATATATATATTAGTTATCTTTATGGCTAAAGTATAACGGTAGATTGTAATTTGTAAATATCATATATACAATTGATATAAGAATTTTGTACTACAAGTTTAATTAGTAATAACAAAATTAAATTACACTTATTTTCGTATGCTCATATACAAATACATTGCAGCTATTTTTTTTAAAAAAAGAAATTACTCAATTTCATAAATGTATATAATTGTCTCATACAACTTTGTATATACTACACTTATATACATTTCAACACATACATTGTTGCATAAATTTGTATATAAATATTAGAAAACAGAAAACATATCTTATACAACTATATTACAAAATACTCAATTTCATAAATGTATACAATTGTCTCATACTCATTCATATATACTAAATTAATATACATTTGAACATATACATTACCGCAGTATATAAATCTTTAAACATATATACAAACATATACAATACACATTCAAACCATATACAAACATATACAAACACATTCAAACCATTTTTCATAAACAAGCCAGATTATAATATATACAGTTACACTGGGGATATATACAAAGTCACAGACACAAATGATTACACATAAATCCATGTTTGTATATACCAGAGAAAATTGTATAATTACATTTTTATACAATCTACAACATCATAACAGATAAAATTTGTTTTGTAATTTCAGTACTTTTGATATTCTAAACAATTGTATAATATATTGCAATTCAAAACATGAAATTTCCTTCAATGAAACATTACCTCTTGTTGACACCCAATTTTTGACCCACGTTGGTATTACATATGTGTGTATACAGCCAATATATGTGTGTGTATATTCAACCCAACTTTTAATTTTTAAACCCAACCCCTTTTCCCCTCAATTCCAGCAGCCCAATACCCCATTTCATTTTTTAAACCCAACCCAATTCCTCAACAGCCCAAAACTTTTAAATACCCAAACCCATTTAACCCCGACCCGACCCGGATCCGATGACTCGACCCATCCCTCTTCTTCTTCCCCAAAATTCCCAGAAAAGAACAGACACAAATTCCCACAAATTCACAGGCGCGACGCCAGCACCCCCGCGTCGCGACTCTCGTCCCCAAAACCTGCCTCGCAACCCCCTCTCTCTCGCGTCGCATCTCTTTCTCCGGCGTCTCTCCTTCGTCTCACCACTCGTCTCTCCCCACACCCTCCCTCACGCTGCCAGAACAGCAAACCCAGAAAACAGAAGCCAGCCACGTCGCGTCTCCCACCTCGCGTCGCATCTCTCTCGCGTCGCATCCCTCCCTCTCTCACGCGACCTCTCTCCGCTGCCACCGTCTCCCTCACCCCCACGCTCTCGCACTCTCTCCCTTCCTTCCCCCTCACACCACGTCACTTTCCCAGCCAAAAACAGACGCCAAGAATTCCCGGAAACAGCCGCGACAGCCCAGAAAGCCAGTCGCTCCCTCACGTCTCTCTCCCACACCCTCACGTCTCCCTCACGTTCTCACCCTCTCTCCCACGCGACCTCTTCTGCCCCTCTTCCTCTCCTCCAAACAGACACCAAAATCCCAGTCGCGACACCCAGCCCCAAAATAGAAACCTCACGATCTCTCTCTCTCCCGCATCTCTTCTTCCCCTCACCCTAACGATTCCCAGAACAGCCAAACAAAATTCCCAGCAAAAACAGAACACGAACGGAAAACAGCCCCCACGAAAATTTCCAGCGAAAAAGAAAAAAAGTAGCCGCGAATCTCGGAAACTCGGGCCCATCTGTGTCTCCCACGCTCGCTCTCTCCCTACCCCACACGAAGATTCCCCGACAGCCCCAAGTTCCCTTTTCTCTTTCGGTCGAAAAGGGGTTTGACCCAATCATTTTGTCAATTTTTCGAATTTCAAATTCGGTTTCGCACGCCCCTTTCTAAGAAAACCCCATTGTCTTTTTATAAAAGGACTTCTCCCTCTTCGGATGGAGGAGAGGCGGAAATTGGAGGTCTTCAAGGCGGAAATTGGAGGTCTTTGAGGCGGAAATTGGAGGTCTTTGAGGCGGAAATTGGAGGTCTTCAAGGCGGAAATTGGAGGTCTTCAAGGCGGAAATTGGAGGTCTTTGAGGCGGAAATTGGAGGGCTTTGAAGTTGGAGATTCGAAGAAATTTTCGGAGAGTTGGAAATTTTTGAAAGGCAGTCGGGTTTTAGGACAAGAGGAAGTCGTTCCGTCAAGTATCGGTGTGACGCTTTCTGTTCAAACGTGGTGGAAGTCGGTTGTGGTTACTGCTCGTCTCGTCCTAGATTCGCTGCTCCGAAGAAGGTAATCGTTCTATTTAAGTTTTCTTCGTCTTTTCAATTCGGCATGTTGTTTCAATCATGAAGTCTCTTCGGATTATTACGTTATCCATCGTTCTCTTTGTTCTTCTTTCTTCGAGTTCATGGGTGTTGGTTTGTTTGTTAGTATACTTGTTCTGATATCTTTTGTTTCATGAGATGCAAATGATTCTTCTCTCTTTTCTGGCTGTTTTGGTATTCTGTTGATGATGATGGTTCTTCGATGGTAGTTCGAAATAGTTGTGATCGATTTGGAATTTCTTGTTTGTTTAGCTGCTTACGAGTAGTTTACGGTTTCTTTTACGTTATATGACCCATACGGAAAGAATTTCGCTATTGTTGTTTGTGGGAGTTCTGGTTCTGATTTGTGTTTAATCGCTAAATGTTATAAAGTCTGGTTCTCTATGTTGTTTTAAACTCATCGTCTAGCTGTTGAGTCTTTATTTTTAGTTAGTCTTCTTGATATGTTTCTCTTGCGTTGAAGGTTGTATTATGGAGGATAGTATTTGTTGATCTTTGAAGACATGCCTCAATGCATAAAAATGGAGAATATTCTTTCTTTTCCCCCTTTCTTACCCTGCTTGCATTCGCCTCATATGGCACCTTAGTAGCATCAAAATAATGGTCTGCATCTCCTCTTAATTGGTGTTGGCTTCCTTGTTATTTTACCAAAACAAAGATGTCTAAGTCGTATTTAGATGGACTACGCCAACCTAACAAGTCCCCTTATTGCATCCATACCGTATTTATTTTCTTCAAAAATGAATTGTTTCAATTTTGCGTGAGTGGTTTGTTCGGTGAATGTCCAGCATGTTATTAATATGGGTATGGAGGATCTCATTAGCCTTTGCCTCTTTTATCTTTTGTTAGTCATTGATGTTGGCTTGTTAACTTAAAATATTCTGTTGCTTTTCAACACACGTGGAGCCTTGCTTATTTTAATCATTTGTTTTTTTTGGTTTTGCATGAAAATTTGTCCGAGTCCTATGGACTTAGCCCCCTTTGCATTTTCCTTGGGCCATGGAGGCCCAAATTGCTTCCTTCATCGAGTCAACCTATCAAGACAGAAATACAGATTCGAAGATCCATGGAGATTGAAGAAAGTCCAAAATGAACTAGAAGACTTGCCTTATTTTGTCGTGTATTTACTTTGTAATGGGCATAAGCCTCCTCGTAATTATATTTGTATGTCTAGATTAGGACAGGTACAAAATGGGTAAAGACCCAAAGACAAGTGGGTCCAAGTTTCGGTCAAGGCGAACAGAACCCGAAAACTTGGACCCAGATCTCTCTCTCTCCCTTTCTCTCTCAATCTCTCTTTACTATTTGTTTACGTTTTGTTTTACATGTCGTTAGCTTAGGATTAGAAGGATCCAAACCCCATCGAAACGCCTTTTATTTTATCGAACTTAAAATTAAAACTGAATCTTAAAACGATAAAGTTTCAAAACTTGCGGGTTGCTCAAAATTAAGGTTTAAAAGGTTTTACTTTAATTAAGTCTTAAAAAAAAAAAACAATAAAGATGGTAAAATTCATAAAAATTGTCTAGATAAAACTTTAAGTTCAATTTTGAAATAGACTCACGAAGTAGCTAGATAAACTACAAATATTTCAGAACTTGAATATTCTCCTAAGGTAATATTTAGATAATTTCAAAATAAACAAAAGATTCGCAAAGGTTAAAACAAACAAAAATAGTCAAATAAGTTAGTCGTTGGAAAACCGTAGTTAACGGAGCGTCGTAGGTGCTTTCAAAACCTTCCTAAGACGCTAATAGGAATCCCGAACCCCCCCTAAATGTTTCAAAACAATTTTTTCTTTTTAAGTTGTTTAGAAACTAGTTTTCTTGATTTTTCTTAAAAATTAAGTGGCGACTCCTAAAACTAAAAAATAAAATGAACTCCTTTTCGAAAATATAATTTTTCGATAAAACAGAAATGACGACTCCGCTGGGGACTATTTGGAGGATTCTAACCTTAAGACTAACTTGTTTGACTATTTGTGATAACTTTTTACTTGTTTAAATTTTGAAATTTGCATTGTTCATGGCATAACTTCCGCCAAATGGCAAATAGATTGCATTAGGAAACGGAAGTTACGCGGCTTACCGCGACTTCTCTCAGATATACCCCAAGAATTCATTTGGAAGTATCAAACAATTAGTTGGAATGTGGTCATCCGACGTTTGTTTGGTAGCTTCACCCCGATGTTTGTCCGACTCGGGTAACCGTCAAATTGAAAACTATTCTTGTAAGTCTAGGATAGAGCTGAACCAAATCCCGAATTTAGGAGCATTCGAACTAAGATGACCCAATGCCCAAGGCGTGTTGGGCCCATTAGAAGACCACCTTGAGTCCAAAACGGCCCACGGCCTAAACGGACGTTCATACTTATGTGTTTAAATTTGAAGGACGTATACGTTATTTGAGAAAATCATTGTCTTATAGGGTAAGGATTAGATTATAGCTGTATAAGTTAAAGAAAGATCTTTGAAAGCTACTGGTCCATCCAAAGACGTTGGCACCTGAAGATTGCAAAAGTCAAAAAGAAGAAGGATCTTCCGTGGAGGCATAGTTTAGGGTCGTACCCCTACGTGGGACTGATCATTTTGTATACCTTTCCCCTATTATGTATCCCCATTAAGTTTTATTAAATTTGTATAAATTCGAGTTTTGGGGCAATGAACTATTTCAAATGATGTATACATCCTTCAATTCGTTAGGCCTACCCTTGGCACAAAAGGGTCACATGCATGTCTAGGACGCGTTATATATGTTTAAATGTTTATGTGTTGTGTCGCTATGATTGAGGATATCGTAAACCCACTCCTAGCCAAAATTCCAAAGAATGTACAGAAGCCACTATTATAAATGTCCGACCAAAATTTCCGAGTCTCAAGTTTCTCATACAAAAATCCATACCATAAATCCTAAATACCACTCTATCGTCTCAGGGAAATTGAATCACCGCTATGAACAAAGGCAAGGACGTTCAGACGGAACTCACTAAGGAAGAATTGCGAAGAAAGATCAAGCGAGTCACTCAAGAGATTCGGAAGGTTAAAAAGGAAGGGCTCAAAGTAGACGTGACCACGGCGATCTACAAAGCTGCGGTCACGACCTTGGACGAAGATCTGGCATCACAGATAAAAAGAAAGAAGGAGGTTGAGATGGAAATTGAAAGCCTAAAGAAAAGGTTGAACTTGCTTCGTTTGGAGATACACGAAGGAAAGATGAGAGAAGCAAAGGTAGATATTGAGACTACCATGTTGTTGGCCAGAAGTACGGCGCTCGACGAGGAATTGGCAACCCGCAGCAACTTAAAGGGCGGAAAATACCTCGCCAGTGAACAGGGAGCAGACAACAGTGGTCCCGACCGCGAAGTAATTGAGGAGGTCGATGAAGAGGAAATCGTCTACAAGCCTCCATTTCCGACTGTCTGAGAGGAAAAGAATGACTCAGCTGCAAGGCGAGAAATCGCCAAAGTGTTGTCTTATAAGAATTTCAATGTTGTTCTTCAATTCCCTTGTAATCACAATAAAAGGGTTAATAAAAAGATTTCACCCTTGTTTCCGAACTACGTTGGGCCTGAATTCTCAAGAATGAGATACGTAGGCAGCCTTCCTGGCCCGGCCCCTATCACAGAAAATTTTCATTCTCCTCCGTATTACAAAGATACAAAGATAAGATCGACGGACATCGAAAAGCAGCTGCAAGAAGGCCATAGCTCAACGTGATTCGACTTTTCCGAGATAGCGTTAAACAAAAAAATTCCTGTTTGTCCAAATATATATTTCCCTCCTCATTCGTGGGTTAAAATATCCTCAAACAAAGCGACTTGTGTGTTTATCTGCCGTCTATGTGATATTATGTATTTTGTACTCTGAACGCGCACTAACAAATCTGCTTTTGAGTTATTTTACCTTTCAGGTACCTGTTAACTGGTCTGTGTCGATCAAAGCTAGCAGATCATCCTTACTTCCCCAGATCAAAAGGTCCCGCAGATTCCTGCCCCGGACCAAACGCAAATACAGCTATGGGAGACAACAATGAGAAAATCAGCCTTACGGATTTTGTGGTGGCTCAGCCCACCGCGGCAGATCAAAATGAGTTAATTAGGCAGTTGACGCAACAGATTGCCGAAATGAGGATCGAAATACAAAGAATGCAAGATTTGTCTAATCGAGTGACATCTTTCAACCCTCCAAGAGATGGAAGACCTCCACTCCACTGTCCTCCCTCAAGCACGGAACAAGGTCAGAACCTTCTCTCTAACCCCATTCAAAATCCTCCAACCATTGACTTAACTACCCTCAATCCCCATCACTCCACCACATCGTGTCAAGCACCACAACATCCCCAAAATACTAACCTTCAAATCCTCCATCATCTTCAAAACCAAAATGCCGATCCTCAAACTTTCCCCCAAAATTATCAAGCCAATCAAGATACCCAGAATCCCTCCATTATCCCACTCATACCTCAAAAGACTACTTTCCAAATCCCAACTTCAAATGAACCTCATGCCGATTATTCCGAGCTTGATCACTGTGAGGAACAGGAGAGAGAGTGGAGGTCAAAAGAAGAGGTACTCAAGGCGAAAGAAGAGATCAGGAAAGCCATGAATGAGTTACACTATTCGAATCTCGACCTCCCAGAAGGGTTCAAAGTGCCAAAGTTTGTCACTTTTAACGGGACAAGAAATCCCCTAACACATCTGAAAGCTTTTTGTGATCAACTCGGAGGAGTTGACAAAAACGAAGCATTATTAATGCGTCTCTTTAGTCGAAGTCTAAGTGGAGAAGCTCTGGAATGGCTTACATCACAGGAGTTGAAACAGTGGAAAAGTTGGAATGCACTTGCAAAGGATTTCACAGAAAGATTTGGACATAACATAGAAGATGCCCCAGGTCGCTACTACTTGGAGAAAATCAAACAGAAGTCTACAGAAGATTATCGAGAGTACGCTCTTCGTTGGAGAAAAGAGGCCGCAAGAGTTCAACCTCCAATGTCCGAACGTGAGATCACTGAAATATTTATTCGTACTCAAGAGCCTGAGTACTACGAAAGAATGTTGTGCATGATGGGACAAAAGTTTGTCGAGATTGTTAAAGTGGGAGAAGCTTTGGAAGATGGTTTCAAGACTAGAAAGCTCACCAAACTCACCGCATTTCGATCTAATGGAAAATCTGCCAGAATCAGTGATATGGATAAATCAAAAGGAAAATTGGAGGAGATAAGTACGATCACGGCTACTCATAGGAGGTCAGCTTCTAAAAGAGAATACCAAAACCATAATATCGATCAGGAAAAATTTCCTCACCCAAAATTTAGGAAAGCTCCTAAAGTATTTACGCCATTAAGGGAATCTCAAACTCAACTTTATGAAAGGTTGAAAGCAATGGGTAAGCTCTATCCTATAGAAGGAAGACCAGCCAATCCTTTGGGAAAATTTTACAGAGCTGACCACAGATGCTCTTATCATTCAGGAGCCGTTGGACATGACACAGAGAATTGTTCAACTTTGAAGCACAAGATACAAAACATGATCAACAACAACTTGATCAATATTGAGGAAACCACTTTTATGGAGGACAGGTCGGATGCTCAAGAGTGAGCACAAGACATTTCTGAATTGAATCATTTGGAGATATTCATTCGAGGAGAAGAATGCCCAACATTGGCCAAATTTTGCGTATGAAATTTTGTTACCTTTCCTTTGAAAATGTATCGCACATTTTTAACGAACTACGTATGACCTGAATTCTCAAAAATGAGATACGTAGGCGGCCTATGTCGGCTTCGGTCACCCCATTTACCCCCTTTGAAAATTTTACGGTCGGAACTACGTTTGACCTGATTCCTGCTCCAACGGGATACGTAGGCACCACAACGGCTCGGTCATACACCCAGTAAGATTTCCATTTCTCTTCATAATGGAAACTGGGACAGAATTTTTGAGAGGATCTCAAAAATTCATTTGAAGTTTGACTTCTTTAACGAGTCAAAACAGAAGACAAAAAGTCTACGTTCGACCTGATTCCTGCTTCAACGGGATACGTAGGCACCACAAGGGTTCGGTCATATACCCAGTAAGATTTCTTCCCCTCTTTACAATAGAAACTGGAACAAAATTTTGAGAGGGACTCAAAATTCTCCAAAAGAAGTTTCCGCTTTGGCAAATCAAAACAAAGATACTTCGAGATCTGCGACTGCGACAGAAATTTTGAGAAGATCTCAAAAAATTCCGCAATCTGCTCAGTTACGATGAAGGGATAAGTAAGACAGTAAACTGGGACAGAAATTTTGAGAATGGCCTCAAAATTTCATTACAGGCCTTACCTACAAGTTCGGAGTGACTCCGAAAACTCACCGAGTCGGAAGATCGGGAAATCAACCGGAGACAGCAATACAAAGAGAAGACGACTGAAGAAATCGGCACAGATCAGTACATCTTTAAAACTGACAATTTTTCTGTGGATGCAGGTTTATAGCTTTGCTTTGAAATTGGCAAAATTCTTCCGACAAATGAACAAGGAGAACTCCAAGAAGAAATCAAAGGCGAATCAAACAGAATCTTAAGAAAGAGTTTACGATTTTCGTAAAGAGCGCTATTCGCTTCACAATATCAAGCAAGATGGTCATTGTCAATCAGGACAATGCACTACCCCAGAGGAGATAGTTATTATTATTATGGACTAAGACGATACATTACCTGGAGGTCGTCCTGCCGTCATCATCAACAGAGACGAGAAGATTTCATGCCTCGCCGAAAGTTGTGCATCGCGAGAAGACTTGATACCTCGAAAAAAAAAAATTCATGCATCGCGGAAAATCATGCATCGCGGATATCATGCATCGCGAGTCAATTTTTATGCACGACGAGAAGATTTCATGCCTCGTCAAAATTCATGCATCGCGGAAAATCATGCATCGCGGAAATCATGCATCGCGAGTCAATTTTATGCACGACGAGAAGATTTCATGCCTTGTCAAAATTTATGCATCGCGAGAAGACTTTGTGCCTCGCAGAAATCATGCATCGCGGAAAATCATGCATAGCGAAAATCATGCATCGCGAGTCCATTTTTATGCACGACGAGAAGATTTCATGCCTCGTCAAAATTTATGCATCGCGAGAAGACTTTGTACCTCGCAGAAATCATGCATCGCGGAAATCATGCATCGCGAGTCAATTTTTATGCACGACGAGAAGATTTCATGCCTCGTCAAAATTTATGCATCGCGGGAAGACTTTGTGCCTCGCAGAAATCATGCATCGCGGAAATCATGCATCGCGAGTCAATTTTTATGCACGACGAGAAGATTTCATGCCTCGTCAAAATTTATGCATCGCGGGAAGACTTTGTGCCTCGCAGAAATCATGCATCGCGGAGATCATGCATAGCGGAAATCATGCATCGCGAGTCAATTTTTATGCACGACGAGAAGATTTCATGCCTCGTCAAAGTTTATGCATCGCGAGAAGACTTTGTGCCTCGCAGAAATCATGCATCGCGGAGATCATGCATAGCGGAAATCATGCATCGCGAGTCAATTTTTATGCACGACGAGAAGATTTCATGCCTCGTCAAAATTTATACATCGCGAGAAGACTTTGTGCCTCGCAGAAATCATGCATCGCGGAAATCATGCATAGCGGAAATCATGCATCGCGAGTCAATTTTATGCACGACGAGAAGATTTCATGCCTCGTCAAAATTTATGCATCGCGAGAAGACTTTGTGCCTCGCAGAAATCATGCATCGCGGAAAATCATGCATAGCGGAAATCATGCATCACGAGTCAATTTTTATGCACGACGAGAAGATTTCATGCCTCGTCAAAATTTATGCATCGCGAGATGACTTTGTGCCTCGCAGAAATCATGCATCGCGGAAAATCATGCATAGCGGAAATCATGCATCGCGAGTAAATTTTTATGCATGACGAGAAGATTTCATGCCTCGTCAAAATTTATGCATCGCGGGAAGACTTTGTACCTCGCGGAAATCATGCATCACGGAAAATCATGCATCGCGGAAATCATGCATTGCGAGTCAATTTTTATGCACGACGAGAGGATTTCATGCCTCACCGTCAAATGAAGAGTATCAAAGACAACGTCAAAAGAAATACCAGCATCATATCATCATTTATTTATTTTAACATCAAATGAAGAGTAGATTGAAGATTATATTGCAAACGCCAGACACAAGCTTTATTTGCTGTACGTCAGACCGATCGAGTCGACGTCGAATATGGAGGAGAACAATGAAGTGTCGACATGGTAAAAAAGACACTATCTCTCATCCTAATTGCATTTTTAAGCTAACAAGTTTTTATCTCAATCTTTATCGAGAGCATCCAAGAGGATGAATTCTCAAACCAAACCACAGGTGCGGACGACATCAACAAGGATGCAGCACAACGTGGAACTTTTTCTTAGCAGCGAACTGGGACATAGTCCAAAGAGGAATGTCAAACTCTTAGGACGCGAGCAGAGGAGCGACTTCCACCACAATCAAACCACACCCCTATCAAAAGGCATGTGGGTTTTTTTTCTTTAGTTTTGTCAGTTTCAGTCCCGCATCCGAAATTTTTGGTATATGTCGGAAGCAAGTTTCCAATCTGAGTGACAATGCGCCAAGAGCTTTGGAAATTATGTCCATGTAAGTTCTTAATTATGGGTGTGAAGCGCGCCACATTCATGGCTAAGAGGTTACAAGCCTCTTTTTCATACTCGTTTAATTTGTCACTTGTCCGAAACCGAAGGTTATCTAGCATAATAGATTTCCTTTCCCCACCGATCGAGTTGAACTACATGCAGCCTGATTCCAGATGTACAAGGATATGTAGGTGGATTCAATATCGAAAACTCAGCTGTATTCCAACATTCGCTCTCGAATTCTATTCTCGAGCATTTCGGTACCTTCATAATTCGGTATCGAGATGACTTTGATGCTTCCAAATCGTGCGGTAAATCAAGCTTATCGAACTACAAGTGGCCTGAATTCTCATATAGCCTGAGATATGTAGGAAACCCGTTTCAAGGGTTCGGCCATAATTCCTAAACCCTTTGTCAAATCTTTCCTTTAGAAAATGGATGGGTTTGGTCAAAATTGGTTCGGTCAACTTCATCTTCCTCGAGTTGCTTGCATCAACCCGAGTAAAATGAGGGACAGCTGTTGACACCCAATTTTTGACCCACGTTGGTATTACATATGTGTGTATACAGCCAATATATGTGTGTATATTCAACCCAACTTTTAATTTTTAAACCCAACCCCTTTTCCCCTCAATTCCAGCAGCCCAATACCCCATTTCATTTTTTAAACCCAACCCAATTCCTCAACAGCCCAAAACTTTTAAATACCCAAACCCATTTAACCCCGACCCGACCCGGATCCGATGACCCGACCCATCCCTCTTCTTCTTCCCCAAAATTCCCAGAAAAGAACAGACGCAAATTCCCATAAATTCACAGGCGCGACGCCAGCACCCCCGCGTCGCGACTCTCGTCCCCAAAACCTGCCTCGCAACCCCCTCTCTCTCGCGTCGCATCTCTTTCTCCGGCGTCTCTCCTTCGTCTCACCACTCGTCTCTCCCCACACCCTCCCTCACGCTGCCAGAACAGCAAACCCAGAAAATAGAAGCTAGCCACGTCGCGTCCCCACCTCGCGTCGCATCCCTCCCTCTCTCACGCGACCTCTCTCCGCTGCCACCATCTCCCTCACCCCCACGCTCTCGCACTCTCTCCCTTCCTTCCCCCTCACACTACGTCACTTTCCCAGCCAAAAACAGACGCTAAGAATTCCCGGAAACAGCCGCGACAGCCCAGAAAGCCAGTCGCTCCCTCACGCCTCTCTCCCACACCCTCGCATCTCCCTCACGTTCTCACCCTCTCTCCCACGCGACCTCTTCTGCCCCTCTTCCTCTCCTCCAAACAGACACCAAAATCCCAATCGCGACACCCAGCCCCAAAACAGAAACCTCACGATCTCTCTCTCTCCCGCATCTCTTCTTCCCCTCACCCTAACGATTCCCAGAACAGCCAAACAAAATTCCCAGCAAAAACAGAACACGAACGGAAAACAGCCCCCACGAAAATTTCCAGCGAAAAAGAAAAAAAGTAGCCGCGAATCTCGGAAACTCGGGCCCATCTGTGTCTCCCACGCTCTCTCTCTCCCTACCCCACACGAAGATTCCCCGACAGCCCCAAGTTCCCTTTTCTCTTTCGGTCGAAAAGGGGTTTGACCCAATCATTTTGTCGATTTTTCAAATTTCAAATTCGGTTTCGCACGCCCCTTTCTAAGAAAACCCCATTGTCTTTTTATAAAAGGACTTCTCCCTCTTCGGATGGAGGAGAGGCGGAAATTGGAGGTCTTCAAGGCGGAAATTGGAGGTCTTCAAGGAGGAAATTGGAGGTCTTCAAGGCGGAAATTGGAGGTCTTTGAGGCGGAAATTGGAGGTCTTCAAGGCGGAAATTGGAGGTCTTCAAGGCGGAAATTGGAGGTCTTCAAGGCGGAAATTGGAGGTCTTCAAGGCGGAAATTGGAGGTCTTTGAGGCGGAAATTGGAGGGCTTTGAAGTTGGAGATTCGAAGAAATTTTCGGAGAGTTGGAAATTTTTGAAAGGCAGTCGGGTTTTAGGACAAGAGGAAGTCATTCCGTCAAGTATCGGTGTGACGCTTTCTGTTCAAACGTGGTGGAAGTCGGCTGTGGTTACTGCTCGTCTCGTCCTAGATTCGCTGCTCCGAAGAAGGTAATCGTTCTATTTAAGTTTTCTTCGTCTTTTCAATTCGGCATGTTGTTTCAATCATGAAGTCTCTTCGGATTATTACGTTATCCATCGTTTTCTTTGTTCTTCTTTCTTCGAGTTCATGGGTGTTGGTTTGTTTGTTAGTATACTTGTTCTGATATCTTTTGTTTCATGAGATGCAAATGATTCTTCTCTCTTTTCTGGCTGTTTTGGTATTCTGTTGATGATGATGGTTCTTCGATGGTAGTTCGAAATAGTTGTGATCGATTTGGAATTTCTTGTTTGTTTAGCTGCTTACGAGTAGTTTACGGTTTCTTTTACGTTATATGACCCATACGGAAAGAATTTCGCTATTGTTGTTTGTGGGAGTTCTGGTTCTGATTTGTGTTTAATCGCTAAATGTTATAAAGTCTGGTTCTCTATGTTGTTTTAAACTCATCGTCTAGCTGTTGAGTCTTTATTTTTAGTTAGTCTTCTTGATATGTTTCTCTTGCGTTGAAGGTTGTATTATGGAGGATAGTATTTGTTGATCTTTGAAGACATGCCTCAATGCATAAAAATGGAGAATATTCTTTCTTTTCCCCCTTTCTTACCCTGCTTGCATTCGCCTCATATGGCACCTTAGTAGCATCAAAATAATGGTCTGCATCTCCTCTTAATTGGTGTTGGCTTCCTTGTTATTTTACCAAAACAAAGATGTCTAAGTCGTATTTAGATGGACTACGCCAACCTAACAAGTCCCCTTATTGCATCCATACCGTATTTATTTTCTTCAAAAATGAATTGTTTCAATTTTGCGTGAGTGGTTTGTTCGGTGAATGTCCAGCATGTTATTAATATGGGTATGGAGGATCTCATTAGCCTTTGCCTCTTTTATCTTTTGTTAGTCATTGATGTTGGCTTGTTAACTTAAAATATTCTGTTGCTTTTCAACACACGTGGAGCCTTGCTTATTTTAATCATTTGTTTTTTTTGGTTTTGCATGAAAATTTGTCCGAGTCCTATGGACTTAGCCCCCTTTGCATTTTCCTTGGGCCATGGAGGCCCAAATTGCTTCCTTCATCGAGTCAACCTATCAAGACAGAAATACAGATTCGAAGATCCATGGAGATTGAAGAAAGTCCAAAATGAACTAGAAGACTTGCCTTATTTTGTCGTGTATTTACTTTGTAATGGGCATAAGCCTCCTCGTAATTATATTTGTATGTCTAGATTAGGACAGGTACAAAATGGGTAAAGACCCAAAGACAAGTGGGTCCAAGTTTCGGTCAAGGCGAACAGAACCCGAAAACTTGGACCCAGATCTCTCTCTCTCCCTTTCTCTCTCAATCTCTCTTTACTATTTGTTTACGTTTTGTTTTACATGTCGTTAGCTTAGGATTAGAAGGATCCAAACCCCATCGAAACGCCTTTTATTTTATCGAACTTAAAATTAAAACTGAATCTTAAAACGATAAAGTTTCAAAACTTGCGGGTTGCTCAAAATTAAGGTTTAAAAGGTTTTACTTTAATTAAGTCTTAAAAAAAAAAAACAATAAAGATGGTAAAATTCATAAAAATTGTCTAGATAAAACTTTAAGTTCAATTTTGAAATAGACTCACGAAGTAGCTAGATAAACTACAAATATTTCAGAACTTGAATATTCGCCTAAGGTAATATTTAGATAATTTCAAAATAAACAAAAGATTCGCAAAGGTTAAAACAAACAAAAATAGTCAAATAAGTTAGTCGTTGGAAAACCGTAGTTAACGGAGCGTCGTAGGTGCTTTCAAAACCTTCCTAAGACGCTAATAGGAATCCCGAACCCCCCCCCTAAATGTTTCAAAACAATTTTTTCTGTTTAAGTTGTTTAGAAACTAGTTTTCTTGATTTTTCTTAAAAATTAAGTGGCGACTCCTAAAACTAAAAAATAAAATGAACTCCTTTTCGAAAATATAATTTTTCGATAAAACACCTCTCTTTGAATATGTCAAAAAATTGATTAAAATGATGCCTCAGTGATGCATAGAAACAAGTTGGTTCTATCTTTCAATCGATGTAGAATTCTTTTTTGGACATTTACCTTAAATTATGGCATTATCTAAATTTATTGTTACCTTATTTAAGGCTACCGTTACTATTGATGTAATTTTTTTTATAAATTATAAAAAAAATATTTTATACAAATTTAAAGCTACCTAACAAACCAAACTATAGCTATTGAATGTAACTATGCAATCTATACCCATTTAATGATATTTCATAAAATAAGTTTGTCATATATAAATTTTTCATTAATTTAAGATGAAGAAAAGATCCAAACATTAAACAACAAATTAAGAGCCCAAAATGAAAAATAACAAATTTAAATATAAATAAGTTCAGGTGAAACTGTAATGCGGTTTCATATCATCTTAATATAGTCTAAAAAACAAAGAGATAGAAGAAGAAACAAAGAAGAGAGATTTACTATATCACATTCAGTATACTTATATTATATAATTTTTTAAAGCATGTTTACGTCATGTGTATATCTTATATGATACTGTAGCAGCTAATAAGTACATACTTAGCACAATATTCGTTGAAATAGTCAAATTAGTTCATTAGTTGGTTCACATATATAAAAAATAAAATAAAATAAAGGAGAGAATAATTATTTGATTCATCAAGTCAATATGTAGTTGACAATAAACAAATTGGTAGCAACTACATCTGTGGGAGTCCACCAGTAGTCCATGTATTGTGCAAAGTTTGTGAGTAAATGGACAAATTATTAGGTGTACTTTTTCTTCACTCCCTAACTTAATACTCCACTGAATAATGTCAAATATTCCACAAGACTTTTGACCCAACTTACTTCATTTTCCCTTTCACTTCATTAATATTCAAGAATATTCATTTGAGTGTAGGAATAAAATTACTTCTTTAAGCAGTATAGTACCAAAATTAAACATAAAATAATTAGTCGTGTTATATGAAATTTTCTCAAAAAATGAAGCTTGAAGGACGAATGTTAACTTCAGGAGCACCATTTTTGGTGTATCATTAAAGATCGTATATATTTAATGTTAACCTCCATTATAGTATAGCAGAGTAGTATAGAGATCCACTAAATATTTATGCTAGACGATATTGTAGGTTTAGGTGGAACCACATGATTATCAAAATGTCCGATTGAACATTATTTTTAGAATACATAATTCATAAAATTATTAAATAATATACTGTGAATATCTCAACACGATAGACACGATTATAGATTAGAGATTTCGGATGGCTACGAGGGTCGAATTCTATCTAGTGATTATATCAATGACATTTTTGGGCACATGATGGTGACGGTTTGACGGTGAACGTTTCATGAGATAATTTGATTCATTAGTTAAATATGTTTTACATGTACTATCGATACAACAACATTACATTTATGGCCAAACCAATTATTAATGAGCTTACTAGTATAATTGATTTTTTTGGGATTTGTTTTTGGCCTCATATTTTTTCTATATTTATTTTACCTTTTAAAATATTTTTATCTTTTAACATGAATAACTTTTAACTAGAAAAAAAAATTATTTTATAAAAAATAAATAAATTATAATTTTCTTTATTTTTTATCATTTAGCACTTCCCTTTCTCAAAGACAATAACTATCTATGTGTTTTCAAATTTTGTTAATTATTTATTTTCTCTCTCAATTTATATTTTTTATCAAAATCAAAATGATTGACATATAGTAAGAATTTAATTTTTAAATATTTATTTTTATAGTCATTTCCACAATTACCTATGGTTTTTTTTAGAACATAAATTTTATAAGGTCTTATTTTCTTCTTAGTTTCTTTGTTTATACAAACTATATTATATAAAATGAGACAAAACGAATATTTTATATTTGTTTAAATTATTGATTATTTATCTTGAATTTCTTATAATAATTCATATTTTCCCCTAAAAAGAAAAAGAAAAGGTTTCCATATTCTCTTTTTGTAGGAAAAATTTATGACACTATAAATAAAGGTTCATTCCTTTTAAAGTAGTAACATTCACAATATAATTCTTAAGGGTTTTGAAAGTTTTCTGTAGCAGAGAGAAATGATTATCACTTGTATAAACCTCTTATATTCAAGTTGAGTTGTGTGAGTTAACTTCTCACTATATTTTATACTCTTATATTTATATCGTGAAATATATATATATATATATATATATATATATAAAATATAATCAATTAATCAAACACATTAACTATTTATGTCTTTAATATATTTATCATTTGCTTTTTTACTTAGAATCTCTCAAAGTAATTATTTTTGGCCCTAATAAACTATTACACATGATAATAGACAAAGATAAAGAATTTGTTGCGCAAATCTGAACGAAATAAATAAATAAAAAGCCAAAAGCGCGTAGTATTTGGATACTATGCTTGTCTAATTGCTCCATGTGATGTGATGAGAGTCATATTCTACGACTGTAACATTAAAGTCTCCTCCTTAAACTTCCCATCACCATTCACACACATTATTATAAAAAAAAAAATCCTCAAATTCAGATCCATTTCTAGCCTTTAAATCATCAACCAAAAACCATATAGAATTCAGTACATTATGGCTCTATTTGTTGTAACTCAACACTTTTCTAACATACTTTTAATACTGTTACTACTTTCTTCATTCATTTCTGCTCATACTCAAAACAATGCTTCATCATCAACAACAAGAAGAATATTGAAACTACACATTGATGATAACCCTCAACCAATTAAGAAAAAATCCATTTCAATCATTGATGATGATAATAATCCTCAACCAATCAACAAGAAATCCTATTCAAATTCACTTTCCACTTCCAAAAACCAAACCAAGCTTGTAAAAACTAAACTTTCTTTATCTGATTCAGTTTCTGTTTCAAACAAGAACAAAATCAAACTCACCCCAGAAGAGAAACTTGCACTAAAATCCCAATTGAAAAAACTCAATTCCACTTCCACCAAATCCTCAGATCTATACAAAACCACCACAAAAAAAAACCTCAATGAATCCAAATCCAAAAACTCAACAAAATCCCAATCATCTTCCAAGAAGAAGGATTCAAATTCACAACCCTATTGGTTACAAAATGACGAAGATGATTTAACCACTGGTCTTACGGACTTGCCATCTAAATTCCAAGAAACCCTTTTACCAGATTTAGAAAAAATATCAAAAACCTCAACAGTCTACCTCAACAAAGCCAACAAACGAATCACCAACAACTTCAAACCCATTGTGGGCAACAAATATGCATCCACAATAGCCTCAATAACTTCATTCACCTTCATTCTAATCCCTCTAATTCTTGTTTCTCTCATTTTCAACAAAATCAAAGCTTATTTTTCACTCCAAAGACTCTTAATCTTCATCCAAGTTTATCTCTCCATTTACTTCTCCATTCTCTGTCTCTCTTCTCTACTCACTGGGTTAGAGCCACTGAAGTTTTTCTACGCTACATCGCAGTCCACCTACATTTGTCTACAGCTCCTTCAAACCCTTGCTTATGTGTTGTACCTTTTGATGCTATTGATGTACCTCGTCTTAGTATTTTCTACTAATACTGGGCCGGTTACGAAAATGATTGGGCTGACCCAAACTTTTGTGGGCTTTGCTGTTGGGCTTCATTATTATATGACGGTGTTTCATAAGGCTCTGTTACGTCAGCCTCCTAAGACGAGTTGGAGGATTCATGCTATTTATGCCACGTGTTTTCTTTTGATTTGTCTATTAAATAGAGCTGAAAAAATGAAGAAAACTTACTTACAAGAAGGTGGTGAAGAGGGTAAAATGAACTAGAAGTTTTTTTTTTTTTTTTTTGTTTTATAATTACTTAGATTAGGAAGTGACATGAGATAAAAAAAAAATAGAAGGAAAAAAACATTGTTTCTTCTATATTGCAATTTGTAATTTATGAGGGTTTTGCTATATATATTTGAATAAATGAATGCAATTGTAGTAACATTTGGTTCTTTTATTCGATAAAAAATGAGGCTAGTGTAGAACATCTCCCACTATAAGCTAGCGTTTGGCCATAGATTTCCAAATATTCTTGGCAAATATTATTTGAGTGAAAATTTGGGTGAAATTTCACCATGTGTTTGGCCATAAAATTTGGGAAATATATTTCACCTTTTTAGAAAAATATGATTTATACACACAAGTTTTAAAAACTATCAAAACTAACTAAAAGTTTGTATTACAAGTCAATTGAATGTTCGTTACAACAATAACAAATAATGTCAATGACACTAAAGCAATGTGATAATTTGGAGTGAGTGCAACAAGAATTATTCCATACATCGTGAAGTAGACAAAGTACATGACTTTGTTACCTAAAGCCAATTTTTAATAATTTTCATCAACAATCATACCATTATTTAATATTCACTAAATATTTCATCACTATTTTGATGTTCACGTAAAAAATGATGTAATACAACGCAAGCAACAACTAGAGGGGGTGTTTTTGTAAAGATAAAAGATTGTGGTAAAATTTTAATTTTTAAAATATCCCAAATAATGAGATTTGGCCCAAATACTAGAAAAAACTAGTATTTGGAAATTTGGGATATTTGCCAAAAATATTTGCCAAATAATGGCAAATTGTATGGACAAATATTATTTGCCAAATTTTTCCCAAATATTATTTGGAAAATTTATGGCCAAACGGTTACTAAATATGGTTTTCTATACTTTTAGAAAGGTATTACATTCCCTTGAGACGTAATCAAAAGGGTAAAGAATTACCCATATAGTTACATTGCTACATTAAATATATTGAACAAGCTTAGCAAAAATTTAATATATTTTCTCATAAAAATTTGATATCTCGTAACTTAAACTGTTAAAACGGGTTTAGCTTATAAGATCGGTCCAACCCAACCTGTTATTGATTAGGATTGACATATGATTTTTCAAACTCATTTAAAACTGGAGCTTATAAGTCCGGTCCATAAGTCATTGGCCTTTGAGGCTTGATTAAGGTCGAGCGAGGATTGGCCCATGGATCAAATTTTTTTATTTAAGGTTAACTTACAATAATATCAGTAATGTATTATCTAATTACTTAAATACATGTTATAGTAATATTATGAAACTTATTAAATTTTGGTACGTCCATAATCATGTATCTCGAAATATATGGACTCAAAATTAAGTTAAATTTGTTTTAGATACACTTTGTTCAAGTAGATTCGCTAAATTTATGATACATAAACAAATCTCACGGCCTCGCCTCCCCCCATCTTGATTTTTCACTCTCTTATCTCGCTTGCTTATCTGGTATGCAAGATACATGCTTACTGCACTAGATTTTTTGTTAGTGTTACAATATTATTATTTGTCCATATTGGATTTGAAAATCTTCTCATTTTCTTTATGTTATAGAATTATAAGTTCGAAAAAGAAAAAAAAAAAAGGCTAGCCTGCCCCAACCCTCGCCTTTCTGGGGTTGGATTGAGTTGAACATTTTCAGATCCTTCCAGATGAAGGATTGAACCGCCCTTACCCTTTAAATTCTTTGATCTGCGAGACTTGGGTCGAATGACGTTGACCATAACCAAACCAAAAAATGACAAATGAATCAAAAGTATCATCAACTATATATGATTTATTTAAATATCCCATAGTTTGATTTACAATATTATTCAGTGCACCCATTCATCGAAAAAAAAAAAACATTTACTTAATTCGAAAATTTGAACACCTCAGCAAAAAATTTAGCTACACCACATTGACATGTTACTCCACGGACGTCAATTAAAAAAAATTGGTTACACCTCTGGCAATGAATATACACACACTGTTGACTAAACTAGTTAGATTAATTTTGAGCCATATAATCATTCTCCGGCAACGGCCTAATCGCGTAATTGTTCTCCGACGAAGATCTGGACGGAGATTCCTCTGCCATTGGCACTTCAGTAAGTAATGGTACAATTATTGCTGCTGAATCTTCCAGAAATACCGGTCTTGTTTCAACTAATATACAATTTTGCGCGAAAACAAATAATACTCCCAAAATTGCGAAACCTAAAAAACTCAATGAAATAGTCCAGACCTCAGATGTGATTATTCGATGATCATTTCCATCGTCAGCAGAAGGAGCGGGGCTAGGAGCAACATTCACTTCAGCAACAATAGCGAAATGCCCCTGTTTTCTCGTTGAACATATATTACCATTCGTCACATTACTAAACTCGATGTAATTATTCGAGTCAAAATAAACACACTTGAGTGAAGAGTCTTCTGACTCAGACTCAGGCGTTATGTTATTAAACTTGATGTCTATAGGATTTTCCAATGGATGGATTTGCAATTGTGATTTATTTTTAGCACACATATCCATCGCATCATAAGTCAAAATACCCAAAATTGGTGTTCGATACATATAACCAATAGGTAAAGGATAGTAAAAAGACGACCAATTACCAAGATTTTGATAGACAAGAACGATTCTTGTTACATAAGGCTCGACAGTAATTCCGGTTGGGATAAGAAATTCATGATAATAACCATATCCTCTCCATTTTAAGCTATCTCTTCGAAGCATCAACGCCGATATTTTAATCCCAAACAAGTTAGAAGGAACAGTTCCTTCATAAGAAGTACCTGTTTTTGTCTTCGGCCATAATAATGCCTTGAAAGCATATTCTTGAAGTAAAGAATCAAGAGAACTTTTTGTTGAAAATTCCGAATTTATTGATTCAGATCCAATCGCAGCACAAATAAGAAACCAAAAAATTGTGTATATATTAACAATTACTGAATGCATTATGAAATTGGGACAATTTTTATGGGAACTAGAAAAAAAGAGATGAAAATTGGAATAGAATTTTTGGTATGCAGGGGAACAAGTAATTAAAGCTATAGTTTTTGTCAAAAATTAAGTCAACTATTAATCATGTTAGGGTGTATGAATTAATTCCTTATTTGTTTATTACAGTTAGGTGACCGAAAATGTCATATGTACAGATCATCTAGGCTCTAGCACTATAAATGTTAAAGTAAAATATAGTAGATAAATATTAATAGTATTCAAGTTCACAAAACTTTTATAGTAGTTGTTTAATCTAAGCCAGCTTTAATTAGTTTTAACATTAATATAATATACAATGGCACGAAAGGACATTTTCATTTGTTGAAATAATCAACTTATTATATATAGATTTGTACATATTGACGTCGTAGATTTTTAAATTACAAATATTGTTGTTGCTCGTAATTATATTTTTATTAATATAAATAATATTTGTGACTGTTAATATTTAATCATAAATATATTCTATATATATATATATATATATATATATATATATATATATATATATATATATATATATATATATATATATATATATATATATATATATATATATATATATATATATATCATTCCATTTATTCATATTTATGTTATGGTATTCAATTGATCACATAATTTAAAAATGAAAGGAGAAATAGTTGAAATTTGTGGAATAAATCATAAATATATATGCCACTATGAGTTATTTTAATTATTTGTTTAAAAAAAGAAAATTTTCAAATTAGATATACTTTACTACCATACGTATAAATATTACTTAATTTGCCCTGAGTTTTAGAAAAGGATACATTATTTAAATACACACAATTATTTATCATATTTTCAATTTTCTCTACCATTTTAAAGTAATACAAAATCCCTACTTTTCACCCAAAATCCAAACCGTTCGATACATTATTCTTCTTCACTCCAAATTCACGTTTCCACTCCTACATTAGAGTTTGTGTCTCTCCTTATTTTCACTCATACAATTAAATTAGTTGTCTTATTCATCCTAATTTGAATTTCAAAAGGTTTCTCTCTCTGGTGAATCAACTTAAAATTTCTAAATAGATAGTCTTGTCTTCTTCAATTTGTTGTTTTGCATTTTTTTTTCCCATCAATTTTGTCGGATACATATGGATACTCCTTCGTTTAGTATTAGGATTGCTCAAATAATTACACCTAACACCAATCGAATCTTTGATTCTGAGATCACAAATGAGTTGATAATAGATCTAAAAGATTGCACGATCCTTTAACAATGACAAATCAACATTTAGAGAAGACAAAAGCAGAAAAAGAATGTACCCGCATCATCGAAATCAAATATTGAAAAAAACCAAAGAAAAGGATAGAAAAATTGCTCCGGTCATTTCTCGACCTACACTACCCAGGATATGCATTTAGTATATCTATCTCTTTGTTTTAAATGTTTGTCTTCACATGTTGTAAGTTGCTTTAAATTCTATACATAATTGTTAAAATAATAATATCATATTGTTATGTATCTTATTTTAAATCTTCCATTTTTACACATAAAAACGCTATTGGGAGGATAAGATTGGAAATAGATAATCATATCAAGGAAAATCCTTATATTAGATCATTTGAAGTGTACTTCAGATCACAATTGGAGGAGAAAAGGAGTTTCAAAACAAAAGCTCCACTTGATGGGTTTATCGAAATATTTCAAACAATCACGTATATGGTGTGACTCTGAATAAGCATATATCCCGGTATATGAGGTGTTTGTAACGATCTGTGGGTTAGTCGTTTTGAGCAGCAGATTTTATTCTGGAAAAACTGTCGGAGTCGACGGAACCCACGACGGACCGTCATGGGCACGACGGACCGTCGAAGGTGTCTCGTTCTAAAACACTTAAGAATTCTGAAATTTGAGTGCTGAAATCGACTCTCTGAACTCTGTGACGGACCTGCAGGACGGACCGTCACAGATACGACGAACCGTCGTGAGCCCCCGTTTCAAAAACACATCAACTCTTGAGAATTGGGTACTGGGAACAATTCT
>CM064966.1:59944024-59949024 GCA_032847665.1 Solanum chilense
ATTTTCATGGGGTTTGAAAGATTTCTACAGCGAGAGAAATGATTATCACTTTTATAAACCTCTTGTATTCAGGTTGAGTTGTGTGAGTTAACTTTTCACTATATTTTATACTCTTATATTTATATCGTGAAATATACATATAAATATAGTCAATTAATCAAACACATTAACTATTTATGTCTTTAATATATTTATCATTTGCTTTTTTACTTATAATCTTTCAAAGTAATTATTTTTGGCCCTAATAAACTCTTACACATATGATAATAGACAAAGATAAAGAATTTGTAGCGCAATACTGAACGAAAGTTAGGAAAATAAATAAATAAAAAGCCAAAAGCGCGTAGTATTTGGATACTATGCTTTGTCTAATTGCTCCATGTGATGTGATGATATTCTACGACTGTAACATTAAAGTCTCCTCCTTATACTTCCCATCACCATTCACACACATTATTATAAAAAATAAATAATCTCAAATTCAGATCCATTTCAAGCCTTTAAATCATCAACCAAAAACCATATAGAATTCAGTACATTATGGCTCTATTTGTTGTAACTCAACACTTTTCTAACATACTTTTAATACTCTTACTACTTTCTTCATTCATTTCTGCTCATACTCAAAACAATGCTTCATCATCAACAACAACAACAAGAAGAATATTGAAACTACACATTGATGATAATCCTCAACCACTTAAGAAAAAATCCATTGCAATCATTGATGATGATAATAATCCTCAACCAATCAACAAGAAATCCTATTCAAATTCACTTTCCACTTCCAACAATCAAACCAAACTCACTAATGCCTCTTCCAAGAACCAAACCAAGCTTGTAAAAACTAAACTTTCTTTATCTGATTCAGTTTCTGTTTCAGCCAAGAACAAAATCAAACTCACCCCAGAAGAGAAACTTGCACTAAAATCCCAATTGAAAAAACTCAATTCCACTTCCACCAAATCCTCAGATCTATACAAAACCACCACAAAAAAAAACCTCAATGAATCCAAATCCAAAAACTCAACAAAATCCCAATCATCTTCAAAGAAGAAGGATTCAAATTCACAACCCTATTGGTTACAAAATGACGAAGATGACTTAACCACTGGTCTTACGGACTTACCATCAAAATTCCAAGAAACCCTTTTACCAGATTTAGAAAAAATATCAAAAACCTCAACAGTCTACCTCAACAAAGCCAACAAACGAATCACCAACAACTTCAAACCCATTGTGGGCAACAAATATGCATCCACAATAGCCTCAATAACTTCATTCACCTTCATTCTAATCCCTCTAGTTCTTGTTTCTCTCATTTTCAACAAAATCAAAGCTTATTTTTCACTCCAAAGACTCTTAATCTTCATCCAAGTTTATCTCTCCATTTACTTCTCCATTCTCTGTCTCTCTTCTCTACTCACTGGGTTAGAACCACTGAAGTTTTTCTACGCTACGTCGCAGTCCACCTACATTTGTCTACAGCTCCTTCAAACTCTCGCTTATGTGTTGTACCTTTTGATGCTATTCATGTACCTCGTCTTAGTATTTTCTACTAATACTGGGCCGGTAACGAAAATGATTGGGCTGACCCAAACTTTTGTGGGCTTTGCTGTGGGGCTTCATTATTATATGACGGTGTTTCATAAGGCTCTGTTACGTCAGCCTCCTAAGACGAGTTGGAGGATTCATGCTATTTATGCCACGTGTTTTCTTTTGATTTGTCTATTAAATAGAGCTGAAAAAATGAAGAAAACTTACTTACAAGAAGGTGGTGAAGAGGGTAAAATGAACTAGAAGTTTTTTTTTTTTTTTTTTGTTTTATAATTACTTAGATTAGGAAGTGACATGAGATAAAAAAAAAATAGAAGGAAAAAAACATTGTTTCTTCTATATTGCAATTTGTAATTTATGAGGGTTTTGCTATATATATTTGAATAAATGAATGCAATTGTAGTAACATTTGGTTCTTTTATTCGATAAAAAATGAGGCTAGTGTAGAACATCTCCCACTATAAATATGGTTTTCTATACTTTTAGAAAGGTATTACATTCCCTTGAGACGTAATCAAAAGGGTAAAGAATTACCCATATAGTTACATTGCTACATTAAATATATTGAACAAGCTTAGCAAAAATTTAATATATTTTCTCATATAAATTTGATATCTCGTAACTTAAACTGTTAAAACGGGTTTAGGTTATAAGATCGGTCCAACCCAACCTGTTATTGATTAGCATTGACATATGATTTTTCAAACTCATTTAAAACTAGAGCTTATAAGTCCGGTCCATAAGTCATTGGCCTTTGAGGCTTGATTAAGGTCGAGCGAGGATTGGCCCATGGATCAAATTTTTTTATTTAAGGTTAACTTACAATAATATCAGTAATGTATTATCTAATTACTTAAATACATGTTATAGTAATATTATGAAACTTATTAAATTTTGGTACGTCCATAATCATGTATCTCGAAATATATGGACTCAAAATTAAGTTAAATTTGTTTTAGATACAATTTGTTCAAGTAGATTCGCTAAATTTATGATACATAAACAAATCTCACGGCCTCGCCTCCCCCCATCTTGATTTTTCACTCTCTTATCTCGCTTGCTTATCTGGTATGCAACATACATGCTTACTGCACTAGATTTTTTGTTAGTGTTACAATATTATTATTTGTCCATATTGGATTTGAAAATCTTCTCATTTTCTTTATGTTATAGAATTATAAGTTCGAAAAAGAAAAAAAAAGGCTAGCCTGCCCCAACCCTCGCCTTTCTGGGGTTGGATTGAGTTGAACATTTTCAGATCCTTCCAGATGAAGGATTGAACCGCCCTTACCCTTCAAATTCCTTGATCTGCGAGACTTGGGTCGAATGACGTAGACCATAATCAAACCAAAAAATGACCAATCAATCAAAAATATGATCAACTATTTATGATATATTTTAAATATCATAGTTTGATTTACAATATTATTCAGTGCACCCATTCATCGAAAAAAAAAAACATTTTCTTAATTCGAAAATTTGAACACCTCATCAAAAAATTTAGCTACACCACATTGACATGTTACACCACGGAAGTCAATTAAAAAAAATGGTTACACCTCTGGCAATGAATATACACACACTGTTGACTAAACTAGTTAGATTAATTTTGAGCCATATAATCATTCTCCGGCAACGGCCTAATCGCGCAATTGTTCTCCGACGAAGATCTGTACGGAGCTTCCTCTGCCATTGGCACTTCAGTAAGTAATGGTACAATTATTGCTGCTGAATCTTCCAGAAATACCGGTCTTGTTTCAACTAATATACAATTTTGCGCGAAAACAAATAGTACTCCCAAAATTGCGAAACCTAAAAAACTCAATGAAATAGTCCAGACCTCAGATGTGATTATTCGATGATCATTTCCATCGTCAGCAGAAGGAGCGGGGCTAGGAGCAACATTCACTTCAGCAACAATAGCGAAATGCCCCTGTTTTCTCGTTGAACATATATTACCATTCGTCACATTACTAAACTCGATGTAATTATTCGAGTCAAAATAAACACACTTGAGCGAAGAGTCTTCTGACTCAGACTCAGGCGTTACATCATTAAACTTGATGTCTATAGGATTTTCCAATGGATGGATTTGCAATTGTGATTTATTTTTAGCACACATATCCATCGCATCATAAGTCAAAATACCCAAAATTGGTGTTCGATACATATAACCAATAGGTAAAGGATAATAAAAAGACGACCAATTACCAAGATTATGATAGACAAGAACGATTCTTGTTACATAAGGCTCGACAGTAATTCCGGTTGGGATAAGAAATTCATGATAATAACCATATCCTCTCCATTTTAAGCTATCTCTTCGAAGCATCAACGCCGATATTTTAATCCCAAACAAGTTAGAAGGAACAGTTCCTTCATAAGCAGTACCTGTTTTTGTCTTCGGCCATAATAATGCCTTGAAAGCATATTCTTGAAGTAAAGAATCAAGAGAACTTTTTGTTGAAAATTCCGAATTTATTGATGCAGATCCAATCGCAGCACAAATAAGAAACCATAAAATTGTGTATATATAACCAATTACTGAATGCATTATGAAATTGGGACAATTTTTATGGGAACTAGAAAAAAAGAGATGAAAATTGGAATAGAATTTTTGGTATGCAGGGGAACAAGTAATTAAAGCTACAGTTTTTGTTAAAAATTAAGTCAACTATTAATCATGTTAGGGCGTATGAATTAATTCCTTATTTGTTTATTACAGTTAGGTGACCGAAAATGTCATATGTACAGATCATCTAGGCTCTAGCACTATAAATATTAAAGTAAAATATAGTAGATAAATATTAATAGTATTCAAGTTCACAAAACTTTTATAGTAGTTGTTTAATCTAAGCCAGCTTTAATTAGTTTTAACATTAATATAATATACAATGGCACGAAAGGACATATTTTCATTTGTTGAAATAATCAACTTATATATAGATTTGTACATATTGACGTAGTAGATTTTTAAATTACAAATATTGTTGTTGCTCGTAATTATATTTTTATTAATATAAATAATATTTGTGACTGTTAATATATAATCATAAATATTATTCTATTTATTCATATATATATATATATATATATATATATATATATATATATATATATATATATATATATATATATATATATATATATATATATATATATATTATTTCATTTATTCATATTTATGTTATGGTATTCAATTGATCACATAATTTAAAAATGAAAGGAGAAATAGTTGAAATTTGTGGAATAAATCATAAATATTTATGCCACTATGAGTTATTTTAATTATTTGTTTAAAAAAAAGAAAATTTTCTAATTAGATATAATTTATTACCATACGTATAAATATATATTTAATTTACCTTGAGTTTTAGAAATGGATAAATTACTTAAGTTCGCGCAATTATTTACCATATTTTGAATTTTCTCTACCATTTTAA